>JAEQBH010004227.1:0-82503 GCA_016808115.1 Tetrastigma voinierianum | reverse complement strand
TATCTTGGTACCGACGTTTGACGAGATGCTCACAATGTGGTATATTTATTTTAGATGTTTGAAGCTGTTGATGCATTCGAAAATACGTAAAGAACTCTATGCACGCGTATTTTTAGGTATTTTCACAAGGTTTTCTTGTATTTCTTTATGGTTTTGGAAATATGTATGATAAATACATGTATATCACCACATAAGGACTATGTAGAGTGTAATTCATTGACTATTAATGAATTAAACAAAGATAATTACGACATGTAATGTAAAGACATACGCCTGCTTTTTACGTCTGCACATATATATATAGGAATGTGATACATGCTTATCCCTGGTATGAGAAATTTTCAAGGATTCAATCGGGTTGTGACCGCCAAAGTGGCACACTTGACTGGTTTGAGAAAAATTAGTCTCATTGTGCGGGATGTCCCTGCTTAATTACAGGATCATACTCCCAAAGGAGGATCCTGTTACTCATGGAGGGATACATGTATAGCATGTGCTGAGAAAATGATCGATCCTAGTGGTTCATACACCCAAAGGTGGTGATTTCTACGGAAGATTAGAATATGTTCTCTGGGCGCCGTCATGTGGAGAGTGTACAACCGCATGCCATATTTTCTCGCCAAAGGGGATTATGCTGACACGATGTAATTTTTTCGTATAAGTATTCACATGATGTTGATTGTATCATTTGTTTTGTTTTTCACCAATTTTTCTGAAATCCGCAATTCCATTTCACCGAGGTCCCATCGGATTGAACTTTAAGAAATGGAAAGAGGATTTTCTATTTGGAATGGAGTCAAGTGATGTTCATCGCTTCTTACAAAAGATAAGCCACAGATATCATAGCCACTAAGATTAAAGCCGAGAGGAAACGACTATGCTACTGAAAAGGAGCAATCGGATTTGCTTATTGACAATGAAGAAATCCATTCAAGAACACTTAAAAGGTGGTTTACCAAATTCTGACTGCATCACAAGGAAATGATGGCACCCATAAGAGGCTGAAACTCCACTTTCATCTAATGCCGAGGGGTTGGAACACTTTTCAAAAGCTTCAACATGAAGTATGATGGTACTGCTAGGTTAGGAGATTATGTCCCGAGGATTTGCAGACCCAAGACTAAGCTTCAAGCTCTTAATGTTACCATTCCCGATGCTTGCATTGCATCAAGCCCTAAACACCTCTTCCACTGCATTTGGGATTATAAAGACACCATAATTCCTAAGACGAGACTTGGCCGGCTTAATGACTTGATAGCAGAGGTAAGAAGAGAAACTTAAGAAGGAGAAAGAGCATATGGCCTTATATGCTTCTAATTCCCATAAAAAGAAAAATAAGAAGTTCAAAAGTCGTACTCATAAAGGCACTCAAGAAACTAATGGCCATCGGGACAATATGGGTCCAAAGAAGACATTCTTGAAAAGGATGGTGATCAGCCGCTTCTTTGTAAGAAGAAAGGTCACATGAAGAAGGAGGTGTGAAAATTTTAAAGTTTGATGTCCAAGCTGGCTTACAGTAATAATTTTTTAACAATATCAGAATCCTTAACCTTATTTAAGCACCATCCAAATTTCTGTGGCTCGGAGAAGGAGCAACTAATCATGTTGCATTTTACCATACAGGATTCATAACCCGAGGAAGCCAAATAAGGATGAATCAAAACTCATCAGAAATAAACAACGAGAAAGCCATGTCATGTTTCAGGGGAGATGTAATCTTGATTCTAGATTCGGCTTTAAATCACGCTGGAAAGACACTTTTTATGTACTCTTTTAGACTTTAATTTAGCTCGTGATCGCGGTTCGATTTATATGATTACTCTTTTGAAATCAAAAAGCAATGTTATTTCAATATTCTTAATTCAAATACTATCATCCTCACATTCAATCTGACATATTGTGATCAGTTTATCTCCCGATGACATATACGTCGCTTATACGGCTGAAAAGGTTGTTTCTAAGAGACCATTACCTAAGGAAGAGTCTTATGCATCAGGGCATAAACTACCGTCATATCTCTAAGGCACAGAGTAGGAAAGGCCGATAAAGACTAACATCTCCGCCTCTCGCTTTTAAAAAACGACTTAGAGATATGCGAGACCAAGGTAGAAATGACCAGATAAGAAAGAAAACCGCAAATCAGAAGGCTCGACTTGTTTGATGTCATTCACACCGATATAAGTGACCTTATACGCGCAACCTGTAGGAAATTCTTTATTTCATCACATTTATCGATGACTATTCTCGATATGGTTATTTGTACTTGATTAAACAAAAGCAATGAGATCTGATTAAGTTCGATGATTTTTCTGATCAAGTCGAAAAAGTTGAAGTCGGCAAAGGTTGTTAGATCTCGACCTGAGGGGTGGAGAGTATTATACAAGCATGGCGATGCCTGGGACAATTTTAAGGGCCATTCACAAATACTTAGAGGATTCTCGATAATGGCACGCTTACTATGCCCGGGAGTCCCGAAAGCAAAATGGTGTAGCCAGTGGCAATCGCACTCTTATGGAAATGGCAAGGAGTATGATTAAGAGGGAAAATTTACCTCGTTTTCATTGTGGGTAGCTGAAAACAACTTTGTACATTCCGAATCGTGGAACTACAAAAGTCGTCTACGACTCCTTTTGAGTTATGGACTGGGTGTAAGCCTAGCTTAAACCATCTTAAGGTTTGGGATGTCCAAGTATAAAGTTGTATAATCCAACATTGGTAAGTCAGGACTTTGAACCACTCTGTTACTTTTGTATCTTGATCTTAACATCTCGAAGGGATATCGGTTCTATAATCTCAATGGAGGCACAAGAATTGTGGAATCACGTACAAATTAAGTTTTTTGAGTTTGATGTGGTCAAGAAAGAGTCTACGTACTATTGAGGATAATCAAGACGGCGGTAATTTGGCATCTTTATCTCCTCCCATAATGTGATGATCAGGGAACTCCCACACACCATCAACCCGCTGAGACTCAGATCCCGCTGTCGACAAATTCCTAATGAAGTTCATCAAGGCTCTCAAAAAGTGTGGATGTACATACATTACCCAAAGAAGGAGATCCACTAGGAGAGACGATCACCTATACCACCGACTATTTAGTCTATAGGAGAGCAAGACTACGATATCTACTCCAGGATCCATCCAATAACTGCGATAAGTCGTTGGCCCTCACGAATCGTATTGGATGCAATGAGAGATGAAATTCAATCTATGAGGCATAATGGAGTTTGGGAACTAGTTGAATTAATTCGGAGGTCATAGACCATTGGCTTAAAATGGGTGGAGTAAGAGACTAAAAGGACTCCTAAAGGAAAGACTGGTGGTTTAAAGCCGCACTGGTACCAAAGGTCACTCGTGAGAGAAGGAGTAGACTATGAAGCAACCTTTTCTCCTGGGCTCCTTTCTTAAAGACTCTTCTGAAAGTGATCATGCAGATTAGCTGCTCATTCGATACGTGGAGTTACACCGATGGATGTTAAATCGCTTTCTCAATGGAGACCTTAACGAAGAAGTCTATATGATGCAACCCGGCGCCTTGTGGCAAATGATTCAGTATACTTGTATGTAGACTAAAAAGTCTATTTATGGTCTCAAGCAAGCTTCTAAACAATGGTACGGAAGTTTCATAGTGCGTTGTTGCTTCATATGGTTTTGTTGGAGAACAAAGTAGATCAATGTATATATCAGAAGGTCGCCGAGGAAACATTTTCCTAATTTTCTATGTAGATGATAGTCCCGCTGCGCGCTTGACCTTTGGTTTTACCGTGATGAGACAAAGCGGATGTTGTCAAAGAACTTTGATATGAAGAACCTGGTGAAGCGCCTTTTGTCCCGGGCATTGAGATTCACAGAATCGCTCGCGACTATCGGGTTTATCTCAGAGGCATATGTTGATCGTATTTTGTAAAGATTCAACATGCAACAATGTAAGCCAGAATTGCTCATGTCTCAGAAGGTGATAAGTCGAGTCCTATTACAATGTCCTCATTCGTATATTGAGAAGGCCCAAATGAAGAATGTACCTTATGCTAGTGCACTGGGAGTATTGGCGTATGCTCAAGTATGCACTAGGCCGTATATCGCTTTCGCGAATGTGGACTTTGTGCAAGATATCACAAATCCGTGACATGATCATCAAGGTCGCTAAGAAGGTTACGTAGGTACTTAAAGAGGACAAAGTATATGTCGATTTACAAACATGGATCAGACTCATGCCTAGTCAGTATTCCTGATTCAGATTTCATTGGCCGTCAGATGAAAAAGAAATCAAATAACAGTTACATCTTTAAGTTAGCAGGAGGCGCAAAGATCATGGAAAAGTGAGAACAGAATCAATTGCATCCTCTACCATGTAAGCGAGCTCAGAGATGCTTTTCATCAACTACTGTAATTTGGCTCAAACTCATAAGGAGTTAACCGTATTTGATTTTGGGCAAGCGATGTTTCATACAAATAGATATCATGACAATAACTCGCAGTCATTGCTTATTAACAACAACAGGCGCCTCCCGCGGGTCTAAGCACATGGAGGTCAAGTACCTGACTATAAAGGAAAAAAGTTCAAAACGGTGACATTGTAGTGGAGCACATTTCAACAGATGATATGATTGCAGATCCGCTAACTAAAGGCCTTCGCCCTTGTGTATTTGATCGACATGTCACACATGGCTAGAGTATCATGGGATACTATAAATTAGTGGGAGCTGTTAAGTTTTAGGTTGCTCTTATGAAGGTTGAATCCGATTTCATTACATTTTGTAATAATTGAATTTGTATCAACTCTTTTGCATTCAATAAGGTATTTGTGAATGTAGATTTATCCAGTTGAGTACAAATAATCGTTGAAAATCTCGAGGCATCAGGTAAACCTCGAGCATGTGCTATGGCATTCTGGCATTAGCCTTTAACAACATGTCTTGTTACACATAAAGTAAAGTTACCTATCAAGGTAACATATACAGTTCGTTGAACCATGATGGATATTCTCCGGTGATACACTAGGTTTGTGACACTTAAGGAGAGTAGAATTTGACTAACAAAATGCCAACACATGAAGTATCACTCATTATGAGGTATTGTCCATTTAACACACTACCATATTGAATCCATATCAAGAAGTTGAAAGCACTCGTGACTTTCATGGAAGGCCTCGCTGAGTACATGCAATTACCACCATGATTCAAATGTTCGAGACTTTACGGGATGGATTGACTATTAAGAATAATCTCTGCACTGCTATAAAGGGTGCGCATTACGCTTGTTTCCACTAATACGCCCAAGTGAGAATGTAAGATTTCATTAATGGGGCTTTATTAATAGAAATTAACTCGAATTATGCTTGGTCTAATAGAGATATATGGGATTCTTATTAGTTTAATATAATGGGCCGGGTGTGGGCCGAGTACGGCCCGACCCGTAATGAGAGGGCCCGTGGTCGAACTTATAACAAGCTCAAGTCCCTCCCTAACCCTAAGGACATATATTTTCGACTCACATACGTATCTCAGAGAGAAAATTTTCTCTAACTCGAGTGGTACCATTAAGCCACACATAAATCAGTGATATTTTATAAGATCTCGAGATCAGATTACAGATCTTCATTGATCCCGCATCAAGCAACCATGGATTCCAAATCAGGTATGCTATTTTCAGATTCTCATTATTATTGTGTTTTGTATTCTAATTATGGTGATCTAGGAAGAATGAATCATGTCCTTCACCATGTCCTTTGTTGCCAAGTCAATGAACGTGTTTCATAGAGTTATAACAAGAACATATTGATAATATCTATGTTTTAAATACAATGGAAGGGCAACTGTTGTCAATTTAGGTTTTGTTTTGAATATCCTCCTTGTGAGAGTTGCTCACTTTATATATAAATTTTCGAGCTAATTACAAGGCTGAAACTCAGCCATTACATCAGACTATGCAAGGTAAGAATAAACGCCTATCAATTATATGCCTATATACAGTATACTCTTCTATATATAGCTAGACTAAATAAGGTAGCATATATGTCACTTTAATGACCAGGCCAAAGACATATCCAGCTTGTCAATTTGCTTAACATCCCCTTCAAATGATGTCGACGATCGAGAAGTACCAATTTGTCAATTAGAATCGATGGCGAGGACGCAGAGAGAGCCTCGTGAAGACATTACGCTGTGTTAAGTAGAATGCGCGAAAGAGCAATTTCCGGCGAAACTACTCACGAATGGAAATGACAATCCACTTCAATATGTTTGCGCGCCATGAAAAACGGATTGGTAGCAATATGAATAACACTAGTATTATCGCATGAAGAAGTAGAGAAAGTCAGGAACAATTAAGTTTACCCATCAATCCGAAGCTGTGATAATTTCGTAACAAAACGACATAGCCCGATATTTAAAGACTATGGATGACTTCTGAGACACGAGCCCGCTTCTACTTCCAGAAATGAGTGCATCGCCAAGAAACATACACCAACCCGTAACTGTAAAACCCAAGAAAAATCAAATTTTTCTTAAAAATGGCAAAACGGTAAATTGATAGAATAGTATAGGTTGAAAACCTGAAAATTTTCCAGATCTCAGATGATGAAATGGAACTCGCCATTGGATTCGTCTCGTGAAATCTAGTTACCTAGACGAATTTTTTTGAATTCCTGAGATAATGAAGTTTTCACGCGGGGCGATACGCCCACGCCTCCTAAGGACGGTATTGTTTACGAATCTTTAAGCTCGAGAAACGATTTCGAAATGTAAGTTTATGATATAATTTGAACTCAATGTAGATGGTTTTAGTGGACACATGGCAATCTATTACGGGCTGCCACACATCCAACTTAAACTGTTGGGACAAAGAGGAATTAGGGCAAAGAGCCCATTTTTCTCGGGTTTGGATCGAGAGAGAGGAGAAGAGAGAAAGAGGAGAGCCAAGGCTTCCTCCCCAAGATCTACGAGTTCCATTGGTTTGCCACAGCCAAGAACGCAGAGTTCATCGTGATCGACGAGGGTATGCTCTGTGTACTTGGGAAAGTGGATTTCACCAAGATCCAAGACGGGAGATTTCCAGAAATCGAAGTTGTCAGGCTTAAGAGGTTTTCTACCTGTGTATCACGCTCCTAAAGGTAAAGGATTCTTCTTACTCGCTTACTTTCCATCTTCACGCGAAGAGGGTTTTCTGCTTCGAGGGCCCCGCTTCGCGAAGAAAATCCAGGCTTTCAAGCCTCGCTGATGTTTCTTCTCGCTTTGTAGCGAACTCCTCGCCGTCTAGGCGAAGGTGAATCCTCCCATGTAAGATTGGTTCTTCGCTCTAGGCGGCGGGATGGCTCGGCCAGCGTGGGCCTAGTGAAGGCAAGCTACGCCAGCGAGCTTATGCACCGGGTCCGAGGCCTATGTTCGTGACTGTCAGGTCGGTCTTATGGCTCGGTTTGTGATTGTTATGGCTTGCTTCGGGGGCCATTGTGTGACTTATTTGAGTGTGTCGTTGCTTGACTAAGAATGACGCGTTTGGGTGTCAATGTGTGTGCTCTAACATGTTGACATGTGATGAGTTTCTAGAGTACGCAAAATGGTCATGACATGGCTCGATTATGGAGCGTGCCACTACTGACAATGAGATTTGTCGGGATGTCAATATGTGTACTCCAACATTTTGACGTATGATGAATTGTTATGTGCAATGGCCATTACATGGATTTGCTTGTGTGTGTGTCATCGCTTGATCATAGAATGACATGTTGAATGTGAATGTTGATATATGCTTGTATGATATATTGACATGAATGAAATGATGTATGGAAGTCATATGCAGATGATGTGATTGTCCATGACACCGGTAAGTGGTGTGGATTGTGTTGTCCATGTAGCATTCATTATGCATGTGACATGATATAACATGCATCGGCATATTGCATTGCATATGCACTGGCATCGCATTAAATGGGTGTGAGCGCATGGTTAATGAATCGATAATCGCGCTTCGATGTTTGATCGTGGGTTCGTGAATGGGACAACGCTCCAACAGAGTCAGCATTTGAATAAAATGGTAAAGAAAATATGTGCTCGCATCGTGAAGAAAGGATAGATCCCCATCGTGAAAACCCGCCAATTATGGTTAGACACAACTCCACGGTGAAAGGCCGTAAAGTACCTAGATTTATGAGTCCGCAAAGAAGACACCAAAACTGCTTACCTATAAAAGTCAGAGGAGCTCTTGAATATAAATGATTCATTGTGATGTATCATTCAAAAAACTTTTGGTTTATAAACAAATGAAATTTGTTTTTGAAAATGATCATCAATGTCATCTAGAATGATGGTTTATCTCATACGAGCTAGCGCTGGTAATGAGGGACTCCTAAAGAGACTCAAAGGCATGGTATATGATGAGTCGTGATCTCTCATGGCATGACATGCAGATTCTATATAGAATTGACATGTTCTCATGGAATGTGAATGTGAAATGTTGAGGAATATCGCATGTGCACTTAGGTGGAAGTAACCTCATAGAGGTTTTCTATATCGGGCGCCGCTCACCTTTACGGGATAACCCTTTCAAAAAGTGTGGTCTACACTGTGGATCACGACGAGGCCATGCTTGTAGAGAGGGCCGACATGTGGCCTTGATAAATCATTTTGTAAAAAGTGCTTGGGACAAACTAGTTCTAGCATGTGTTTTGTATAAAAGAATTGTATTAAATTATTTTTGGACTATTGCCAATATGGTTAGGTATGTAATAATGGTAAGAGGGGTTTGTGGACTGAGTTTCTTACAGATTATTTTGTAGTATTATTCTCATATTTGGCAACGAAATATGAAATGAAACGGGTCCCAGAGAAAGCGGATGTTTCGAGGCGGTGCTTAGTAACTCTGCCTACAAGTAATTGGTACTCTCGCTTGGTACCAAGATCCCAGTATGCTATGACCAAAGGTAGTAATTTCGCAAAGCCGATGGTCGTCAACGAACCCCAAATTTCCTGGGCTACAAGAATATACTGATGTGTATCCACACATCTAGCCTAGCCGACATCACTTCAAAACCCTCAAATCAGAAGAATTCCTTGAAGGAAAATACAGTCTGCATAAGACGTGTTTTCGAGATATCGAAGAAGATGACTAATAACAAATTAAATGTGTCCGTACGAAGCTCCGCATAAATCCAACCCGACCGTTGAACAACAAAAGAGATATCAGGTCGAGTAATAGTCAAATAATTCAAACTACCTACTAGCTACCGATACATCGAAGGATCATATAAGGATCACCATCAGATTGATGCAGCTTCAAATTGACCTCCATACGTAAGAGAACCGAATTACCATCTAGAAGTCCTGCTAAAGAAAGAAGTTCTTGGGTATACTTATGTTGATGTAAGAGTGTGCCATTCGGACAATGTTGAACCTCAAGGCCAAGAAAATATTGTAGTGGACCATCTTTCATATGAAACGAAGAGTGGAGATGCCGCCGGAGTCGCCAATTTATCGAGATCGAACCAAGAATCACAATATCATCGGCATACATAAGAAGCAGGTATAATGATCCTAAGGTTAGTCTTATAAAGAAGTTAAGGAGATGAGTCAGACACTGTGCAAAAGTGAACCAAGTAGAGCAAGATGAAACTTCAACCATGCCCGTGGTGCTTGCTTCAAACCATAAAGAGATTGCTTCAAGCGACAAACCTTAACAGAAGAGGAAGGAACAAGCCAGAGGAGGGTATACAATATTTCCTTACTAGACACCATGTAGAAATGCATTCTTTACATCCATATGGTGAAGCGACCATCATTTCGAAACAACAATGGCCATAACAATGCGGACAATAGTCATTTTGGCCATGGGAGCAAATGTTTCTTCATAATCAAGTCCATACTCCCGCTACTGATTCCCGAGGGCCACTAGATGAACTTTATGACAGGAGCCATTAGCACGTTGATGGCGAGACCATTTGCACCTTTCCAATAAGCTTAACTCCAAAGAAGACAAAAGACGATGCCTAAGTGTGATTGTCCTGAAGAGCTTGAAGTTCGTCATGCATAGCTTGGTGCCAACACTCTTAAGTAGAAGCCTGGGAATAAGACTTAGGCATAGAAGTAGTATGAAGAGTAGCCGGAAGAGTGGAAGAGGAAAAACCATACCAATTCGGGGGTCGGGAAACCTTGTAGACCGACGTGGCTCATGCAAGACAGGATCAAGTGGTGGTTCAGAGGAAGGAAGAGGTAGTGGTCGACGTCGCTGATACATAATACATGGCTTAAAATGAGAAGGAGTACTAGACACATCATTAAAAGCATGAAGGGAAATAATAGAAGGAACAAGATTAATACGAGACAAAAAGAAATATTGATCACATTTCAAGAAATACGAACCTTGTTAGCATCCGCATCATAACACACAAACCCTTTAGGAGAGTTACTATAACTAAGAAAAGATCGATTAGATTGAAAGGAAGAAGCTTCAGGACGCCTAATGGGAGGTAAGTGAACAAACAAATGCAACCAAAAATATGCAGAGAATTATAATTAGGAGGAACACCAAAACAAACTAGAATATGAGAATCAGATGCAAGGTAGAAGCACGATTAATCAAATATACAAATTTATGATACGTTTCTCACCCAAAATCGAGGAGGGACAGAAGATTCAAGCATCAATGTACGAACAACATCTAAAAGATGTCCATTCTATGCCCTACGGCACCATGCCGCTGAGGGGTGTAAGGACATGAACGCTAGAGAATACTCCTTCTTTTCAGAGAAAAGATTGAAAAGCATGAGATATGTATTTCTCCCTGCATCTTGATTTAAGATCTTAACACAAGTAGAAAAATCGGTTCTGGTACTCATGGGCAATAAAAAGTTTTGAAGGTTGAAAAACACATCGATGAACGTAAGAAAATAAACTCCACGTGAAAATGATCAGAATCGCTAATAAATGTCACAAAAATATCTATATTTATACGAGAAAGAACATGACGGTACCCCAAACATCGAATGAATAATTTCAAACATGTAGAGCACGACACCCCAGAGGAAAAGGTAAAGATTTTCTTTTTCCCAAGTTTACAAGAAGCAAAATCAAAAGACAAGGAAGAAAACTCATTCAGATACTCCAAATAACCATGTCAGCAAATGTGTCAAACATGCACTGGGACGACCTAAATCACCTCATGCCAAAATGCCGGTATTATTAGCAATAGCAACAAATCCAACAAAATTGAACGAGAACTTAAACGATCAAGAGGAAAACGTCCCACGCGTAGGTCCCTTCACTATCTCCCATTCCTACGCTAATCCTCGCATTACTCCATAAACTATATCAATCAAAAATAAGAGAACAATTTTTTCAACTAATTAACCACTAAATGAAATTAGCAAGATAAATCAGAGATAATAAAACATTAATAATGAAGACTCTGTGTTTCAATCGCAAGACAGGAAGAGTACCGCCATCGTGCGGTTCAATATGTCAAGCCACCATCATACTTACGAACATCATGTAAAGCCGTCGGATTGCCAGTCATGTGATTGGAAGTCGTAGAGTCAATTAACCAAGGAGAAGTGAGGAGATGTTTCTTACCTTGGAGACCAAGAGCAGAAAGTGCATAAATAACCATAGCGTCGTAACCCGCCAGAGTAATGCGGGAAGAAGAACCCGAACAATGGGCAAGCCAAGATGTAGCACACAAGGGACTGAATAATAAGATGGCGCAGGAGCAGATCGACTCGAGACGCATACCGATAATCCTTAATGATATGACACTCCTTCTTGTAATAATTGCAGAATTTCTTGCTGCAATGTTTTGCAATGTGCCCAATTTCCTTGCAACTATAACACCGTATGAAGATCCGATCGCCCTCCGCCTTAAGTAAAGACAGCCACATTAACCATCTTAGAACCACCATCGTCGTGAGCAAGACCAAGCTGTGAGGCAAGATGTTGTTCTTCATGCAAAAGTTCTCCTAAGCAAACCTCCAAAGATGGGACAAGTGTGCGATTGATTAACCCAATGCGTGCACTTTCAAACTCGGGTCGGAGCTTCATCAAGAATTGATCCCGCTGGCTCTCAAAGTGAACCACTTGTAGTGATGCTAAAGCTGCTTTAGGAACCTGAGAATGCACCAACCCAGAATAATCACTCCATAAATTAATAAAACCTAATAAATTGCTCATCAGAGAGGTTCCCTCGTGATAATTCTCGATGTCTAACTCTAATTGAAACGCATAATTATCTTGATAATAAATTTAAGAAAGGTGTAATCCCACATCGTCTTAATAAAAGAGGAACCCACGAAGATTGTCGACTATATGAGGTTCAACATAGCCAGTAGCTAGAAGTAGGTCATTATGCCTCCTGTACCTTCGCTTGGGCGAAGAGAGGGGACACAACACGAGACTGAGACTCTTTAACTTGCTTTTGGGACATTGGTGGGCCCATTTCATATATAAATCCATGAGGAAATAAAACTTCTAATACTACCACCATAGTGATGTTTAAAATGTATTGTACATATTCCTAAGTCCCATTTGCATTTATACATAAACAAATCTCCACTATTACAAAACTTTACATTTATCATAAACCAAAATCAAAACCTACATCAAGTCGACCTATCGCTATGTCGTCATGTCAGATGCTTAATGCCCTGATATCCCTCTTCAAGACTCACACAGATAAACACTCCGCGCTGTTTATAGCTTAGTAGGAAATAGATAACATATGGCGACCATCAAGTGGTCTACAATACAGATACATATAACATAATGCATATATGTCGTGAGTTTACGATAAAAAAAATTCTATAACCGAGTCTTCATATAACATAATTCTTATAACGTGATTTTCATATCTCCGTAGGAGTTCAGAATAGAGATCTTGTACAGAAGGTACCCATAGGTACAATACAGAACGGAGCAGAACTGATTACTTATGCTTTCTTATAGTTAATTATTCATATTCTTATCATATAAATTTTTGCCTGTATAGACCAGTAACAATGAATGAGAGGGATTTAGGCCAATAGGTGTACCCGCCAAGGTACCGTATAGCAATCGGTCGTAGACGCAGTATGCTCATCGCAATGCAAGGCGGCTCTAGCACTGAAGCAGGAGTGCCATAATGACCGACTGCAGACGGCCTCGCCTATGTAAAATGTATGTCGTATCACCAGCGTGAGTGCTTCAAGATCAACAGAGACGTGCCTAACCACGTAACAAAAGTGCCATAGCACTAGCAGGAGTGCCAAAACACTGATAAGGGATGTGACTGCCACGTAACAAAAGTATCGTAGTACTAGCAGGAGTGCCGAAGCACTGAACAAAGGTGTCTATTCATTCAATATTCTGGCCTTTAAGGTGCATACATTTATGTCTTACGCTTGTTAAATTTTAATACATTAGTAACAAGTGGTAAGAACTATGTTTTTCCCAATAGCTCACATTTCAACTACGAGGCACATTAAAACATTTTTACTTTTATGCATGTATCGACCCTTCGTCTGTGTAAATTAAAACTGAGACCTAACATGACAAACAGGTTTGCGCATCAAAGACTAACTTAATATCTGCATTTAACATCCTTTGGATCTTAAATCACTTTGAGTACCGGTACTCAAGTTTCAAGACTGCATTTCTAACATTATTCGACCTTAAACTACTTGAGCATCGGGCATCAACTCAAAAGATTCAGACTTAACATCCTCTCCGACTTCAAATAGCTCTCAGCACCTGTGATTCAACTCTCGCACGGCACTAACACCGGGATTGAAAGCAACTCTGAAAGATCGTACCAACTCTCTTCAAGATCTGCAGACTAACCCTTTTAGCACGTACTAATTGCGATTTCGCGTAAATGGCTAGTTTTAGCCATTTTCATCGGAGATCTTCCAACCAAAACTAAACTAACTCAAAACCAACCACAAAACTGACTTGAACCAATCAAAATACACATATATTGAAGAGTTAAGGTTTGCCTAACCCAAAGATAGACAAAGAAAGAGTTATGGTGGTTTCCTAACCAACAAATCCATACATAGGTTCAATACCAACATTTACAAGAGTTCCACACAAAAGAGATGTTCCAAATATGAATTCCATACCTGACTTCTTCTCTTTCTTCTCTCTCTCTCCCCCCCTCCCTTCTTCTTTCTTTCTTCTTCTTATTATCTTATTCTCTCTCTCTTTCTCCCACAATCGTAATCTAGTTTTCCTGCACTCAAAAATGAAAAACCCCTTATCTCTCATGTACTTGAAGTGTTTGGTCTTTAACATTTTGGGTCTACAACGCCTATATTTTTGCCATTTGGTCCTTCCTATTCAATCTATTTGCAAATCAATCTGGTTCAATTTCTTAATCTCAGCATATAATCTTCTTGTGTTATGACCCTTGGGTCGTCATTTTATAAATCACCATTTTAACCTTGGCTTTTGTATTAATCCCGACTTTATCCTTTTTCACTCTTAACACTTAAATTCTGGAAAATAAAAATTTTACTTTTCTTATACTATAAAACTGTAATAAAACTATTAAGTGTCTCAATTCATGGTTACAAAGTAATTTTGGCATCCCTGCTTTCCCATGAACTAAATCTGGATCAACGGAGTCAGAAGACCTTAATCCAAATGACTCCTATAACTCCTTCCCTTTCACAAACATCTTGAATTGGAATTTTAACTCGCACAGTTTCTACGTATTAAAGCAAATAGAATTTTCTAGACATAATAAACTACTAGGAAAAATTTGATTGTGCAGAAAATTCGCACAAGTTATCAACAAGAATTGCGATAACCCAACAACACCAAAATAAATTGGCCGATAGTCACAATACCTAAACCGTAATTGCAAATAAAATGGTAAGGTAAAAAATAAACTGATTCACTGTGAATACCCCTCTAGAATCTGTCGACAACCACCAAGAATTAGTTTTCATAACTAAATACTCCAACAAACAACAAACAAGCAACCCTTAAAAAATTTTGACTAGAAAAAACAAGGAACCAAAATAATGTCGTAGAGAAAACAACGAAAATAATTTTCGGGGCTCGATACCAAGCGTCACTTGGTTTGGTTCGATTATCCTCAAGCCAGAGAGCTGATCACTTTATATAGAAATTTGTCTAAGCACTACAAGGCTGAAACTCAAATAATAGCATCGCATAACTAAGGTAAGAATAAACGCCTATCAATTATATGCCTATATACAGTATACTTTTCTATATATAGCTAGACTAAATACAGAGCATATGCGTCGCCTTAATAGACTAGGCCAAAACACATCCAACTCACACTGGGCAAACAATCCATCAAAGAGTCACATTGATGATCAACACTAATATGCAATGAAAGGCTTCATCCATCTAAGCTCAAAAGATCAAATTTGCTAGGTTGGATCAAAAGACCATTGTTTCGTATAGCATCAAAATAAATCATTTATGAGGATGATCTAATTCAAATCCCAACAATTTGCATCTCCTAAGGTCGACTTTTATTCGGGCTGTATCGGGTTTAGATATCAAGAAAATTGCCTTGGTCAAATACAACGACCAATACATGTTAGGTATCAATATGAAGCTCGATTAAGATTACATATGCATTCAGCTACTTATCTGGTTTGAAATAGGAAATTCATAAATGAATAACAATGAGATTTTGAAAGTCAATTCAGAGCTTGTTTTTTATTTAGGCTCAGACATTAACTTCATTGAAGCAAAGAAATATAATGAAAATTCATAATCATGGAGCAAATGAATATTACCTATCAATGCGAGTCAAGATGTTTTCTGAAGATATGATCACCACTGGTATCTTTATGAAAGCTTTGACTTCTGTTTGTATCAAGAATTTAACACTTTTGCTTTTCTTCGCAACCAAATAGGGGTTCCCAAGATTTCAAAGCTCTTTCTTCTTACATCAAATCCAAGAGAGCTCTCTAAACACCTATTGTCCATTGAAAACATACGATGTTAACAACTAATTAATACAAGTAAGCCTAGAGCATGCAAGTAAGCCATTCACCTAGTTATCTAGATTGAAATAGGAAGTTCATAAATGAATAATGTGCTGGACATTTTTGTGCGACCCGTATTTGTTTTCTAATTTAGGCTCACATAGAAAGTTCATTACTAAATAAATATAATGCAAGTGAAGAAATATAGATTCGTGGAATATTACCCGCAATTCGAAATGATGTTTTGCGAAGATATGATCACCATCGTATTTTATGAAAGCTTTTCACCCCTCGCTAGTATTTAACATAGGAAATCAAAGATAAGCAATAAATATTATCATTGGATTTTAAGTTCATGTCTACCTTTTGGATGTTGTGAAAATGTGAAAATGTGGGAAAATAGGTCAAATTTTGAATATTTCCATTGTTTGGGAGACAAAAAAAAAGTTTCAAACTCCAACTCTGAGACCCTTCAATTTGTTAAAATTTAAAATAAAGGCACAATAAAACGATGGAGTTAGATCTTTTTCTCCCAAGTTTTCCTAACAACTGCATTCACAAGAAATAAGCCAATGGGAAAATATCAAACCTTGATCTTCTACAATCGATAACATGTCATTCCATAGATAGATTAGTTCGTCATTATCAGATTAATCTTCAAACCCTTCAAGGCAACCATTGAGATAGCGATTTCAAAACCTCAGTGAAAAACTATTTGAATTCAATTACAAGAGAAAAAAAGAAAAAGAAAAAAGAGCTCTATTTGGTTGCAGAGAAAAACGTAAGAAAATGATAAGAGTACAAAATTTTCAGATTTGATACAAAAAAATTAACACTTTTTTTTTTTCGCAACCAAATCGTTCCTAAGGATTTCTAAGCTCTTCTTTACATCAAATCCAACCGAGCTCTCATCACCATCCAAGCCTAGAAACTGCAAAGTTGTCGTCCCACTCTCCACAACTGTCATAAAACATCAAGAAACAAATGTTATGTTGGAGATAGAAAGAAACACAAAGAAAAATCAATGTCTCCCTTACCTAAAAACCAGAAGCAAAGCTTTTTCAAAAAGTCCCCTTTTTGTTTCTTAATCAAAACATACACAACATGTTATGAGATTTGGAATAAGTAAAAGAAAGTTTATATATTAGTTTTTGGGAAGTTTGATTTGTCTAATTATGGAATGACACCAAATATAGTAAGATTTAGTTAGTGTGGAAAACAAATTTAAGGAAAATTAAATATATGTATACATTTGAGTTGTAAAAGTATAGCCATTAACATAATCCAACATAAGCAGCAATGGCTGAAAGAAATGTGTTAAAAAATATTAATGAATAACATGTACATATGCGTTTGAGTTATATATGTATTTGACTTGTAAACAAAAGTCATAATATGCAACACAAATAGCTTTGCTTGAAACAAATGTGCTAAAGGCTCTTGAAGTGCTATATATATATATATATATATATATATATATATATATATATATATATATATATAATATTGTTCAAGTAAACAGTGAACAACACACTTGGAGTATGTTTATTTACAGATGTCATTCTCATCAATCTCATAGCAGAGGTTGCAAAAAGGTGAGATTGAGCAGGTTTATGATTGGTTTTTGCAAAACCAAATTGGATTCAAAACCCTCTGGATTGCTGCTACATTTGTGGGAAATGACATAAAAATGATATTATTTTGAACATAATTTGAGATGAAAGTGGAAATTTGGCATTATAATAATAAACAATCAATAATATAAAAAACAATCTAAATGAAAGGCAAGCAAAGTTGTGGTAACTTGTTAACTTAAATTGATGAAGTAGTGTAGAATGTATCATTTGGTGATATGATTGATTTATAAATGTGATTAACACATATTGGTAGTTAGCTAACATTTACCTGGATCTCGTCAAAAGGTTTTTCTTCTTTCCAATGCAAGCCAAAATGATATTTACAATATGCAAAAAGTTTTCATTTAACTATCTGTTTGTTCAAGGAGATAAATGATGTTGAATTTCTTGAGTATGTTTTCACGAACTTCCAATCTTGATCTTTTGAGGTGAACAATGAAGATATGATCATTAGATATTTTGGCTATGTCTTTTGTATCATGAATTTGTTCTTGTTGTTAAAAACAATTGTGTATCACTTTTTGAAGACTTCATTGTATACATAATAAGATAACAATATTTATAAATTACCTCAAAAGTTTGTTGCATGAGTTCTTTTGCAGAACATGATAGGAATCTTTATGCATTGCTTCCAATAAGGCTGCAGACAAGCATCCAGATATGTTGGAAAGATTAACTCTAACACAACACTGGGTAGGTAAGTAGTTTACACTTAGTAATAATAATATTGTTGAGAAATGCTTAATTGAAAGTATGTTGAGTGATTAGAGGTTTTTTTAGTTAATTTACCTGGGCAGAGCAATGACCTCATGGCTTTTACAATGTATACAAGTAAATATTTGTTCAAATTCCTATCTCAGACCTTTCTAGCATTTATTGTTAAGAAATTGTCTCCTTGTCAGAGAAACCCGGGAACACATAAAACCACCTGTTTGGACATTCCAAGCAACATACATATAAGTAAAATAATTATTCCTAAAAAACCAAAATAAATTAAATCAACAAGAATCTGAGAGTAAATATAACCAAGTCGAGAAAACAACCTAGCCCTCAGGAAATTCACAATTTCTAAGACAAATTCGCCTTATCCGCCGTGCTTTGAGATTCCTGCGCCCGTCTAGGATTAAACGCAGTGTCGAATGGCTTCCACAAAAGCACTTTGCCGCCACTCCGCGACCGGGTGATGTGTTTGTCGTATCACCGATAAAAGGACGAGCTGAAGGAAAACTCGAGACTCGATGACCTTGTTGGGACACCCTTACTTTCTGAAATATACCCCGACAACCTTTATATAAAGGAGAGACTAGACCTTTTGGAATGCCAAACCTCTTGACTTCCCAAACCCTTAGAATTCCGAAATTAATTGTTCAATGAATGTCATTAATCTATCTATCAATATCATTAATTTCTTCATCGAATGTCAATCGCTTCAAATAACCTAAATTATAGAATTCTCGAACAATGAATTATTCTGAATGTCATTCATTTCATTCACTATATCCAACATTTGTTACATGTCATGTACCAAAATTCTTCAGATATTAGAATTGATATTGATGCTTTTACCTAGAAAGTTGTTTACTCGTATGAAAGTTTACTAAATAATGAATGTAATGTGTTAAAATAAGAAAGCATTTACTATATTATATTATTAATTTAAAATTGTTACCATTAGTATTGAATTCTCTATTTCATTGATTTCAATGGTGTCTACATTAAGTGATGTTGCTTTGCTTGATGAAGAGGCCATGTGTGAATTGTCAGAAACAATTTTATCTAGTGTCTCTGTGTTGTCATTGCACCTATATTTCATAAGAAAAATCATTTTGTTAATTAGTTATCATTGGTTTGAATTATTATAGATATATACTACATAAGTAGGCTAGGAGGAACAAGAGTATTGTTTACCGAGTTTTAGAGTTTATATCTCTATGTGACGCCTTCCCTACCGACAGAGAGGGACGCCACATAGGACTGAGACTTATAAATATGATTTCCTAACATTAGTGGGCTCATTTCAAGCATAAATTCATAATTGACATAAACTTGTATCAAAAGCCAGAATTATGAAAATTCTTGACTTTGGATTATAACCTTGTACAACTACCATCCATCGTGGTGTTTCAAATGTCATGTACATATATGCTTGAGTCCATAACTACTTGTATTTATACAAGTTTTATTATGCCAAATATTATATTTACATTACTATTACAAAATCATATCAAAATCAAGGACCTACTTAAGAAGGACTTCTAAATTTGTGTTGGCCCTGACGAGTGCACGATGTCTCTGGCAACTTCTTTAGTACCTACATGAATAAACACTCACGCTTAAGCTACTAGCTTAGCAAGAAAAACAAATAACATATATGACCACTCATAGTGATCCTTAATTATAGTGTACATGCTTGTATAAACATTTCACGCAGCATAGTATTAATTTCTCCTACAGAAGTACATACCGTAAATTCTCATATTAGAAGGTACCGTAGGTACACTACAAAGATATAACTCCAGGTATGCCTTAAAGATTTTTACCGGTTACTTTATTCTCATATTGTTCATTATTCAGGTACTTATCATATAAATGTTTGCCTGCATAGACCAGTAACAATGAATTAGAGGGACGCAACACAATAAGTACTTGAAGGTACGATACACATCGAATCGTATGTCGCTAATCGAACATACGTATTTGAAACATGAAACAGAGTGTCGCATCTACGCAGAGTGCCAGAAGACTATGCAGGAGTGCTTGTCACGCGAAACAAAAGTGCCATCGCACTAGACAGGAGTGCCAAAGCACTAAACAGACGTATTTTATTCGATTTCATCATCCTGGCCTTTATTACCTACAATTATATATATTTCAGAGCAATTTACGCTGGTCTTATCAATATTCATGTTATACTCTTAGTCAATTCTTGTGACTTGTTCACTCATGCATATTGAAATGTTCATTTCCAACTACAATTTCGACCCTGTAAACGAGGTTTTTAGACAAAGTGATCTTCTAACACAATGTTCCCCTATGTCTTAAGTTTCCAATGGATCAAAATCAAGTCATTTGAACCTTTAAACTATGAGGGCACCTAAACATTCCAAATCAAGCCCCTGATAGTTTCTAGGAACAAAACTGAATTGTGTCTTGTATTTAACAATTTTCTGGAACAATAGGGACATAATTTGACTATACTTTCTTCATGAGTTATCATTCTAGGTGTCTAGTTTAAGTATAATTTTGATCTACCTCATTTAGATCAGTATAACCCAAGTGATGGTGGTGCAAATAACATGAACTACTTGTGGCAAGAAACATAACTTATCTTAACATCGACTTAGTTTCATGGTCTTAGAGCAGGATTTAGTTCTTAGTCCCTTCTAAACATTTGTATCCCTAGGTCTTAACTTTCATCTTCAATTGGAATCATCCAATTTGGAGGTCTATAGGCCAAATTATGGCCAAAACACAATCACAAGTCAAATGAAATTTTGATAGAGTTTCCCCTTAAACACCTCTAAACCAATTCACACATCATAACCAAAACAAGATCAAAACAAACATCAACCCCAATTCAAACCAACAAAAGTTGATCCCAAACATAAAAAGAAGTCTTTCCCTAACTAACAATGTGGGTATTCCAGCTACATTGATTTCTTCTTCCAACTTGCTTTTTTCCTCTCTTCCTTTCCTTCCTTCTCTGGCTACCAAAATGAGCAAAAACAATGGAAAACACAAGCTAGCTTGGTCTCCTTCTCCACAAACGATACCCTAGCTCCCAAATCCCCAAAATGGAGCACATGTATCTCTAGAAGACATGGTGTCTTATGATTTTTGGCTTCAATTATCCCTTTTTGCTAATTAGTCCTCCTTCTTCATTCTATTTGCAAGTCAACTAATTAATATTCCACAATAACATATAATCTTCTTATTTTATGTCATTTGGGTTCTTAATTGGTAATTTACCAGCTTACCCTTTTTACTTCTTTATTATTGTTGGTTATATCATTTTTCATACTTAGCACTTAAATTTTCAAAAAATACAAATTTGACTTATTATTTTACCTTCAACATACCATAGAACTACTAGGTATAATTTGGGGGTGTTACACTGAAAGCCACACAATGATAAACTAGACAACTTTATGGATAATGATAAGCCCCGAAAAACAATATAGTCAGTATTTAATGGTTATAGTTTGAAGCAATTAATGTTGTTGTAATCAGATATATTCATATTCAATACCATGAAATGACACTACTTTTAAGCATGTCGTAATTATTATTGACTTATTTGAAATTATATTTCTTATTGCACAAGAAATTTTTCATTTTTCAGGAATTGATCCCACATTGTAAATGTGAGAGGCTTCAAACAGGAAAAAGAATTAAGCGTCATATAATGTGAATAAACAATAATTGAGAGGAACAAAAAGAGATTAAAATATTCGTACAAAAGAGATTGGGGTAAAGAGACATATTTGGGTGTTGACATGGATGAGCTGGCGTACCATCTGCCAGTCAAGATTGACCTAGCCGGTTGTCAAGGCTCCGACACTGCCTTAGAGTTGTAGCGAGGCTACATATGCACGTGGTTGATGCGTGAGGTGCGTGGGAATTTCTCGACGAAATTTTTTAAGGAGGGGGAGAATGTAAAACCCGAGAAAATCCAATTTTCTAAAAGGGTAAAATAAAGCCATTTCAGAAAACCAAAATTTTTCTGCATCTCTGATGATGAAACTGGATTTCACTGGGTTGAATCGTCTCAAAGGAATCTAGCTACCACGTCAATTTCATCAATTCGGTATTAATCGAAATTCGCACGCTTTTTCGAGACGTCAGCACGGGGTGTCACGAAACTATTACTAGATGTGACAAAAGTCACCTATAATACGATCACGTGACACGGTCATGGAGTAGAGAGATGATGGAAATGGATCACGAGATTGTGCCAAGTGTCAAAATAGGAAAGAAGTGACATGTTAATCTCGGTAAATTTTAAATCCAGGAAAAGACAAAAAGAGAAATAGTGGTCATCTCCTACATTTGAGAGACCAAACGTGTAGAAGGCAAAAAGAGATGCAAAGAGTTGCTCATGGATTTTTTGCAGAGAGAGCGGCCACTTCTCTCTAAGCATTCCGGCGACCTGGGACAAATGGATTTCCGACGAGCAAGAAGGAAAGTCATGCATGCGCATGGCGACAACGATAACGGCTTTTGAGCTACAAACTCCGTGAGGTAGTGGGTTTTATCCCACTTGTTTTACTTTGATTTAAGTGTTTTGCTGATGATCAGGTTGGTTTGAGGCCACAGAGGCCGCTTCGACGGCCCCAAATCTCGAATCGATGTGTGGAAATTTTTTTAGGACGCGGATGTACCCGTGATGTACCGTAAACTGACAAGTTGTTTATGTTGGAAATTATGCATTAAATTGTGTTTTCGTGAGTAGAGACCAGGGAATCGTATGGAATTCCCTCCACCAAGAGGAACCGACGTTGGGAGAGGCTTCACGGCGATGCCACTGAGCTGCTGGGGACTGGCCAAAACAAATCTCCCGTTTAGAATCGACCAAAACGTCCCATGTATCGGTGCTTGAAATCGCTTGAATTGAATGACTTGTGTTGTGTGGAAATTAATAAAGTTAATGCATGAACCTAATGTGTTAGTGAAGAAACCATAATTATATAAAAAACAGAATTATGTGTGCAGCTACTTGAAATGAAGAGCATTAGCCTGGCGAGCAAATTTAGGAGTTGGTCGATTATGCCATAATTATATAGAATATAATTGTGGGTGTAGGCTATTGGAAATGGAATAGTGATTAGCCTGGGCGAGCAAATTGGGAAATACCGATCAAATTTGAATAACATATATGTGGATTGGTAAATTTGATAATATATGCATATTTGATATATTGGTTGGATTGTGTTGAAATGACATAATGCATTTTCATATGCACCGGGTAACCTAGAAATTAGGTGTGAGTGCATGACACGAGTTTTCTGAAAAACGAACATGGTTGCAAAAAGAATTTCACAGGATGATTTTCCGGAGAATGGGGTTAGGAGACGGTCCAACAGATCATTTTGGATGAGGACCATGACTGTTACGGGAAGTTCTCCAACACATTCGCCTCGGAGGGTAGTCCCATATTTTTACCGATATTCGGTAGTGTATTTTCAAGAATAACAAGTTTGGTTTTGAAAATGATTATTTTTCTCATACATGGCTTAGGCAAGTATGAGGGAGTCGGTGATGACTCGAGACATGTGAATGGGCATTTAGACATTCCAAGAGATCAATGTAATTTACTTGAGCGCAGGTTTAAATTGATCATCAGATATGCACTTTGTAAGGAGAGTAACCCATTTGTAATCACTATCGGGAGATAGTTCACCTATCGAGGGAATATTTTTTTCAGGTACATGAGCGCTCGAGAGACGCACTCATTTAGAGGTCGATTTTGAAGAAAGCTCTGCCGTGGCTTTGATGGATTGGGTGTAACATGGCTGAATTGAAATTTTAATATGTATTTCAGATAAGAGAAATGTTATAATCTTGGATATTGGAATATAGTCGGATATTTATTTTGATGAGCATTGTATACGGGCCCAAGTGGCCATTTTTACTTAGGTATGGGTCTCGCGACACGAGACATCTAGATTTTCCACGGCCGACGGTAGTCAACTGACACCCGCTTTGGGGCTACAACAAATATCGAGGTTCCATTTTTTCAACAATTCCTTGTCATATACAGGCCAATGACAACTATTATAATATATGCAATGCAATTGTGAGTATAATAAGTATTTTTTATTTGTTTTATTTTTTAACATATAGGTAAAGTGATACTATATTTGATCTTACCAACATCGGTCTTGGAATCAATGTATTTTGGAAAATCTCTGAAAGGCACAAAGTGCTGTAGAACAGAGAGATTTTTTTCGTCTTCTAAATACCTCTTCAACTAATGTTCTTATGTCAATAACTGCTGATACTCATTGTCAACAATGCGCAAATTCACTTTGATTGGGTTTATGCATGCATTTGTTATGTAGTAGGTGCAAAATACACTTAAAGCTTCTTCAAATAGCACTATGTTTATTCAAAATGCAACCTTGTATTTTATTGCCCTATATTTGTGTAAAATATTTTTGGAAAGAAATAATACAATGATGCATAATTGGTAGAAACTTTGAAAATGATTTCATGACCCTATTTTGTGATTATATTTTTTATGACTTATTTTTTATGATGCTAAAAATTCTTTAGCTAATGGTAGAGCAAGGAGCTTACTTTAATGGGCCAATATCAACCTTTGATATGTTGCTGTTCCGTATCGAGGCATCCTCGCATTGATTTTTCATTATAATACCTTTTGGCAAATCAAGCTTTTTGTGTGTGCGTGATTTCCTTGATTAGTTTATATGGCCGACTCATTATTTAGCTGAGAATGATAATAAAAAAAAAAGATTAATGTTAGGTTTAAAAGAATAAAGATTTTAGTATAAGATGCAATCAAGTAGTGAACAAATAAAGAGACATGAAGGAGATTTATGTTCTTAACAAAGAATTCATCAATATTAATAATTCATTGTAAATAACATTTTTTGTGCAATCATGATCGAGTTATCATTCAAAATGGGTTTACTAAAATCTTAACGGTATTCTGATGTTGTTGCTCTAGATAAAGCAACATATAATTGTTCATGAGAGAATACAAGTTCAAGTAAATATATGCCAACATAATCTAATGTTTAACTGGCTTTATTTCTATTGTCATTGCGTAAAACTTAAATGAATTGGAAATTGTGTTCTTTTAAATGAGAAAATGCGTTTTTCACTTTCAATAGGTATGAATGGTATTCTAGGTATAAAAGTTCTTTTTCCACAATGAGTACCACTACTAACTTCTGCATCTATTATATTTTGATCGAGTACAACAAATTAAATGAGTACCATTACATAATCCCATGATGAGCTGATGTTCTCATGGTAGTATAATAGACAATTTAGTTTTAATAATAATTCAAGGGTAGTGGAAAACCACGTGTTAGGCTATTAAGGAAATCTTTATGAACTGTATATTCAGTAGCATCTAATGGTTCATCAAAGCTGTAATATCTCATAATATTTTCAGGAAATTGATATATAAGTAAATTGTTTATTTCATCAACGTAGTCATTTCTTGGAGTTAGTATTTCTCGATTTATCATAGCATTTAAATTGTTGGGATAATGGTAGGAAATACATTATTTATCAAAAGGTTCAATCGATTTACATTTTCTATATAAGGTATTATCATTGCACTTGGAAGTTTAATATAAATTTTTTTTATCGATAAAAAAAATAGTATATAGAACAAAAGAACCAAGAGGTTCCAAAAAGTACACAGGAAGTAAACAAGAGGGAACCAAAAGGGAACTAAGAAGAACCTACCAACCCCGACAAAAAGCAAACAAACCTACTTACACCCAAGCCAAGCCAAAAAATCCACAAAAGAATTCGTGTTAACAACACTATACAAAATTTCCAATTCCACAAATTGCTTAAGAAATTAGATTTAATATTTTGAGCATTGGTGACCTTGTTATCAAACACCACCCTATTTATTTCCCGTCATAAAGTCTAGAAAAAGCATAAAGGAGCAACCATCCAGATTTTTTTTCCTTTTTTACCCACAGACGCTCCCTGCCACGCTAAAAGGGAATGAACGACAAAGCACGGAAAGACCCATCTAGTCCTAACTGTCATAAAAAAAAAGGTAATAAAGCATCCTGGCTATCTTGTAAATGACTTGAATGGTATATCTATTGTCTCTTCATCCTCTTCACAAAGGCAACATTTGTTTATAAGGGCTATTCCGTGACGTTTTAGCTTATCCAAGGTGATCACTTTTCCCCAGGAAGCTTCCCAGGCGAAAAAGCTAATTTTGGAGGGGATCACATAGTTCCAAATCGAACGAAAAGGAAAAATCAATTTCAAAGTAGAGGTCTAAACCACTATGGCAAGGTCCCGACCGAGAAATTAAGCAAGGATCGAACACTTCAACAAAAGTTTGTCCTCAATCCAAGGTCTGATTTTCTTCCTGTGGATAGAGTATAGAAATCTTTCCACCTCCTCCATATCCCAATCATAAAGGGCTTTAGAAAGGTTGGAGACCAACCCCCTTCCTCTCTATCCTTAATTCCACGCATCTCACACCATAGCATATTCCTTTTTTACGCCCAGGAAACATGGAGGGGGAACAAAGAACACAATGCCTTCTCACCGCACCAAAAATTCTTTCAAAAACTAATCCTCCTTCCATCGCCAGAAAAGGCTTCATTTCGAGAAAGAGAGCCATTCTTTCGATTCCTTCCACAACCCAACACCAAACTAATCTCTGATGTCACAAGTGTGCCATCCCCTAGAAGTCTCCCCATATTTGCAACTTATTACCTTTCTTCAAAGGGCGTTCATCTCATTTGCAAACCTCCAGCTCCATTTGAATAAAAGAACTTTGTTTAGCCTGGAGAAGTTTCTCAGACCTAATCCCCTGTTTTTCTTCTCTGTACAAAAAGTGGCCCATTTAACAAGATGAGACTTCTTCTCAAGGCCGCCCCCACCCCACAGGAACTATCTTTGAATTCTCTCCCGTCTAGTGCAAATCTTTGAGGCATACGGAAGAGGGATAGGTAATAAATTGGAAGGCTAGACAAAGTACTGCAGATCAATGTAACCCTTCCACCCTTAGAAATATACTACATCTTCTATGAGGCCAATCTCTTCTGAAACCTTTCTTCAATAGAGTCCTAAGCCCTTGTAGCCTTATGGGAAGCTCCTAGGGGGAGACCTACATATGAGGTGGGGAATGACCCAATACCACACTGAGCCCAAGGCTAACTCGACAACATTTGTCACTCAATCTCACCGCTGCACGATCTCACTCTTGTTTAAGCACTCGTGACCACACGCCCAAACCACATTAGAGTCCAGCTTAGAAATTTCATTTGCTCTTTGTTGGGTTTGTAGAATAGAAGGGTATCATCTGCGTAAAATAAATGGGAAATGACATCCCCTTCCACTCCCCTGATCAACCCTGCTACCAAAAAGCAAATTTCAATCAACCACACGCTGTATCAACAAACTGAGCGCTTCCATGCCAATCACGAATAGGTAGGGGGAGATAGGATCTCCCTATCTCAAGCCTCTCGAGCTCTGGAAGTAACCAGCAGGAGAGCCATTGAATAGGACTGAAAATGAGGCTATGGAGATGCACCACTTTATCCAACTCACCCACTGATTTCCAAAGCCCATACTATCCATAACCTAGAAAACAAACTCCCAATTGATGCTATCGTAGGCTTTTTCAATGTCCAATTTGCAAACCAGACCAATCTATTTTCTTCTCAAAGTTGAGTCCACAACTTCATTAGCAATAAGGACCGCATCTGTGGATCCGCCTCTCAACAAAAAGCAGACGGGAGACTAAGAGATGATCTTACCCATGACCCTCTTAATCCTATTGGCTAACACTTTTGTCAAAATCTTGTACAACCCTCCCATTAAGCTGATAGGTTTAAGGTCTTTGAGGTCTTCAACATTCTATTTCTTGGGAATTAAGACTAGGAAGGTGGCATTTAAGCCACTTAATCCGCTTCAGTCACGGAACCTCCTTAAAGAAACCTCTGAAGACCTCATCCTTAACAAAATCCTAAGCATAAAGACTCGCGAAAGCTAAGTGGGGAGTTTAACAGGCCGTGAGCCTTGTCCCCATTAAGCTTTGAAATTGCCGCCCAAATTTCTTTCTCCGTGAAAACTTCCTCCAACTTGGAAGCCTCAGCATATTAAACTAAGCCTAGTGAGGGAGGGCTTTTCAACAATGCGCGCAGAACGTATTTTGAAACGCATTCACCAGACCTTCCTTTATCTCATCCTCCTTATCTAACCTTCTTCCATTAATACTCAGACTTAGAAGGAAATTTCTTCTCCTGTGGGCATTTGTCATTCTATAAAAGAATCTTGTGTTTTTGTCCCCTTCTTTCAACCAGGTTTCTCTGGATTTCTATCTCCAGGAAATCTCCTCCATGAGAGCCTAGCTCTTAAAATCATCTTTGGCCTTGGTTCTTCCCTCATGCTCCCCAGCCCACTCCTTTCCTTCTTTAAGGTCATCCCAAGAGGACACCTTTCTTTTAAAGCCTCCAACTTATTAGTCTCAACTCTGCCAAAGACCTCTCGATTCCATACTTTTAGGATGCCTTTCAAAGTCTTCAATTTAGCTGCCAAAATAAAACTAAAGACGCTATGAAAAACCATATTTTGCCACCACCCTTTTAGGATTTCTTTGAAACCCTCATGCTTTAACCACATTAGTTCAAACCGAAAGGGGGAGGGGCTTGTCCTAATCTCATCACTGTCCAACAGGATGGGAGAATGGTCAGAAAGAGGCCTAGACATACATCTCTAAAAAGCCTTACTAAAATTGCTTTCCCAATCGTTTGAAACCAGAAATCTATCCAACCGAGACATGGCTCTACTGTTTCGGCCTACCCTCCAGCTTATGTCCCCATGAAGCAAAGATATCTGAAGACTCCAAATACTTAGACTCGAGAAACCTTCATAGTCAGAGATCCTTCTACCTTTGGATCTCTCAACAGGAGAAAGGATCTCGTTGAAATCTCCACCTAGACACCAGGGACCATTCCAAATTCCTCTGATTGAGCCTAGCTCTTCCCAAAAGAATTCTTTAGAACTCCTCTCTACAGGACCATACACTCCGGTGAACATCCACTGAAAATCATCCTCCACCATTCTGAACAAGCAAGACAAATAATAGATACCATACTGACCAATGTGAGATAGCCTCTTTATCCCATAACAAGCAGGATACCTCTACATCTTCCAGATCCGCAGCTTTCCCAAATTAAGAACCTACCTACGCACCAATGTTATGAACCAAAGCTTTATTCATCCCTCGATCTTGGTTTCTCGAAGACAAACCAAGTCAACCTTCGAGTCTTAATAAATTCCTCGATGACCTTTCTTTTTCGAGTCATTCACACTCTTAACATTCTAAGAAAGTATTTTACCTTTAATTTAATTTTAGTAATAGGTTACCGGTCTGCCTCCTACTTTAAATTTTATCCTCCATTATAATTAATGGAACTGGCGCTTTAATTCCTCAGTTGGTCCAGCCGTTGCAACCCCTTATTCTTGTCCTTTTCACCATTTGCCATCATTTTTCTCATCAATCCCAGGATCTCCTTCTTGAAGCCCATTGTAGCAAAACCCAAAAATTCACTAAATTTAACCAAACAGTTGTCTTCCCAGTTCTCATACACCGAGCCCTCCGAAGACATGGATTGGACCTCCTTTGTCTGTTGCCTGTCCTCCTCAAGACATGGATCGCTCTAGAATTTTCCAGCCCCCATTCACTCCCATCGGCCGCCACCACCCTTAGTGGTTCCAAGTCGATAGTATCAAGAGAACCCCTGTCCAAGAGCCCCCGAAATTAAGGGCCGCAAAAATGCAGCAGGAGAGGACCGCCCTAGTAGGGACTTCCACATACTTGTGTTCATCCGCTAAGGTATTTCTTATCACTCCTTCCATATCTTTCGCCTTACTTCCCTCCTTGCATGTAGCTTGAGAATCCCTAAGAAATGAGGCAGGGATTAAGACTTTAGGGGATTGTGTATGCTGATCCAAATGCGGGATCTGGGCCGGCCCAGTAGAAGATCTAGTGGTCCTCTTAATGGGCTCACTTGAGCCCTGCTCTAGCCTATTTTGCCTCGGGCCAAGATGTTTGGCTGACTACGTGGGTCTGTGAATCGCCCAAATTTTGCTTCCTTATGGGTAAAGCCCGAAACTTAGCCCGCCCCACAAAAAGGATTCGACCTCGGGACTTCCTCACCAAATTGCTTTTGGGCTATGCAAACGATATGCTTTTTCTCTCGTCACAGTGGGACTCCTTGTCCTACCGTCATTTTCTCCCAACGGCACCCGCAGCTCCACGCCTCTCCCGCCGCATGCACCTTTCTTTCTTCCCTAACCTCGCTTCGTGGTTCCAATTCTCTCAGACACTTGCAAATCTTAACGTAAAGGCCGATCTTCCCAACAAGATGGATTTCTCGATCTACTTTGTCCTTCTAACACTTCCACTGCTCAAGGCAAAGATTTCCCATTCAATTTCACCTGGCTTCTAGCCCAACGAAGATCGAACAAGAACACCGTGTCTTCATCCATGGCCAGGAAACCATCGCAGCGATCACCGATTCTTCTTAGGATGGGGTGACTCCACAGTGTATATAGCAACTATATCGGGCTCCGGTTCAAGCCACTCAGTTTAATATAATTGTCGTAGCAATTTTTTCTGTGCCATTACCAAATCGTAATAAAGTATTTCTCTAACATCGGGTCTTTTTGAGTACGCATGTTTTGAGTTAATCTTATTTTTTGGAGTTTTGGCCATAAGCTTGATTTTAAAAAGCTTGCATCAATAATTTATTCTTTTGTGCCTTTAGGAACAATGGGAGTTACTTGATGAAAATCGCCGCCAAGTACAACAACTTTTCCACCGAATAATGTATTACAATCATTTATGTCTTGTAGCATTTTGTCTAGACATTCAATACATTGTCATTTTGACATTGGGGCTTCATCCCAAATTATAATTTTTGCAATTTGTAGGAGTTTAGCTAAATTCGATTGTTTGCTGATATTACAAACACTTGAATCTTCAATTTTAAGTGGAATTTTTAATCTCAAATATGTTGTTCGTCCACCAGGTAAAATAGATGCAACAACACCTGATGATGCTATAGTAAGTGCAATTAGTTTTTTAGATCTTAGCGTTGCAAGAATTGCTCGATATAAGAATGTGTTACCACTTCTACCAGGACCATCAATGAAAACGCCTCGTTATCATATTGAATTTCAGAGTATTATATCATATGCATGTTTTTGTTCGGAATTAAGACATGTTATGGCAACAATATCTTTTTCATCAACAACAATTTCTAATTCTTCATTAATTTCTTTTGATATAGTTTCATCATTGTTTGACTCGCTAGTGTAGTCAATTAAAATGATACCATCTAAAAAGTTTTCCCATAGAATATGACTAATGTTTCAACACTTTGATCTTATTGTGTCATTTGATTTCTTACCTATCAAAATATAAATCATCGTGATACTGGTTTTCAAAATTTTTCCATAAAGGATTGTTAGGTTTACAATATACTAATAACGTTGCAAAATAAATGTCATAGAGCATATGACATTTGATATGAAGAAACTTCTTTTAAAGCTGATTCAATATTATCATCTATATCTAGCAATCCATATAATAAAGTAGCTTCACGAAATGATGGGGTTTGAATACCATTTACACTTTTTAAATCTTTGAATGATGTCGGGTCTCTAATACGATTGAGTAATAACTGTAAGTAATATCTTTCACTATCAGTTGGATTAGCTGTTATAACTCTACTTATAACATTTCTTTTTTTTGTAGAGTCCATATTTTATCTTATTGATTCCAAACAAAATGTTATGGAAATTCTTATATAACAATGTTTGTGTCATCACTTATTTTATTCATTGAAAAGTATTCAAGAAGCATACAGATTTTGTATAGAAATCATTATTTATAATACTATTTAAGTTGTCAGATTTTCTAAATGTCATAGGTTGTCTATCTTCAAGATGTAGTTGAACTGTTATGACAGAGGGTTGTATTTTGTTTAGTGGGAAGTTATAGATTCTCCACATCTCCTCTGATGGAGAAACCCACCGTGCATTTTGAAAGTTTTTAATTTCATCTATGGTTTGAAGAGGTTTGTCTTCAATGATATTTAAGGTAATTCGATCATGTCCTTTATAAATATATTTATATAGATATTTAACCGCTTTAATAGTAGAACATATTTCTACATTGATATGATAATTAAATTTTGCAAGTAAATACAGATTGTATGGGACAACCCATCTGTTATCTAAGTTAGCTCCTCTTATTTTTATTTTTTGTCCATCATCACGTCATCTATATTTTGGATAGGAATTTATTCCTTTGTACTTTCATTGCAAAATGCTTTAGGATAGTTATTTCTAAGATCACCATTTTTTTTCATACAAATATTGTTTAGATTTAAATCACCACATGGACCATGTATCATATGTCTATAGTCGCTAAATACAAGTCATTTTCGTTCGATTTGGGATTTCAGCACAAACAATTTCATCGAAAGATTCAAATGCAGTTAATTTTGCATTTGAGCTAAAATAATTGCAAAGCAGAGCATGTTGTAGACCCCTCTTTGGAACCTGCTCAATTACATATACATACAGCTACACCAACATTTGTTTTTAAATAACTCTATTTTAGTTGTTCTAACTTTGCTCTAAAAGTACGTACAGTTAAATCAGGCCTGTTTTGTATTTCTTGATTTGAATGGAGTCCTAATTAATTTCGGGCCAGTTAGGATTGCATGTTATTGTTAGAAAGATATCAGGTTTTCCAACTCACTGAACTAATGCCATTGCATCCATGTATCTTTATGGCATACTTCTAGGTCCTCCAATGATGCCAGTAAAACAATTCCACACCCAACTTTATTGCCTTGTGTTCACCGTCATGAATTATCAACAATTCCTTTTGATACAGTTCAGCTTTCGGATCTCATTTTGGCTATTGCAAAGATAGCTTGAATTTAATGTTTCAACTTTGATGAACATATCATATATTATTGCAATTAAGCTGACTAGCATGTAAGAGTATTGTTTGACAATTTTCTCTTAATTTGGAGTTTGTAAATAATAATATTCCCTACAAGAGACATTTTCTGTCCTTTTCTTTGGGCTTTAAGGCCGAGAAATACAAGAACGAATGATTGTGATATGAGATTGAGCATGCCTAAGAATATGAATAAAATAGGAAGAATTTGATAGGTTCATACCTTTTGTTTCTTGTAAATAACCAGCAGCTGTGGTAATTGGTAAACGGATCTATGACAGTTTCACTCAAAATGACATTGCTCGATTTGGGCTCACTATTCTTTGGATCCCTGATGCCAACCGGTCTCTATGAGGTAATAACAGAGGTATCAGAGGATCGTAAATAACTTATAATAATATTGTACTGTATGGCTCTCACCAGAATAATTATAGACAAGAATTTCTTGCTCTAATTTATTTCTGGAGAAACTATCTTCAGGGTCATTGTTGTCTAGCCATATTCCTCCAACCTTTGATGTCGACTAACTATTATAAATTCTTTGGTCTAAATTGATATAAGATCTTTGTGCAATTTTGCAATTTTCGAGATTTGGTATATCTTTTAGACTTCGAAAAAAGTTACTATATGGGTTAACTTTTAATATATTGATTAATTTTTGTACAGTAGAAGATTCCATTTTGTTTGACAAACGCAACCAATTTTCAATTTCATGCTCGTGGACTGTAAAAAAAAGTAGTTGCAACATGATATGATACTACTAGATGTGTTAATTCATTAATGAATGATAAACTGATCTGAACTTTAAACGTATGTATACCTTTTATTTTCATATAGATTCATTGTTATTTACACCAAATGATGTGAAAGCAAAATTAGTGTTATACGTTCTAATTTATTTACTTAAATCTTAACAGCTTGTTCGAGTTTTAATGTAAATAGATCATAAAGTTCTTGTGGTTTATCATTCGTTACTAACGATATTTCCAACAGAACAACAAAATCCCTTTGGTTCATGCTTTAAACTTTTTTGCATGATAAATGTCTACAAGATGGTACTTGTTCTAATATAATTGGCCTCTAGAGGCTATCTGTTCTAAATTGGTTTTTCTTTTTCCTTTTTTTTTTTCTGAATTAGCAGGGTCACTACAGAATTTCATATTGGGATTCACAGTAAGCTCAGTTGTTGGTAATTCTTGTCGTGTTGATGAATATCCTATAAATGTTAATATTAACTGAAGTTAATCAAATTGGTATATTTACATATAATAATTTTTGATGTAGCTTACCAGTTTCAAAAGAGCTAAACACACTCTCGCCCCTCGTTTTTCTTTTTGGCACCTCATTGTTTTGTAATTTCATGATTAGAGTCAATGGCAAAAATACCTCCTCCTCCCACTGTATTTGAGAGTTGCAGAGATATATAGGAGATATATATATATATGTAATGTTAAATAATGTCATTATACCAGTTTGGTTTTCCTCTGCCTGGTCACAAACAGGTTTTTGTTTTGAGAGAGCTTTCATTTTGACCATTTTTTCTACAAATATCTTTTCCCTTATTTTTTCTGCATATTTCTATTTTCTCTCTCATCAGATAAGGCAAATGAACAACTGGTTTTTCCCCTCATTTGTTTCCTTTTTGAAAGGGCGACGAGTCATTTTGTTTTTGTAGGAGTTATCTGTAATATAATAGTAGCCTAGGAAGCGAAAATGTAAAGAAATTATATCAATACGAAGATGCAGTTCAAATCACAGACAACAATACAACACAACAAATGCTAAGTTAACTATTATGATAATGAAGCACAAAATGAAGCAATCATTAATTCAGTAATACATATAATTACAAATGGTATAAATAAAATGAACATAAATGATTGTAATAAAGAAAAAGACATTCTTGAAATTCAAATAATCACAAGGAGAAAGAATCGAGTACCAAAATAACACAATAATATAATGATGAGGTATTCATATGTAATTTGTAACTGCAATTTCATGCAAATGCATCAAATGGGACACTTTGAATTCCATTGAATATTCAATGTCTCCAAAATCATAATTTTTTCTCTAAGAAAAACATGCAAGATATATCATCAAAAATCATTTAGTTTTGGTTTAATCTGATTCAATTATAACTTTTTTCTAAATCTCTCTACCACGTCATCCCATATTGAGCTAGAATTACATCGCATTGAAGACTTAAGTAACTTGTTGGCAAGGTCTTAGATTTGCATCACAACTCCATAGCCAGATCATCTAAATTCTCTACCCGTTCCCGCTATCATAATAATGCATATTTCCAATAGTCTCAACAATTCTATGAAAATCTTCACATAAATGATTTCATAAATCATATTTATAAATGATTTCAAAAGTTTTCAACATCAGAGCCATCTAATGAGAAGCCTCATATAAATACTTTCATATAAATGAAAATTCTTCACATCTAATGAATGGGATGTGATGTCGATAGAAATAATAAATGGAGATGAGGTGGGGAAGCTAAATCCGATGGAAATCGGACCTATTGCTATCTCTATAGTAAATTGTTTCTATTGGGATTTGAACCAGGGACCCCCCGCCCTATGGCTTATGCTTGTTTGAATGGTAACTCTATCACTTGAGCGCTGTGAGTTAATAAATTTAATGCATCATGATACACCTTACCAACCAAAGAGGAGAGGCAACAATAATGATAGAAAGCACTATAATATATAAATATATATAATATCTATTATTCGGCATGTTGGGATATATCTTTTCCTGTAATTCGTATCCATGGATTTTTCCTAAGTGATATCAATAACCAAAGTAAGGATGTACACTTATTTTCTTATTTTGATCAAATCCACTATTAATGATATTAGTAGCATTATTCAATTACTTTCTACAAGTCTTACCTAATAATTGAATTAAATAAGGAATTATCAATAGAGAGATAGAGAGGAGGAGGCAGTGGGCATAATGGAAGGTTTCTACAAGTCTTGTTGAATGTGGCCAAGTTTTTTTTTTGGTAGGTTGAATATGGCCAAGTTAAAACGGATAAATACTTATGAAGAAGGATTTTCTTTTTTTTTTCATTAATTTTTCTTAAGGAATAGTAAACCACCCTTTTGAATGGTTGCAGTAAGAGTGGTCATTTTCTTGCCCTCACGACTATAAATAGTTGTATTGTTGGTCATGATGAGAGGTTAGCCAGCGTCACCATTGGCTTAGACTTGTTAAGGAGACAACATGGAGTTGTGGAGTTGTGGATTTCAAACGGAAGATTTTTTAATTTTATATTTACCTTTAATTGTTGCATTTTATCTTTTATTTTTAGATAATTAGTTGAGAAAATTTAGGAATCCGCTAAAGCAACTAGCATGCACGTTTCTTTATTGTTTTTGTATTTAAAGCCTCATAATTATAGAAATGATGGGAAGAAAAATGACTAATTATCTCTTTGTCAAACAAACAACCCCCGAGGGTTTTATCGTTTTGGTATCAAAGCCTCATCCTAAATGGCAACCCATAAGGAGAGACTCGAAACTTTGGAGACCCGTGTCAACAACATCCAAGAAGTCACGACTAAGATGTTTGCTAAGATAATCGGGCCGTCAGTCCTCGAACAACCACCAAAGCTATAGAAGAGGCTTCCCACCGATGTGCCTGGCGCGGGAGAGAGAAGGTTTGACTGGATCCCAATAAAATCAATGAGATCTCTAAGGCCAATTCCATACAAAACATTAGAAACTTGGTCAAGTATGTTTTTGTTACAAGGAAGCCAACTAAAATTCATTCACGATCTCAAGCATGTCCGATGAAGGAGACAAAGCGAAAGGGGCATTACTGTGGCTATATCAAGCAAAAGGGTATGACGAAGGTTATGCTGCCAAACAAAATCTTATGGATGAGGAGGATACGTGTGTTTAGACGCTTGCTTCGTAAGTACAAGGAATAAAGGAAGATTGACAAGAATAGAGTGGGAGTCATACAATTTCCATCTTAAACCTTGGGGAAAAGGTTCAACTTTTAGGAAAGGGTAATGATGAGAGTTAGCCATGTCACCATTGGCAAGACTTGGTAAAGGAGACAACATGGAGTTGTGGAGTTGTGGACTTCAAACGTGGAAGATTTTTTAATTTTATATTTATCTTTAATTGTTGTATTTTATCTTTTATTTTTAGATTATTAGTGGAGATAATTAGTTGAGCAAATTTAGGAATCCACTAAAGCAACTAACATGCACATTTATTTATTATTTTTGTATTTAAAGCCTCATAATTATAGAAATGAAGGGAAGAAAATTGACTAATTATCTCTTTGTCAAACAAACAACCCCTGAGGGTTTTATCATGTTAACCTGACTAAGTTTATTTTTGATGGGAGAGCTCTTAGGGAATCCTCGTATTCGATCCTCCGTTGATGAACTGGAGCTAGATAGGCTTAAAAGTGAACTCCTACCTTAAATTAAGTGCCATTTAGATTGGAGCTCTTATAGGTTAAGTTGAATCATGACTTGTACATGCATGATGTGTGAGTGAGTTTTAAAAATTAATACAAAGTTTTATAATATTGGTCTTTATACAAAGTTTTATAGCTGAAATTTAGTCTTTACTGGTCAGCGGGTTTTGTTTTGGCCTATTTTTTCTTGCCCTCGTGACTCTCTTAGCTAACACTATATACTTGTAGGCCCTTTTGGGTTCTCTTATTGAATATGTTTGCTTTTACTCATAAAAAAAAATGATATTGGTCTTTTACAGGTGGGGATTTTTTTAATCATGTAGCAAAGAGTGGGCTCACATTGATGTAGCAAAAATAGAATAGATAAGAAGTGGAAGCATGACATCTAAAATAAAAAATCTTTCTAATCACTAATGTTAATGTGATCTATACCCAACACCGACTCATATTTGAAATTTCAAATCCACCCTCTCTAAGCAAAAAAAAACCTTACACAAAAGCACCATAGCAGAAAGTCAATAATAGTTGAAACTCTAAAGCAGAAAATCCATCCACCTGGGCTGAAACTCTAAACCATAAAATCTAGATTTTCATTAAATTTATTCACATATCACACACAGCCAGAGTTCAGACTCTCGTGAGTCAGGATTCATCGCATTCACCAAGCCACCGTAGGTCGCAACTCGCAAACAAACAAGAAGACGACTTACTGTGTTCAGCCGTCCCTCCGATGGCAAAATTAGCTCTTTTTTTGGGAGACTGAGCATTAGAACTGTAGCTATCTCGATTGAGAATGTCATACCTCATCTGGTGTGATTCTTTCTCTCTTTACGTGAGGGAGAAACTGTATCCACCTTCTATGGAGAGGACGATTTCTCCTACAAAGATGGGGAAGGTGGTTCTATTTCCTGAAGGATGACTTATCCTTCTTTATGTAACTACTTTCCCGAATGAGTCATCAAGTAGAGTGCCTCATTCATCGAGGCGGTGACCTGACACTGGGAGAACATATACTTATACTGGCGGAGAGCCTACTGCAGTTTCGCGTGAGTCCCGCTCAGATCGGATGCCAGAAGCACTCGGGTGAAGAGGCATCTGGGCACTAGGGCGCATCAAGAGAGGAGGCGTCAGGAGTCATAGGTATCCCATCCGGACGACGGGAAAGGGGGCATCCGCGAAGTGCTCAGCACCCGCGAAGAGTCGCCCGGCCTCGGCCTATTCATCGTCCCAGCCGGCTGGTTTTTGTGGCCCCGTCCCATCAGTACCCTGGTCGGGCCTACATGGGTGGGAACCGAGTTCGCCAATGGTACCCACAATAATTTCCTTTTCCCGTCAGAGGTAACGTCTCCGCTTGAAAAAAAAAGGAACAAGCTTCGACCACATATCATGGGAATAGAGCAACCATCAATGTTGTTTGGATTTCAATGTGAATTTTGTAACTTTTTTTAAACTCCATTAGATGCTATATGGTTGCTTGTTAATCCCTGAGATCGAGGTCGCTATAAAAGGCTGCAGGGTGAGAGGTTCGTTGGCCCTATTGGTTATCCATGTTCCTTCAGAAGATAATCGAATGTTGCCGAGACTCAGACTGGGATCATGGGATGAAGGATGATTGTGATCGATCATTTGAGCGCGCCTTCCAAGCATGGATTGGGCTAGAGACTGCATGGTTTGAGCGGAGTCGAAATTGTTCTGGGGGGTTTTTGGGTGGTTCTAAAACTTGAATGGAGTCCGAGGGCACTCTGGTCGATACTCGCGGATCTCTCAAGCTTCCACTTCTTTCAAACATCACCATCTTTCCTCTCTTTCTTAGCCTCGCAGCGCCTTCCCATTCCATCTTTCCCTTCTCGCCTCTACAACACTTCTTCTCTGCTCCTATGGTGATGCTTCTACCGTTTTTCTTTGTATTTCGTGTTTCAGGTGTTTTGAATGTTAGTTCGACGTGTCAGAATATAATCTCTAAGTAATCAAGCATCGCTATAAATGCCGTAGTCACCTTTTTGGGTGTAATTAATAAAATCGCAAATTTTTTACCGCTTAATGTCTTATCAGAATTTTGTGTACACGATGACACTCGAATTAGGTCAACAGCTGCTATATACCGCAACGGTCACGCCGTCTAATCGTCGAGAGAAGGGCCCCTAGGTCAGCTCCACCTTAGTCTACCGTGCCCTTGTGCGCGAAGTGTCGCTGGCTGGTTAGAAACTCTATTGCACGTTAGTCATCAGCATTAAATGCAACCGTAGGCCCCAGCGCCGTGAGATATAGATAGGTATCATCATTAAGTCGTACTCTTCCCTTCTCGTTGTTTCGGTTTATCTCTGCTTCTGCCACCATCCACGCGAATAAAGTCTAAGTAACCTTGCATTCGCTCGCGCTATCACGCAAGCACCGCATTGACTTCATTTCCTCGTGCAACCATCGCCGCCCTGCAATGTCGACTGTGCGAAAGTGACCGGCTCACCGTAAGAGGCCTGGGCAAGGAGGAGACATGGTTTAAAATTTATTCACTCCCGCACCGCGAATCTAAGCCATGGGGGTATGCCTTCGTACGCTTAGGTATATGGCTAGAGTCTAATATTCGCTTTCTTCCATTTGATATACTAGAAAGGCGAGTCGTGAAGAAACTTCCACGAGCGGTCGCCCCGAGGGCACCTTTCAGCGACGCTTCGATAAGCAAAGATCATCTCGTCTCGACGATGAGGAGCTAACGGCTTATCATGAGAACATAACATCGACCATTGATGGACAGGTGACTGATGAGTCTACTCCTGGGGCGGAGAACATAATGGTGTGTTTTTTACCCTCGAGCACCTTGTAGCTTGCCACGCCTCCCCGTACAAATTTTAGTCAAGGCCAGGATTTTACTCCGCACTCCATTTATCCAACTAACGCTATTTGAATCTTGGATCGAAAGGGGTCTGTATTTGAACCACCTATACTAACTCAACCTCCACTGGTCGAAATGCGGTATAATTTATTTCGAGAATAGGCAAGCAGCATATTTGATGTCTGCCTGGTCACCCGACTTCAGGTTGTTAATGGGCTCCCCGACTCACTTAAGACGGAGGCGAAAGGCTTTCTACTACCGAGGACCCTCGATCCCAGTCCGGCCCCCGCCTTCCATTAAATATCAACCTATTCCCACTTTTCCGTGGCTCTGTTAGCCCGGCCCGATGGCCCTTCATGGATATTGCGTGTGTTATGATGGACTAACTCGTCAGTTTACATAGGAAGGCTCGCGAGGTAGCCGGTGAACTCGGTGGAGAAGTCGTTTCGCAGTAATCTTGCCATCGAGATTTTCGAGCAAGAGCGCCACTACAAGGTTCTCCCCGACCCGCATAATATATCTGCCGTGAGGAGTTAACCCACTTCTCTTACACCCCTCCCCGATCATTCCTCGACCGCCGCTTCTGGACATCAGGGAAGCGGAGGATTGGTTATCATTGAATGACATTGGCTCTGGATTACAGCAACGCCACCCTCCGCGGCCCATTAATCGAGGCATCAAGTCCAAGCAGCCGAAGCGCATCGGCTGGCTCGACTTCCCCTGAAGATTCTAGCTTCTGCTCCCCATCCTGCCTCGCACGGAACCAGGAGCAACTGGCCCCGAATCTAGCCTCTCTCGCTCGGAGAGTGGCCTGATCCGCCTCGAGTGATAAAGATTAACCAGTGGGTAGCCAGCGATCGAACGCCCGGGTCCTGTGGGGAGGATTTCTGCCCCTGGCTAGTGGGCCGAACACGAGGATTTCCGTGATCTGGGATGGCGAGGAACGGAGGAAAGGATGACGGCCGCTGGCATCATACGTCGCCGCAAGAGGAACTCAGAAATGAGTTCCGGACTTAGTCAAACCGCTTGCCGAGGAGGTGCGTTTCACATCATCCCCGACTCTCGAACGGGGCCCAGCTGTGATCAAACGGCTCACGGGGTCACCCGGGGAGCAGAGTCATGAGGTCAATCTTTGGCCCGAGTGCACTCTCAGGTCCTTTCGACCGGATAAGGGTCAACCTAAAGGTGTCAAAGTTTACGCATCGCTTTCATGCCCACATCACGAGCATTATAACCAATCGTTATGTTCCTCTTACTGGGGTCGGGAAGCCTCCGAGAGTAGAAGCATAGGCCCGGGCTGACGAGGTGAAGTATATCTCGTGTCGGGCAAATTCTTTCCACCATGGAGAGTCCGGCCGACGGCTTAAACAACTGGCCTCGCACATGCTTTTGATGCCTGTGATGCCGGCATGGGTCTTCGTGACCGCCGGTGAGCTGCCTCGCAATGAATCCGAAGGAGTGACATCCTGCCAGACATCGATGATTCCGGGATACAAGTCCGCAACCATAACTACGTTCAATTGACTGAACTGGTAAGATAGCAAGTTTCGTTATGTGACATTAACACCAATGCTTGACTTCCGTGCTCATAATGGTTTCTACCAGCCACAAGGGCCCGAACATGGCGCCGAAGATCACGAGTTCGAGCCCGGGCTTACCGACGAACGGCTATGCATTATATGTGCAGTGGAATGGCTGAGCGGGAGATGCAGAGTGCTTCATTAAAGGGAGCCGAAGTCAAGCGCAAGGTCGCCTGTGAGACGGAGGCTAAGGAATCTGCCAAAGAGCCGCCAGCAGGCCGAGAGGGATACTACACGCCATGAGTAGCTGGTCACGGCTGTTTGAGATTGACAGCCGCACACCCCGAGCATAGATGGAGTCTGAGCTTACCCGGGTTTAACGTGCCTTAGTGGTTGCGGAAAGCGCTTGCCTGAAAGGGGAGTCCGAGCATGAAGCCGCCGTAAGGCACGTTCCCGAGGGAGAGGCTTGTAATGGCTAAGGAGGAAGAAAACAAATTTCGCTGACTGACGAGCCAGCTCCTTGGATTTCTGGAGCCTGACTATAAAGGATGATTTCACGCTCTCCGAAAATGCCATTGCCGATGTATAGTTGATGAGGTCGAAGTTCGATGCAAGCGCTTATTACTGCTCAACTATACGGCTATGGTTGCTATGTTTTACACATAACATATAAAGTGGAGCGTTTCGTGATCCCGACATGGAATGCCGATCCTTCGGGCCTCGTTAACCTGCAGTTCTTGCTAACCCCGCTACCCTCGCACTGCCCGCCGCCTCCAAATTTCGATCCAATCAAGTCAAGTACAGCGAGAACGTCCTGAGAATGCCCCACCGCCCAGGGGATAGACTCTTCCGATAGGTCTCCTCGCTTTCACTCCGACTGGGCGGTCAGCATGCCAATTACTAATTAGGACTTTGTGCTTTTCGAGACGCATACTTGAACTGCTCAAAGAGCCGTGATTAAACAATTTACATCCCTTTGTTTCTTCGTTACTTCGCTTGATAATTATGTAATGCTTCAACGCTGCGGTCGCTTGGGTTTGTATGGATTTTTAGGCGAGCCGATGGGCAACCATAGTCGTCTCGATAGATCATTTAATCGCACGATCCGGGCTCCGCCTAGATGTTATCTATGTCAAGTGATGTCATCGGGACTGTACATCCAAGCTTTTAGATTCACCAAATTAGATGTGTTATCTATGCTCGCCTGATAGTCATTCGACCGCACCATCCGACTTCTTGGGATTGACCCCTGTGATAATGAAAAAATATGCGAAGACATGTGTAGCAAAAGTAGCATATTCTTTTATCGGAGCATTACCTTCGTGTGCATGACATTCACATTCTAGTACAGGGTTCCATCCGCTTTATCTATACAGTAGATCTCATTTCACTTTAGCCACACATTTACATAAGGTCCTTCCTACTGGTTGAATTTCCTGCTGGGTCCGGGCAGTGATTCCCTAAAAATTTCAAGACAAGATTGCCCGACTGAAACACTCGAGGCTTTACCCGTCATATAAGAGTTCGCCAGCGCGCTGTAGGACGCAGGCGGACATCGCGCTTCCCGCGAGCTCATCACCACTTCTAACTCCTCGCTATTGATTCCGCATTTTCTCGACTCGGGCGTGAGCCGTTCTATGCGGGGCGTAATTTATTTCGCGGGATAACGGGCTTCCATCCCGTATGAGCGCAGCTGAGAGATGCCACTGCCAGGCAGCTGGTTCTCAGTAGCCCAGCACTCGGAGTTCTTCTACCCATTTCCCTTTTGCGGAGTCTAAACGCTTTTTCAAGGTAGTCAACAACGTTTTATTGGAAGCTTCTACTTGGCCATTGCTTTGAGGATACCAAGGGGTAAAGTATAAATTCTTTATCTTCACCCTGCAAAGTCCCAGACTTCGTCGCCAAACTCGCGCCATTATCACCTATCGAACACGACATCTCGACGAACCCAGACAATGTTTTCCGTATAAACCGTAGTAACATCTCTCTAGTCTTCGATTGACGAAAGCCACTCACTTCATCCATTTATCAAATAATCGTGGCGACCAATAATACTGAGTCGACGCAGTGAGGAAGCTTAATCGATCATATCAATCCCCCATCGAGCCTAACGTCCACTGCCAGAGACGGAGACCAAGCCTTGCACCGCTGATTTCAAGATACGGGACACCCAAGCAGCAAGGGTCACATTTCGACGAACCCAGAGCCCGACTTCATAGTCTCAATATCCTTTGGAAAGTGTGAGCCCTAAGAAAGGTGAGTTCTTCCCCCGGTGATTCCCGCATATGCCTTCATGCAATTCAGCTAATACATATAGACACATCAGGTATGACCCGCCTACGGGTCGCGCCAGATAGCCGCCCGTCATCAGGAGAATCTAGCCCATCGAATCTAAACTCGCTGGGCCTTGTCTCGGTTATTAGGTAGCTCCCGTGGCTACGTGACAAATTTTCATATGGGTCCATCCAAGACGGGGAACTCTTTATCCGGTTTGTCAGTACGTGACGAGAGTCCTACTGATAAGATTGAGAAATACGGCTTTATCTAAGAATGAAGGCCCACGACGGCCAAGGCATCGACTCCTCTCATTACAAATTCCAGGGACATGTTCAAGTTTCCAAAGCCGAGGGTATTCAATTTCGCTGACTAGGACGATACTTCGCCATTCGGATCCCCTGGATTCGAATTTGTTTTAACCTCGTCTCGATAACTAGGCCGTGGAATCGCTTCGAACCGAAGGTCGCCGCGACTCATGGTGGGAGTGCAAGCTCGAACCGATATCACGGCCTCATACTTTGATTCGGTTACAGGCGCCGCTTCCAACCAGACCGCTCGTATAATCCTTTCCTCATTGGGAGGTTAATCGCATCTGAATGCCCGCCCCTGGGCTTGTCCGGGAAGCCCTGCCTACGCCGAGTGCCCACCAACCCGTTTACTCCAAGGTGTCCGGCTACAGGATTTCGCGATGAAGCCTGGCCAAGACTGGGCCTTCTTCGAAAGTCCCCGCTTGTATTGATGCCATACTCGCCAATTCCATTGCCTAATCCGCCATCCTTCCTGACATATGTTCATGAATCAGTGGCCCCTGAGCCGAAAGATCAGCCAGCACCACAACCTGACGAGCCTAAGTATGGGCAGAGTTTTCGGCATTGTCCGGGCGGCTAAGGTGCACTTCTTCGAGGCTATATTTGGTCTCTCAAGGCTTAAGGATTTGGTCGACAAGAGCACAGCCCCAACTCGCATCCCCACATTCTTTAAACAGCTACGCACCGCATATCGAGGTCGCTGTGTAGAGGTCGAGCGTGTCACCCGCTTCGACTCACAAGAATTGGGGTTTTAGGTATTGCTGATTGCCATGAATGCTCCTGGCCGTGATTCTTATTCCATTTGGTTTCTGGCTGGCTCCCTCAGTAGGCCGGCTATGGTTTCAACCCATCTCGTGAACCGAAATAAAACGCCGTGAGCGCTAACCTACCGATTAGCTGGGTTGATCCTTCTTGAGCCGGAGCCGTGATTGCAAGATCGGCTTAAGATGTGCATGATTAGCTCCTCTATTCCCTTCGATTACCATAGTCAAGGAATCTGGCCAGCGCCGACCAAGGCACATTTTAAGGGGTTCAGTTTCATACCATACTCTCGGAGGCCGAACAATCACTGAGATGTGCGCGTGGTCCCGCGCCTGCCTAGACTTTTTTTTACCAACATATCATCAATATAGACTCATCAGGCTATCGAGTAACTGGCCGAAACATCTTCACCAACCTCCGACAGGTACTTCGCATTCTTGTCGAAAGGCATCACATCGAACAAAGGAGTCCACGGGAGCGATGAAAGATGTTTTTTCCGCATACGGGGTCGCATGGGATTCGTGGTATCCCGAGAAGGCGCCCAAAAAGATAGCATACTGCAACCCTACCAAGCGCCCACAACTGGATTTATGGTGCGCAGGAAGTCATTTCTTTTGTTAAGGCCGCTTTCGAGGTTCAATCCACACATACTTCCATTTTTTCCCTTCTTCGGGGATTAATCCACCACGGGCCGCTACCATTCAAGGTACGAATCGCTGATAAACTGCTATGTATGATTATCGAATTTCTGGCCCTGGATGACTAAGGGCGACTGATGAAAGCGCCACTTTCGTTCGACGCCTTAGCTGACGGCAATATTTAGTCTCGCAGCAGGTGAGGCGTGCTGGGCTTATTCCGGCCATATATGCATAGTCCAAGTAAATACACGGCTAAGTTCAACTCGGCAAAGACATAGCATAATTGGGCCTTCTCCTCCTCGGACAAGAGGGTACTAACATAAATGCATATGTCCGCCATTTATGGGCGCGCGGTTTGGCACAATCAAGTGCGACTTCATTCTCCAAGGCGAACGGCAGATGGATCGTGGATTTGGCGTATCGCTGAGGTTGACATCAAGGGATGGCCCGCCGTAACACCCTTTGTTCACGCTCCCCGCATCGAGCCGATAGCATCGTCGCGGCGCGAATCAGCCTCCCCGGTCGACTTGCCCTGACGCAATGTAGCCGATCGTCAGTGGTACGTGGAGGCAACAAAATCTCGACCTAGATGGCATCAGATGGGCCCTAAGTCTTCTACCACCGAGAACAATACTTGCTGAGTTACTGGACCCGCCCTGATGGGAAAGGCAGAGGTTCCAATCACAATGTGGTGGCCCCATTAAACCTGCACAAAACCCTCACACGCAATTGAGATGATCAAGCTGACTCTCATCTCGCTTAAAGGTCGAGGTGTAGTAAATCTACGTGACTGTTCGGATCGACGAGGACCCTTGTGCACCAAACTGTTAATACAGACAGTGGCATAGCGCATCGTGATGAGGGTAATGACTCGGGTAGGGTTAATAGGAGGGTGCTGATATAGGGACGTTAACCTACCGACTCGCAGGATGTTCTTCTGCCGACCATGCTCACCTGCTCTAACTGAGGCCGCCAGAAAGATTTTTCTCCTCTCGCTGGATCGGAGCATCGCACCTACCACCCCAAGATAGCTGATGGTCAACGGATCCCGAGGTAGCATGTCTCACGTCAACAACGACTCGCTGGCTGCGTGGAGCTTGCTACCCCGCGGTTTGGCTCTCGAATATATCTTCTAAGGTGCCCACTCGAAAGCTCCACTAGGAATTTCAAGCCATATTGCTTGGGGCTACGGTCCCTATGATAATCATTAATCTTAGGATCTATTATACATCCAGGCCGCCCTCATAGGTGGGGCCATTTGAATAGGGGAGGTCCCCTTTGACAAGGGGTAGGGAGCCTAATATAGGCGATGTTGAGAGGAGAACTCGGGGCCTTCCACTTGCTCTTCTGGCGCTTTCCGACCTTTGCTTTTGGTCGTTTCTTTTGTTCCTGACGAGCCTTTTTGTGGACGGCTTGCCACTCTGGGTGGTAATCATTACAGTCTATGAGGTGGCCCGAATGTTGTCTTCCAACGTGAAGAACTTATCTGCCCGCTGATACAATTCTTCCATAGTTGTAGGCGGATCGAGGGATAAAGACTGAAGACGGTAATGGGCCCAAAGCTCTTTCTAAGTTTTCAGGACCGCATCCATATCAGAATATCAATATGCTTGACAAATTTTGTCCGAACCTCGCGTGTAAAGTCCGTGGATGGATCTGCCTTCCGCTTCGAGGATAGCCCGAGTGAGTCGATATTCCCTTTCGCCTCGACCGAGCATAGATATTGGGAGACGAACATGGCCCATAACTCACCGATCGAGTTTATCGAATTTCCTGGAGCTAGGAACTGCCAAAGCCTGGCCCTTTGAGGATGGCCAGAACACTTTGATACTTAAGTCGATCGTCCCCACTTGAGGATCATCGCTAATAAATGCAACATGTGATCGTATCTGACGAAGAGCCGTCATACATGGCTAAGGAGGTATAAGAGAAGCCGCGAGGAGGGTCATAATCCAGAATATGCTGACCGAGGGGAGAGGGGAGGATACAGGTCGGGTCCCCATGAGGAGAAAACATGTGTGGGGTGGCAAAGAACTCATGGGAGGGTGCATGGATGGTACCTGCGGCGATGCCTCGCTGCTCTTACATTCATGTCGGCTCGATCGGGCGCCGGCCCCATCGTCAGACCAGCGCCGCGCGGCATTTATGGATCTACTGGCCGACGAGGAGGCCTTTTTCTGGATTGGGCTTCCGCGACGTTCGGGGATGGTGAACGCCGTGGGAGCGGAGAGTCAGTTTAAGATAATTCGCCATCCGTCTGCAGTCAACGTCGCGGCCGCCTCGCTTTACCGGGACGCAGATGATGGGCGGGCGAGTTCCCGTGATTTATCGGCTCGCGTGCCCCAACCGTGCCCGGAGGCGCCGTTATCCTCCCGCAATCGCTCGTGCTCGAGCAACTCGCCACCGGGGCCGCTGCCTTTGTCTGCTTCTCCATCTCTCGGGCGCCAGAGTGAGGAACTGGTCTTTCAGTGGGGAAGGTTTCATTTGCCGCTGATACGATGCTGAGTTCCGACCGCCTTACTGGATGTTCGAACTAAGAAAGGCTTCGGCTCTGAGATCACCGGGAGCGGCGCACGGCCTTACAGACGCGCCCGAGATTTCTTACCGGTGTTTTCTCACGTGACGGCGCCATAATCAGAGTTCCTAATTTTCGAGCAGTCAATGGATCGTCTGGGCATTCACCAAATACCACTACGACAGAACCTCAGAAATAAAACAAGAAGACGATTTGCAGGCATCACGTCCCTCCGATGGCAAAGTTAGCTCTTTTCTTGGGTGGGAGACTGAGTGTTAGAACTCAAAGAGCTATCTCGCATCGGCAATCATACCTCATCTCAGATTCTTTCTTTTATGGAGGGAGAACGTGGATCCACCTTCTATGTAGAGTGGACGATTTCTTCTCATAAAGATAAGGGAATGTGGTTCTTATTTTGGGAAGGATGACTTATCCTTTTATGTAATCACCGCTTCCGAATTTGGGGTCAAGACGTGAAATTGGGCTTCCTATTCGGGCCGAGGCGCGGCAGGACTCGATACTGGCGAACATATACTTATATCATGGAGCCATGATAGCTTCATTGCAGAGTCGCCGGGACGTGAAAAAGTTACATCCCGTGAAGAGGCATTCCCGCACTAGGAAAGATTGAAGAGAGTGAGGCGGCCCGGTGGATAGGTGGTCTGGCATCTGACGTGACCAAGGGGGCATTCGTGAGAGTGCCCGCACCCGCAAGAGTCGCTCGGCCAGTTTCTTGGGCCATTCCACCGTCCCGAGCCGGGTCGTTTTAGGGCTCGATCCCATCGGAGTCTCTCGCTAGACCGACGTTAGAGAACCGAAAGCCCGGTCAATGGTACCCACAACAAGAATAACAAAGGTGTAAAAAAAATGAGTGATACTAAAAACTTCAATTCGAAAGCCGACGTGAATGAGAAGAACCGAGCTCGCAGATTCCAACCGAAGCAATCCACAAAGAGGCAGGGACAAACAGACACCGAAGGCGAAACTGGAAAAAGGGCATCCTCTGTGACGGCTTCTATTCGAGTGTTGGAGGAGGCGACAGGTGGTGATCAACCGTCGAAGCAAGTATGACTCATCAACAATGGCTTTCAGAATTAGAAAAAAATTGTCATCTAGCGGACTGTCCGCTCTGAGAAGGAAAACCTCAGACCTAAAGCAGCTTTCTATGCGAAGGCATAAGATACTTTGGCAAATATCCAGTTGGAATACAAATAAAGACATTAGAAATGAACTGAAAATTAGAAAAATTGTCATTCAGCGACCGTCGGCCTCATATATACAGCATAGATATATACTATCGATGAAATATATTTGACAAAAAAAAAAAAAAAAAAAACATAAATGACTCAAAATTCTAAAATATAATTTAAATGACTCAAAATTTTAAAGGGTAAAATATACAACGATGCATATAGAGGAGAGGATATATATATGGTATATATATATATATATTTTCCTACTTTTATCAATCAAGTGGTTATTTCATATAGATTTATGTTTTTTTTTCTTGTTGTCGTCATCATTTAACTGATGCATTGTTTGTATTGGCTTTCGTCAATTTGTTATGATAGATACTAGCGTTTTGGACGATTCAAAGCATATATGATTAGACAGAAACATCAATTCAAATCAAGGTCATCCATGTTACAGAACTGGAGTCGAGTCATGTTGATTCTAGTTATTACATAATTTTCAAATCAATCAATTGGTTCTTCCGTTTTTTTTTTTTTTTTTTTGCGCTATCATCATCTAATTACATGCATTGTGTTGCAGCTGGTCGTACTGTTACTACGTGTCAGGCTAAGTGTTAAGGCGAGCTCAAAGCATATCCGACTGGGATAAACATCAATTCAAATCGAGTCATCCATGTTGCGTAACCCAATGAAGCCTTACTGATTCTAGTCATTACATAATTCTTCAAACGTGATAATTTCACACGAATCATTATGTTAGTACTATTAACTTGGATGTCATACCAACCTTTAGGGCCAATTTTGACAATGTTTCTTAGAAGTGTTTATAGGCATAAAAACACTTAAAAATGTTTTTGAGAAAAAAAAGGGCCGTTTGATAATATTTTCAAAAGTTAAAAGTTTAAAAAAACACTTTGGACATTTTTTGAGAAATACTTTAAAAGTTTTTGGATATTCTTAAAATACCTATTTGTTTGTCCTTAAATATATTTATTTTCTTTAAAATATGTATTTATTTTATTTAAAAATTCGGATAATATTATATACTTTTAAAATTTTAAATAATTCAAATATTTTCGTAAATATTTTAAAATTTTTTATATAATCATACAAATATTATTTTAAGTTTTTATTAATACAAAATTTTGCATATGTTTATTAATTAATTCAAATCTTTTTGTAAATATTTTTTATAATCATATGAATAGTTATTTTAGGTTTTTATTAATACAAATGTTTATGTATTTTTATTTATTAGTTCAAATATTTTTATAATAGTAAAAATAGTTTTTTAGGTTTTATTAATACAAATATTTATTAATTCACTTATTTCTGTTAATATTTTAAATTTTTTAATATAAAATAATTGATTTAGGTTTTATTAATATAAATTTTTATATGTATTTATGTACATTTGTAATAAATTTTTTATATATTATGATATCCTATTTTTATAATTAAATATTAAATGTCTTTTCTCTTAATTTTAATTATATAAATAGATTTTTATGCATATATCACATGTTACAAAAAAAACTTTAACAGAATCATTTTTTTCCAATTCCTATAAAAAGGTTTATGATAGAAGTACTGTTAATAATAACATTTTGTTGAAGCTGTCAAATTGGCCCTTAATGTAAGCATTATCTTTTATCAGATTTTTCACTAAAAACTAAATATTGCATTTTAAGAACCAGCTTGGCGGAGTGTTATTTTAGAAGCACTCTGAGGTGTTAAAAAAAAAACATTTAAAAAGCTTTTGGACATACATAAAATACAAATATTTTTTTAAATATTTTTTTTAACAATTTTCTATAATCTTAAAAATATTTATTTTAAGTTTTTATTAATTCAAATATTTTTTATAATCATTCAAATAATTATTTTACCACTAATGTTTATGCATGTTCATTTATTATCCAAATGTTTTTGTAAATATATTTAAAAATGTTTATAATCATAAAAATAATTATTTTACGTTTTTATTAATACAAATATTTATACATTTTTATTCACAATTAAATATTTTTAAAATTTTTATAATCATAAAATAGTTATTTTAGGTTTTATGAATATAAATTTTTATATGTATTTATATATCTTCGCGATAGCGATCACGAACATCTTAGACAAATTCAGGAAATACCCAAAGATATGAGAAATAAATTGTCCTGTTTTCCATGTAAGACAAAACAAAGACATCAAAACCTGAAATGCCAAAACAAACATCAGCTGCTAGGGATTTTCTATATTGGTCTCAATTTGTGGTGAGCTGTATGCAAAGATACAGAATGACTCATAAAGTCTATATATAAGGGCGAGGTTAGATATACCTTTAGTCCACATCCTCTGGGGATGGGGAGGATGCACTATCTGATCATTCGTAGAAACTCACTGGACCCCGGTTTACTTATAAAAAGGGAGAGAAAGCCATCTCATTCTCATCTCATCCAAATGTAAACCAAGTTCACTCGGTAAGGAGCGCTTATCATAAGAGCTTCTTGAGTATGAAGACAAGACGTGATCCACAAGCCACTTCGCCTTCCTCATCTAGGATCATGGCCACCTAGATCTACACCATGGCCGAGGTATAATTCGAACCTAGTAATTTATAGTCTGATTTTCATTCCGCATTAATCTAGATCAAGACCTTAAAGAAGATTATGTGTTAACTTAATTTTCTAACACTTTGCATCAGCCCACAGCCTGTGGTCCATGATGTTTGATCTTACAAATGACCGTAAATCAATGTGAAATCGTTGATTTGCTAAAAAAAAAAATTTCATCGCATAAAGATATGATCATGCATTTTTCCTATTTTTCGTAATGTTTTATGGATGTGCTTTATGATGAAAATTTGTGGAGTTTCCGTTCATCTCAATCTTCTATATAATTTTTATTCGGGGTCCATGATTGATCATTGTAAATTTGTCGTGAATTAACTACGCAACATTCGGGGCGTGTTTTTTTGTATGAGATGACGGCAACCCATGTGGTTCGTGGTTCCTCTCCCCATTCGCCCCTCCCTGGCATGCAGATCTCTCCCCATACGCAGTGCACTCTCCCAAGATCTCAAGTCTTCGCCTTGATTGGCGGCAATGGCCACGGGCACTAAGTACCAAGTGGCGAATGGGGAAAGGAAGGCCGGCGGCGGAAGGGAGAGCAACGGACGGGGAGAGGAGGGGACGGGTGTTTTGGAATTTCAAAATCCCTTATTTATTTTCATTAATAAGCTTAATTACTTATATTTAATGCATGAAAATAATAGTGTTTCCATTATATTTATGACAAAATAAATATAATTATGTCATAAAGGGGTTAATTTATGACAAAATAATTCTTTGAATATATATATATATATAGTATATATATATATATATATATATATATATATATATATATATATATATTTGATGTGTTAAATTACAAATAAATCTTATATGCACATTGCAATCATATTTGAGATTAAAATTGGTCATCTGGCTTCACAGGAAGGGACTGAGCAATAACAAGAATATGATTGGAATATAGTATTAGGAGTATACTGAGATTAATGGGTCCCTATGCCCACAGGTACGAGATTCTATTAGTTTTAGTATATCACCTATTAGCTATATATGAAATAAAGTTAGATAAAATCCTATGCGGTAGCGGTCTTTGCCCAAAGGGAGACAGTATTTTTATCACTAATAATTAGCGTGGGTTAGTTATTAGATAAAGTAAATAATTACTATAATGCCATTTAATGATAATTGTTGCTTTTTACACTAATAGTAAGTATATAATTTTGTTCTTTTCCAAGATTTAACAACTGGTCAAAGGATCCAACCCGCTTTATTCCTATTTTGTCCTACGATAACAAACTATGAGTGATAAAGTGCTTCTCGTTAGTGGTGTATGTGGATCTGTGATCCGCTCTTCGGGAGTAGATGGAGCCGTAAACCCAAACTGAGCAAAGCACTCAAGCCAACTATGCATTATACGAGCTGGCGGAGATCCAATCGCCTCAAGATGATGGTGATCAAGACCCATGATCGCCTGCAGCATAAGGGATCATCCTCGAATGCGTGAATCATAAAGAACTGATGGGGCCATTGATGAACAGTTTGTGAGCTCCGATAAAGCCCAAGCTAGCACCCTAATGGCGAATTTCCAGGTTCTATGAGGTTGTGCGACACAAATGTAGAGGACATATAATGGAGATGAGAGATATATCCAAGCCAATCAAGGCCCTTGATGTCGATTTTTCAGAGTCATTCCTAGTCCATTTTATCTTGACTTCACTGCCAGCTGACTATATAGCATTTAAGGTCTCCATGACACATAAGGAGAAATGGTCACTAATGAATTGTCAACATGTGTGTCCAAAGCATGTGTCAAGCAAAGAAAGATTGAAATGAAGTGGAATCTTGTGTCTCACAAGAAAGCACAACCAAGAATCCAAAAGTGATCCAAAAGATAAAGGCAAGGGAGTAAATAACCCCATAAAGAAAACGTGACAAAAGCTACCAATTTGTTTTTTCGCAAGAAAAAGGGTCACATAAAGAAGGAATGCATCAAGTACCCGTATATGGCTCAAGAAAATGAAGGTATGACATCGTTAGTGTTATGAATCAAATTTTGTAAATTCTCATGATTTACATACTACATGGTGGATTGACTCAGTTCTACAATCCATGTTTCCTAATACTATTATGGGTTTCAAAACCTAAGGAAACCAAGCGAGGTGAACTATGCGCCTATTTAGGAATAAGACGCCGCCAGTCAATAAGGTGTCAACATACAGCTAGTTCTACACACCGATAATGCGGTCAATTTGGACAAGGACTTTTATATTCCTAGTTTCTCTAAGAATCTAGTATCTCGTAGATTCAGACTAGCGCCTGTGGCTTGGAGCTTCACAAAGATGTATCTTTTCTGATTATTAAAGATTCAGTACCTATTGCTCTGGTAAATTAACAGATGGTTTATATTGTCTAAGTCTTGATCCAAAATGTGCTCACTCACTAACTACAACGCATAACAATAGAAATAATATCACTGTAATAAATAATCACTCATCTAGCTTATGGCATAGGAGATTAGGTCACATCTCAATGTGAGCTTTAAAGAGGTTATATATGTATGATGGTATTATTCGTACACTCGACTTCACTGACTTTGATAATTTGTTTAATTTGTATAAAGGAAAGCAACCAACAAGTCCAATAAAGGAGAGCTAAGAGAAGTGGATACAAAACTCATGATAATTCACACTGACATCTCAGGGACCATTTACCACCCAATGTCTTAATGGTCAAAGGTATTTTTATTACCTTCATTGATGATTTTACAAGATACATGTATCTCTATCTTCTAAATGACAAATCTAGCTTTACCCGGCTTTCAAAGTCTATAAAGAAGAGGTAGAGAAACACCGGATTGAGTATCAAAATTGTAAGATCTCGGGACAGGGGTGGTGGAGTATTATGGTAGGTTCACGCACTCAAGGCCAAAGACCTGGTCCATTTGCTAAATTCCTTGAGGAAAATGGAATCAGAGCTCAGCATACGACACTGCACGCCACAAAGAAATGGTGTCATTGAAAGAAGGAATCGTGACATTGATGGACATGGTAAGGAGCATGACAAGGTTCCAAATCTCCCTCCTAACATGTGGAGTGAAGCCTTGAAGACAAATTGTACATTCTTAATGTGTGGTTCCATCCAAGTCATTCCTAAAACACCCTTGAGCTATGGAAATGCATGGAAGCCTATTTCAAACCACGCATATATAATGGGTCATTGGCAGAGGTAAGGGTGTGCCAACCCACATGAAAGAAATTGACCCAAGGATACTGGTTTCTTCATTGGCTAAGGTAAGTCCAAGGGGTTATAGGTTTTATTGTCCCTCTCACACGCATAAAGTCAGAGAAGCACCAATGCCGATTTCGAGATTATAACACCGATGAGAGTCGTTTCCTCATAAAGTCATGATAGAAGTTACACAGACTATACACTTTTCAGGTCGTGGTGTTGGAACCGTGGGCAACATACCTACTATGGCTCAACAACTTCTATTCGTGATCACAACCTATGAATGGTGCCGATAATCGATCCTCCTAATCCGTAACTCTCATGAAGAAGTAGCTAGTGAGCCACTATTCGTAATCACAAGTGTCTGCATCGCACTGGCAATCACTAGACCAATCAGACTTAAGAAAATCCAAGAGTCGAAGTCACATTCATTCGACTATGTTGTATACTTATAGGAGACCGACTACATACACCGACTCAATCAAGACCCCATTTCCTTCAGAGGCCAGCCGCATGCATTCGAAATGGTCTCGATGCAATGAAGGATGAATTTAAACCCCAATGGCAAACAATCAAGTTCTGGGATCTAGTAGAGTCACGTAAAGTTTTCAAGCAGAGGTCAAGTGGGTCTATAAGACTAAACCTGGATGCCTCGTAACATCGAAGATATAAGGCAAGACTGCCGCCAAAGGGTTCTTCAAAAGGGAGGGCATTGAGATTACTACGATGTTCTTCTCTCCGCTTCAATAAGATCACTGATAACGATGGCCTTGTTATAGCTCACTTTGATTTCTAGAGTCGCATCGCATGGATGTCAAACGGCATTCCCGAATGGAGAACTTGGAGGAGGAAGTATACATGACTCACCGAAGGATTCATTTTAAAAGGTAAAATCATCTTGTCTCGCAAACTAAAGTAGTCTATATACTGCTAAAACAAGCTTCACGACAATGGTATATGAAGTTTCACAATATCATTACCTCATTCGGTTTTGAGGAAAATATTGTAGATCAATGTATATACATCAAGGTCAGTGGGAGCAAATTCACGCTTCTAGTCCTGTATGTTGATGATATTTTGGCCGGGCAAGTAATAACTTACTAATAGTGGAGACCAAATCGCATTTCTCTCTCAGACTTTGACATGAAGACATAGGAGGCTTCCTATGTTTTAGGAATTGAGACATAGAGATAGATCTAAAAGATCTCTATCTCAAGGCCTATATCAATAAAATTCTAGAAAGGTTTAATATGAGAAAATTGTTCCGTCTAATAGCTCCCATTGTTAAGGGTGATAAATTCACTGTCACAATGTCCTAAGAATTTCTCTCGAATTAGAATCCAAGAATATTCCATATGACCGCAGCCATGGGCCGGCTCATTTTAGAGGTTTGCACCTGACTGCATTGATTCACGTGTCGTTGAAGATATCAAAGTAATCCCGATAGAGTATTGACACCGCCAAGAAAGTTATGCGATATCTCCGTGGAACCAAGGAACCCCATCTGAGGAGAATTAGATCATCTGGATTGATTGGATATACGGATCGGACTTTGTAAATTTGCCAAGATTCGAAAGTCTACTTACATTTTACATTTTATGTTAGCCAGTGGTGCAGTGGCATGGAAAAGCACCAAGCAGACTCTTACGGCATCCTCGACTATGGGCGGGGGTGTCGCATGCTATGAAGCAAAAAGCAGGCATTATGGTTGAAGAATTTTTCTTCAGGGCTTAGAGTGATGGATGGTACAAGCCAATAAGGCTTCTTTGTGATAATCTTTGCAGCGAGTGTTCTTCTCGAGAACAATAAAAGTGGGAGCCCGCGTGAAGCACATTGATATAAAGTACTTGGTATTGGTGCGACGTCGAGGAGAGAGTAAAATCATCATTGAGCATATGAGCACCTTTGCTAATGGTAGCGAGATCCCGTGACTAAAACCAGCCAAGGTGTACAAAAGTCATGTTGATAGAATGGGACTTGTGAACTCTTTGATGATTAAGGTAATATCGACATTATTGTAACTCTTAAGCGTTTTAATGCGATATTTCGAGTTTATCTCATTTGTGTACTAAAGATATTTGAGATTTTTATTGCATTAAAGAGTGGGAGTGCCCACTCATAAAATTAATACCACATAAAGCACTTAATAGATTAAGAAATAACTACATTGTGATTGTGGAAGGAAATTATTTGCCATCAAAATATAAGCAGCCACGAGTTCATGTAATTATGATATCTTACTTAAGTATAAAGATATCACATAAGGTTTGGGCTAGTGTCCTTATTGTTTTCTAAAATAATGTATGGCCATACAAGAATTTTCATGTTCACTATCACCCTATGAGTCAAAATTATTATTTATTTTTCTTTTCTAAAACAAAATTATTTTTAAAAAAACTCTGATGTTGAGGCAAAGTGGGAGAATGTTAGATTTTCTATATTGGCTCAACTTGTAGGGTTGTATGGGGTGATTAGTATAAGGCCAATGTGTGGAGCCGTATGTGATAGTGGTGAGGTTAGATACGGACGCTAGTCCGCATCATCTAGATGGGATGGGCGGTCAGGATCGTTCAAATAAACTCATTGGACCCTGGTTTACTATAAAGGGAGAGAAAGCCATCTCATTCTCATCTCGTCAGTTCGTAAAACCGAGTTCACTTGAGAGAAGGTGTATTGTGAGGAGCTTTGAGGAGGAAGATCAAGATGCGTGATCCACAAGCCACTTCGTCTTCCTCATCAGGGATTAAAGGCGGTCCACTAGATCTACACCATGGCGGGAGAATAATTCCTGAACCTATAATTTATAGTCTTGATTTTCATTCCGCATTAATCTAGATCAAGACCTAAAGAAGATTATAGGTTAACGTAATTTTCTAACACAAAGAACTGTACAAAGTAGGAAGTTTTGAATTCAAAAGAGATTATATGATTAAAATATATGAGAATACTCATTCAATAGGATCTGAGACAGAAACTATTGAACTTCTAGATCCAAGAGACCTAGAACAGTTACAAAGGGAAAAATTCAAAATTTTCCATATAGGAGCTATCCAGGTAGCAGCAAAACCCTTAACCAGACTAGGGTTAGACAAACCTATTTGTATATGTCTTCGTGATGCAAGACATAATCAATTCCAAGACTCCCTTTTAGGATTAATGCAAGCAAATACATCTTTTGGACGGTGTATTTTACTTGTTATTCGAACATAGAGTTAGACTGTATGAATGATCAAAGCATTCATAAGGCTTTAACTCTAAACATTCAAACCCAAAACTATGATATGGATCCTAGATCCAGGAACATTCTTATAGTATGTATACTATAAGGTGATGACTTCAGTAGTCAACCCAAATTGCCTTTTGTCTTACGAAAGATCGAGAGCATTAATTTGTAAGCAAATGAAAAGAACTCTACAGTCATAATACCAAAACATTCCTTGGGAATGTTTAACACAATCCCCAAGGAATGGAATTTGGCATTCTTAGTACTGAAACATTGAACAAAACTCATATCCATGCTTGAAGATGGACAAGGGAAATGTACAAATTAACTTTGAACCTAGGAAGGAGCATCACAGAAGGTCATGTCTACTTGAGTTCTTGAATTCTTTTTTAGAAATTCGAACTCCTTCTAGAAGATCAAATGTTCAATCAAACTTAAATTTGGAAGAAGTAGACTGTTCATCTACAATTCAGTTTAAAATATATAAAACGAGAACAAAATATACAAAATTAACACAGATGGGTTTCGACGTGTTACCGAATGATGTCGCGAGATGATGAGCCCTCTCAGCTCATGATGATGACAACAAAGAATGTGTTTGAAATAGATAAAGAATATTTAAAAGATGAGGCAAAATCAATAAAACATGCTGAGAAAAACAAATGGTTTTTCTCAATATTAACAAATGAATAAAAAGAAAAATTTAAAAAGCAATGGTATCAAACAATGGAGACAATGACAATGAATATTCCAATGTTTACATATTTTGATATTTATGCTGCAAATAATCAAATAGATTATTTTTTAGAAGTAGCTCTACATTTGTTAAAAAAACATTTTAAAGCTTTTGGACATACATAAAATACAAATATTTTTAAATACTTTTTTTAACAATTTTCTATAATCTTAAAAATATTTATTTTAAGTTTTTATTAATACATATGTTTATTCATTAATTCAAATATTTTTTATAATCATTCAAATAATTATTTTACCACAAATGTTTATGCATGTTCATTTATTAATTCAAATGTTTTTGTAAATATATTTAAAAATGTTTATAATCATAAAAATAATTATTTTATGTTTTTATTAATACAAATATTTATACATTTTTATTCATTAATTCAAATATTTTTAAAATTTTTTATAATCATAAAATAGTTATTTTAGGTTTTATGAATATAAATTTTATATGTATTTATATATCTTGTGATAAAGATTTGTTACTATTATAATGCTCCTTATTTTTGTAATTATTTTTTTGAATGAATAATTAAATTAGATGTCATTTTTTTATATAAAAGCGTTTTTTTATCCGTATTAGTAGAATAGTTTTTTCATATTCTTATAAAAACATTTCTACCAGAAGCATTGCTAAAAAAACATTTGACTAAAAAAGTTGTTACAAGAAGTGTGAAAGTGGCCTTAAATATAACTATATTTATTTATTTTGAATTAATTTTTTATCTTTTAAAGTAAAAATAATCATTAAATTTTAATAAAATATTTGACTTTAGATTTGATTTTTCAAAATTTATTACTCATGTTAATAACTTTTTTTTTTGCTATTGATATTAATAAACCTAAATAGCTAAATTTATTAAAAATTATATTAGTGATTATCAAACTATTTTTTTTCTCCACTTAATAAAAGGTGGAGAACACTAAGGGGTTGTTTGTTTTTAAAAAAATTTCATGACTTATAGCTGAAATTTCTAAAAGAAAGTCATGAATAAAAAAAGTGAAAATATTTAGTTTTTTCTATTCAGAAACAAGAAAAGCTCCATCATTATCAATAAGAAGGAGGGCTAGCAGCCTGACCATTTCTTAGGGAGGGGCTAGGGACGAGAGCGACCTGTCCCGACCTACTTTCAGTTTATTTTTCGATTACAGTGCATGCCGTTTAAAAAGGGTCAAGCGGGGCGGAACGGACGGGTTGGTAGGGCGAGGCGGAGCGGGTAAGCGGGAAAGTCTTATTTACGTTTGATTTTGTTTTATTTTTATTTTTTATTTTATTAAATTTAATATATTTACTTAAAAATAAATATTATGAATTTTTTAAAATTTATTTATTAAAAAACATTATTATTATTATCATTTATATTAAAGTATAAAATAAAATAATAAAAAAATATTTTTCTAAGTAATTAGTGAAATAACAATACGAGGCTCGTGCCGGGTTTGAAAATAAACCAAACTCAGCGCAATTATAGTTAAATCAGGCCGAAATCTCGATTCAGAGGCGAGACGGGAGGCGCGGGAAACTCTAAATAACCCACCTTGTGCCATCTGCGTACAATGTTAAAACATTAACTTAATAATCAATAATTAACAGACTTTTGCTCGTGTTGTTATTTTTGGGGTGAGTTTGACAGTGTTTTTTAAAAGTGTCCTTATGTCTAAAAACACATTTAAGTGTTTTTATCATAAAAAAAAATACATTTAATAATATTTTGAAAAACGTTTTTGAAACTTTAAAAAACACATTAAGTGTATTTATGATAAAAAGACATTTAGTAATATTTTGAAAAACGGTTTTTACGAAGCACTTGGGATGTGTCTAGACCCTAAATTTGGAGGGGTTTTAATTTTACATTTTTCTATTTCATTTTGCTTTATTTTAATTTATTTTACCTTGTGTAGGATTTGATAACAGTTTATTTTGGAAATGAGGATTTTTTCAGGGAATGGATGAGCCAATCAGAGAGGGAGGAGAAACGATTAGGGAGAGAGGGGAGATCATTGAACGATTGGAAGGAGGACGACCGAAGGATTTGGCTTTTGGGCTTGGAGAAAAAGCCACGGTGAGGAGATCGAGGCAACGAAAAGGGTTCAATAGGGGTATGGTTTTTAAGCTTTTGACATCCCTTTGGTTTCGAGTTTTTTTTTTGTTGTATCATGGGCAAGGTTGGAAATATCGGTCTAGGATAAATTAGTCATTTATTATGTATGAAATTGGGCTTGGATGAATCCTTAGGTGTTATAATCTAGATACTGATTTTTGTGTTTTCTGTTCATAAATTGAAATCTGGGTATATGATTGTGCTATGATATATCTTTTTATTGTTTTCTGATTTTCATCTCCTAAAATTCCGTGTTTAGGTTTATGTTTATTAACATTTATTTATTTATTATAGTCAGACTTTTAAATTGATTTTATTTTTTTAAATACCAATTCCCTTACAATCATCTTCACTTATTTTATATATATATATATATATATATATATATATATATATATATATATATATATATATATATATAAAGGTTTTGAAATGAATAGCCACTCGGTTAATGTCAGCGCGATAAAGCGTTTCGGTTCAGTGTTTTGCAATTACATATACATAAATCATCATTATCTGTAATTAATACCCTTATTAATTCGTACATTAATGAGGATATTGAAAGGTAAACTGAGCACATAAATAAAGTCTTTTATTTATGTATGATTTAACCCACGAAAAAGCAAGTACATCTTTCTCCCCATCTTGCTTCCTTGCTCTCTTTGACACCATTTCCATATATCGGGAAATTATCTTATTTTCTCATACATAAGAGGGACTATCTCCTTTAGATCATCATTCAACAGCATTTTCAAAACGTTATCAGCACGAGTTTGCTCAGGAGGTAATCATCCAAGTCCCACCTTAAAGTTAACCTTTGTTTTTTCATCACATTCCAAAGGATTTTTTTTTGAAAATGTCAAATCTTACAAAATTAGAGTTTGTGGCCCTTGATATTTCTGGAAAAAACTATCTGTCATGGATCTATGATGTTGAGATCGCCTTGATGCTATGAATTTGGGAAGAAACTTGATAAAGGAATCAGGCATGTATAGGATTAACGCGAATCGTTGATTTTCGCCCGTAAATCTCCATGAGGGACTTGAAAAATGAATATCTTCTGATGAGATCGTCTCAGCATATGAAATGGTAAGAGGAATCGGCCAGCTAGAAAGCGATGTCATACGAAAGCTTGATATGATGGATCTTAGGGTTGCAAGATTTTAAAGCGGTCGATTGAATATAACTTCTGCTTTTATTTGGGCCTGACTCCAGGTTAGTATTGTGGAGAAAGATCCGCGAGAGGAAGACATGCTAGAAAACATTCGCATTCTATGCCAGATGTGCTCCTGGCAATGAGTATCGAGGCGTAAGGTTCAAAAGTATAATGAATTTAATTTCATGTCTCCTTGTGGCAGTAGAATAATGAGAACTTGTGAAATAAGTCGATCGCCCAGCCGGCCGGAACCATTCCTTGAAGTAAATGTGATATCATCTCAAACTAATGGACGTGGACGTAGTCATGGTCGTGGTCGTGGTCGAGGTCAAGGTCGGGGTCATGGTCGTGGTCGAGGTCAAGGTCGGGGTCGGGGTCGTGGTCGTGGTCATGGTCGTGGAAGGAATTCTCGATACCATGGAACTCATGGTAATAATTCTACCCATAAAGGGAAAACTTCAATGCACCACTAGAAGTGGAATAATACCGAGGCAAAACAAGATGAGAAGCATGTGCAAAATACGCCTTCCAAGAGCCATGAAAATACATGCCATAGATGTGGTATGAAAGAACATTGGTTGCGTACCTGTAGTACGACCAAACATTTGGTAGACCTTTACCAAGCATCACTGAAAACGATAGAGAAAAATATAGAAATGAACTTTACTGGTGCTAAAGGACTAGATCTATCTTATTATGATGTGGATCTCTTTGGAGCACCCCTTGAGAAAGCAGAGACTATTTGATGGATGATGAAAATGTACTATTGAATGATACATCATATGTAATAAACAAACAAATAAATAAATAAATAAATTATCATTTTGTTGTGTATTTTTATATTTATTATTTTACATGTCATTGCTTTAAACAAATAGGGTGGATGATGGTGATGTATGTCATTACGTATTGCAACCGTATACTATTCTTCGGGATAAAAGATACTTTGCTGCTTTGACAAGTGGCAATGTGAGTACCATATCTGGTACTAGCAACTTAATTGAAGGCTCCGGAAGAGCCAATATAATGCTACCAAAGGAATTTGGGTTCCACATGATGATGCATTAGGTCCTAGCAAATCCACGAAATTTGCTTAGTTTTAAGATATTCGCATAATTGGATATCATATTAAAACCATGAATGATGGTAATAAGAATGTCTTTGCATGCCTCTATTACTTATGTGGCTTGTTGTTGAAGACACTCTTAGCTTTCTCGGCCAGGTTGTATCATACAACTATAAAACTGATAAGTCGCGAGTTGTCGTGAACCCGAAGTTGGCGACCCGAACTTTTGTCCTTTGGCATGACAGACTAGGTCACCTTGGATCTTCAATGATGAGAAGGGTCATAGAAAACTCACAAGGGCATGAATTAAAAAACCAAAAGATCCTCTTGTCCCATGAATACCTATGTGTTGTGTGCTCACAAGGCAAATTGATAGTCAGGCCATCTCATAAAATCAGTTTGAGTCCCCAATATTTTTTAGAAGAGTACATAGACATTTGTGGACCCATGCATCCACCATGTGGACCTTTTCGATACTTCATGAGGTCACACAATAGATGCTTCTACGAGATGGTCATGTTTGTCTCCTTGCAACCCGTAATATTGCTATCCTAGATATACCTGAAATAATAAAGTACGGGCACAATTTCCTAATTATCCAATCAAAAGTATCAGACTTGATAATGCTGGTGAGTTTACCTCCCAAACTTTCATTGATTATTGCATGTCAATTGGGATAAACATTAAGCATCCTGTTGATCACACTCATACCCAAAATGGTTTAAGCGAGTCCACCTTCGAGCGTCTTCGAGTTAATGCAGACCATATTAATGAAAGCTAAATTACCCACTTCAACATGGGGACATGCTATTATGCATCTTGCAAACCGTTCATATTCGACCCTCGCACCATGAATACTCCACTGCGACTTGTAGTCGGCAAGCCACCAAATATATCTCATATAAGAATATTTGGTTGTGCGATTTATGTACCAATTGCCTTCAAATGAATCCACAAAAGAAGACTTGGGATTTATGTGGGATATGATTCCCTTCCATCATAAAATCAGTTGAGCCCTTAACGGGAGATGCTTTAATACGTTTCTTGTCATTTTAATGAAAATTTATTCCCACCATTAAGGGAAGAAAAGTCGGTTTCAGAAGAACGACGAGAAATCACTTGGAATGCATCCGTAATGTCTCATTTTGATCCACGTACAAATAAAAGTGAACTGGAAGTTCAAAGGATCATTTATTTACAAAATATTGCAAATCAATTACCTGATACATTCACTGATACAAAGAAAGTGACAAAGTCAAATGTCCCAGCTGCAAATACTCCAGCACAGATTGATGTCCCTGAAGGACAACTGACAAATGAATCTAAAAATGCTAAAAGCGTGGGAGACCTTTTTGCTCAAAATATACAACTCCTCGAAAGAGGAGAACACAAAGACACAATGCTAATATAGAACATAATGCTTATGCAAAGGCATATGTTGAACAAGGACCCACGAAGAGGTCCTGACAAAACTTGGAAGAGGCATAGTACCTAAAAATAGTGAAATCTCGGAGTTACATACCTGAGGGAGATAAATGGGATTGAAGCAATATTGTGATTAACAATATTTTTGCTTTCTAAGTGGCCTTAGACATCATAAGTGATGAAGATCAGTAAAATGTGGAAGAATGTCGAAATAGAAATGATTGGCCAAAATGGAAAGAAGCTATGCAGGCAGAATTAAACTCGTTAATGAAACGAGAAGTTTTTGGACATGCTGGTCAAACACTAAGAGTATAAGTCATCGAGGAATTTCAAATGAGTATTTATGCCTTAAGCGCAATAGAATAATGAGATCATAAGAGATATAAAGCGCGATTAGTAGCTGAGGGTTTCTAGTAAGAGGCGAGCGACTACGAGGAAACATATTCACATGTTATGGACGCAATCACTTTCCGTTTTTTAATAAGCTTGGAAGTCTCTAAAGGACTGGATATGCTTATCATGGATGTCTTCATAGCGTATCTATATGGATCCATCGATAATGACATATATATAAAAATCCTTAAGGACCACGCCCAGTGGTAATGCAAAACCTCGTAGTATGTGCTCAATCAAATCACAAAGATCTCTGTATGGATTAAAACAATCCGGATGCATGTGGTACAATCGCCTTAGCGAGTATTTATTAAAAGGATGGTATGCTAACAACCCTATATGCCCATACATTTTTATTAAAAAATCAAAAGCCGGATTTGCAATTATTGCCGTATATGTTGATAATCTAAACCTCCCGAATAGCTCACAGGAACGACAAATTACTTAAGAAGGGAATTCGAGATGAAAGATCTAGGAAAAACAAAATTTTGTCTTGGGTTACAGATAGAGCACTTCCCTACTGGCATTTTGGTTCACCAATCAGCCTATACTAAGAAAATTTCAAAACAACGAGATAAAGTGACTTTATTGTGTATTTCGGATCTTGAATAAAGTGGCACCATTCATTTCAAAAACCTTTTATTTATAACACTTCCCCTTGAATTACTGCCCTTACAAATGTGTCTCATTAAAACCTTGCTAGTAAAACCCAGTGGGAAAAAGCTTAGAGAAGGAAAAAGAGTACAACATTCTGTATGTTAGTACTGCCTCATTAAAAAAACCTTGTCGGGAAAAACCCAGTGGGACAAAAATCCGAATGAAGGGAAAAAGAGTATAGTACACTAACATTAGGTCATAGCAGAGTTTCACTAAAGGAGATAGTCCCTCTTATGTACGAGAAAATAAGAGAATTTCTTGAGAGATGGAAATAGTGTTAGAGATAGCAAGGAAGCAAGATGGGGAGAAAGATAACTTTGTTTTTTTTCCGGGATAAATCATACATAGGGTGGGAAGGCCTATTTATAGGCTCCTAAAGTGACCTTCCAATATCCTCTTTAATGTATAAATTAATGAGGGTATTAATTACAGTATTAATGATGATTTATGTATATAGAATTCCAAATGAATTCATTTATTGCAAAACATTGAATGGGAATGAAGCTTGTGCGTGATCTTTTTGAATCAAGGTGGCTTCATTCATTTCAAAAACATTTCGCTTATAACACTTCCCCTTGAATTATCACCCTTACGAATGTGCCTCATTAAAACCTTGCTAGTAAAACCCAGTGGGGAAAAAACCTAGCGAAGGAAAAAGAGTACAACATTACATGTGTTGTCTTGCCTCATTAAAAGCATTGTCGGGAGAAAAACCCGATTGGGACATCCAGGACGAAGGGAAAGAGTACGGTACTAACATTAGGTGTAGTTGACTTACTCGTGTCAACATCCTTTGGTTGGCGCATTCGATCTTATATGAGTTTTACGAATGTTGAAGTTGGTAATGCCTTGGTGAATAGGTTTGCTAGATTATCACTTGAGCGTATTTGTTGAGCGTTAATCTAAAGCATTAACTGGAGCTCATGAGTGTAAAAGAACTTTGGAGAGATATGCCAGTTACTGTGCTCCTTTGATTTATCATGCGCTATTTGTGCAATCGTAGTGTTGTCTTCAAATAATATTGTTGGATTGTCTTTTGAAAAGGGGAGGCCACATGATTCCTGAATATGTTGGATCATCGATCTTAACCATATACATTCACGGCTGGCTTCATGCAAGGCTAAGATCTCTGAATGATTTGATGACGTGGCTACCATTGTTTGCTTGACAAATTTCCATGAGATAACAACACCATTACATCTAAATACATACGGTTGGGGATGGAGCTTTATGTGGAGTGCGAAAGATACCACATACGCATATCAAGCGTTGTTGCTTTGATTCTTTTGAATAGAAGAGCCCCATATAAGATGTTCCTTTAAGATATCGCGATATGTGCTTGGTACCATTACGTGCCTTTGGGTTGGAGCGGAACTATATCACGGCTAATGGGTTATAGGAGCTGATACGGGTGTGTCTGTTAGCGAGATACATAAGGGCACCAATAGTAGTAAGATATGGTACTTCAGGACCAAGTAGTTCTTCACCCTTTTCACAGAGACGAAATGGGTTCTTTTTCACATCAGAGTAGCGACTGACCATTGGAGAAGTCAAAGGGTGAGCTTCATTCATATAAGCGTTTTAAAATTTTCTTAGTATAGGCTGATTGGTGAACCAAAATGCCAATAGGGAAGTGCTTCTATGCGCGACGAAACCAAGGAAATTTTGTTTAAGAATATTTTATCTAGAATTCCCTTTTTAAGTAATTTTCAGTTCTTGTGAGCTCTTCGGGAATCCTAATAAGGTTTAGATCATCAACGTATACGGTAATAATTGCAAATCCAGTTTTTGATTTCTTAATAAAAATGCATGGGCATATAGGGTTGTTAGCATACCATTAAGGCGATTATACCACATGCGTCCGAATTGCTTTAATCCATACAGAGATCTTTGTAATTTGATTGATCACATACTATGAGGTTTTGCATTTACCACTTCAGGTAATGTGGATCCTTCAGGGATTTTTATATATATGTCATTATCGATGGATCCATATAGATAAGCTGTGATGACATCCATGAGACGCATATCCAGTTCTTTAGAGACTGCCAAACTTATTAAAAAACGGAAAGTGATTGCGTCCATCATAGGTGAATATGTTTCCCCGTAGTCAATACTAGGCCTCTGCGAGAACCCTTGTGCTACTAATCACGCTTTATATCTCATGATCCCATTATTCTCATTGCGCTTTTGTACAAATACCCATTTGTACCTTGAACTTTACCTTTAGGTGTTTGGACTACGAGGTCAAAAACTTCTCGTTTCATGCGAGTTTAATTCTGCTTCCATAGCTAACCATTTTATTGTCATTTCTATTCCAGGAATTCTTCCCACATTTGTGGTTCGGGATCTTCGTCAATTCTTATGATGTCTAAGGCCACTTGGAAAGCAAAAAAATTGTTAATCACGATATTGTTTTGATCCCATTTATCTCCTTTGTGCACATAACTTATTAAGATTTCATTATTTTTAGGTACTTATGCCTCTTCAAGGGTTACTTCTTTGTTATGGACCTCTTCAGGGGTCCCTTGTTCAGCATATGCCTTTGCATAAGCATTATGTTCTATATTAGCATTGTATCTTTGTGTTCTCCTCTTTCGAGGAGTTGTATCTTTTGAGCCAAAAGGTCTCCCACGCTTTATGCGTTTTTTAGATTCATTTGCCAATTGTCCGTCAAGGACATCAATCTGTGTTGGAGTATTTGTAGCCAGGATATGTGACTTTGTCACTTTCTTTGTATTAGTGAATGCATTAGGTAATTGATTTGAAATATTTTGAAAATGAATGATCCTTTGAACTTCCAGTTCACTTTGATTTGTACGTGGATCAAAATGAGACATTACGAATGCATTCCAAGTGATTTCTCGTCGTTCTTTTGGAACCGACACTACAAGAAAAAAGGTCTTCATTGACAGTTTTTCACAGTCAAGATAAGGGATATATGTCAAGATAGATTGGTATATGCATATGTCGTCTATGCCAGTGTCAAGAAAGGGTAAAGGTAGCTTGACATATGAATATGTCAAGATTAGGTTAAATATGTGTGAAGGTTGACTCACTATTTTGTGAAGATTATATTCAATATATGTCAAGCTTAAGTATCAAATATAATTTTACAAATGTCAAGGATGGTTTATTTTTTTTGTCAAGGTTAAACTTTTATGTTCAGGTTCATTTCCTCTTATGTCAAGGAATATAGTTTATTTTTTGTCAAGATTTCTTTGTTCATATATAAAAAAAATTATTTCATTATATGTCAAGGTTGCATATGGAATATGTCAAAAAATTAACTTGTTGCCAAAATGATTTGAATCCAAACTAAACCTGTTGCATAATTGAATCTATTATCAAAACTCAATATTAACTTTTATATCATAGAACAAAAATCTATATATCAAAACTAAAAAAAAAAACTATATATATATATATATATACATATATATATATATATATATAGTAATTTCAATTATACAGTACATAAAATACATACAAAAGAGATATAAACATCTTAGCCAAATATATTGAAAACAAAGAAAAACCTTAACATCTACATGATCTTCCATTGTCATCAAATATATCCAAAAAAAAAAACAAAGCCCAATATGTGCCCAAAAATCCAATAGTTAAGGGTACATGATATATGTATCGCATCCGTAATCTTGTTCCTTGAAACTGCGAATCAAGTGTAAATGTCACCTAACATTTTGCAAGTAGGAAAAAAAAGTGTTAGTTTGCTTATGTTTGAAAGATTAATAAAATATATATATATATATATATATATATATACACCAAAATGTATTTACAAACAACCTATCAATTTTATATTATCATGTTATCAAATATTACTTAAACTCTAAGAAGTAAGAAAAAATAACATTAGCTATGGCGTTTATAGTTAAGTTTATTAAAAGTTCAATGAAAAGAATTCATGCTTTGGGTGTAGGTCAAAGATGTCACCCAACCTCTTGCAAGTATGAAAAGCAAAAATATTGTTTTTATGTTTATATTTGAAAAAAAAAAAAAAAAAAAGTTCATTAAGAAGATATAAAACATGTGCCCAAATATTTTAAATGTATCACAAACAACCTAGCAACCATACATGATATTGTACTCTTATAAAATATATCCAAAAAAAAAAGTGATAGATATTTACCCAAAAATTCAATAATTGCATATGAACATGGGCACTCATACATAATCTTATACTCTAAAATACAAATGCCGTAAAGTGTCACCCAACCTCTTGCAGAAATAAGAAAATAATATTACTTTATGTTTATATTAAAAAAAGATATAAGCATTTACCCAAATATATCCAAATGTATTCACAAACAATCGTACAACCATACATGATCTTCTATTCTTATCAAATATAGGGGGGGAATATGAGAGAAGACATAAATATTTATCCAAAAATCTAGTAGTTGTAGATGATAACTAGAACTTATGCATGATCTTGCACTCTAAAAACTGCAATTACTGCAAATGTCACCCAACATCTTCCATGTAAGAAAAAACAATATTAGTTTATGTTTAGATTTGAATGTACAAATTAAAAATATATAAACCTATATTCCAAATATATCCTAAAATATGTGTAATGTATTTTTAGGAAAAAAATGTATGTACCTAAAAATATCCAAAATAGTTACATCTATGATAATAAGAACATATATATGATTTTGTACTCTCAAAATGTAATTATCACAAATGTCATCCAACATGTTGTAGATATGTAAAAAACTACATTAATTTAAGTTTATATTTGAAAACTTACTAAAGAGTATTATATGTACCCAAAATTATGAAAATGAACCTAGTAAATACATATAATTAAAAAAAACAATGTATGAACTTGTACCTTTCATCACATTAAGATGTAGATATAAAAATCTAAAAGTATCCAAAAATCCAACATCTATACATGACAACAAGATCTTATGCATGAACCTGTAATCTCAAAATCACAACTGCAAATGTCATCCTTTACCTTGCAAGTAGGAAAAATGCAACATTAATTTAAATTTATGTTTGAAATTTTATTGAAAATATTATAAAATTCACATACCCACTATACTTGATCTAAGATAAGAGTGGTAAAAAATGAGACCCATTCAGATCTTAGTTCATCTAACTCGGCTCGTGAGTAGGTTTTTTTCCCTTCAAACTAAAATATATGGCAAGAAAAAATATGTTAATATGTAGAATTAAATATATGTATAAGTTTTTATGCACTTATGACAATACATAGGTAAATAAACCTCAGATGTTAAAAGGCTTCTATTTGCAATTATGTCTCGCATGTATCGCATGACAAAATATCCACACATGACACCATCCAACTATTTGGGCCCCTATGAGGAAAATTATATCAACAAATTTTCATGATCAAATATGACATCATATCAATTTGGCCAATTTTTTCATCCTTCACATTTTTATAAGAATAATGAATGACATAATATTAGTTTGAAGCAAAAATTACACCAAATTGAAGTCAATACATGTGTAGCATAATATCCTAGAGTTAATAGAGGACCCTAAACTACCATGTTTCAGACTTTGAGGGTTCAATCAGGTTTATAAAATGTGAAGTTACAAGAATATCAAGCAATATGTACATGTAAAATATGGATAAAAAAAATGAATAGATGAAAACAATGATTAATTATATTTATTAAGAATGACTATTCACTTTTAAAAAAGGTAATAATTTAGTTTTGTCCATTATGATAATATCCCGTATAAAATATCATGATTTTTAAGGCTTCATTGGGTATATCATAATCAAGCTTTAAGAGTAGTCATCAATAACATATTTGGAAATATGTGGTATTGACCTCTTTATTACATCTCATAGATTATCATTATAGAAAAGAAATGCAATTAGCAATTACAAGAAAAATTTTTACAAATGAATTGATTGAGGATGGATAAAAAAGTTGAGAGTTTTATTTAAAGAGAGAGAGAGGGTTATGCCCAACAAGATGAATGCAAACTAAATATAGAATATATACAAGGCATACTAAGGCCAAAGGAAATTTATAAGGAACAACTCACACATAATTAGTATGATCAAAGCTATCTATATACTTAAATTATTTCCTTACTCACACACACATTTAAATGGTTATAAGGCAAAATTAATGAAGTATTCAACTCCTTCCTCGTACTCCCTTGACCTTCTATCTTTAAACATCCAACTCGCCATCCATTCTATGATTCAAATACACAATGAATTAAACCACGGTTGAATTTAACATTTATAACTGTAACTTGTTAAGAATAAGGGTTTTTACCACAGTTTATATCACTTTTGGTTCTAATTTATCAGTTTTAACACTGATTTGAAATTTTCGTCCCATATCATATACCAAAAGAATCAATCATGTAATATACCCATGTTGTCTACAAGTATATCAATGTGGGATGGTCAAATTTAAAAATTGTGTTATTCAATTCTTGTCATTGTAGTTCATGCCATACAATGCAAAAAATTTAAAAACAGAGTGATGGAAACATGAAAGAGAGGAAAAGCATTACTGCAAATTTTTTTGAGAAAAACAACTTTAACTCTTCCTTCCTCTATTCATACACAACACTCATACACACTACAACACTCCATCTTTCCAAAAGCTTCTCAGTACCAAATACCTCAACAAACTTGATTTCCAACACCACAAATCAGAACAATAACAATAAAAAAATATCATTCTCTTTTGCCAACATCAGTGAAACCCAAACCATGAAAACTAGTGGCTAATAAATCTGCAACCCAAGTGTCTCCGGGGTGAATCCCACAAAGAAAACAAGACTCCGAGCAAGAAACAAAAGAAGATGGACTAGAAAAAAAATCTAAAAAGACTAATATAAGTAACACAAAGCTCAGGAAAGGAAGAAAAGCAAACCCCCAAAGCAAAACCCATTCCTAGCTATTTAGATTTAAGTTTATAAACATGACAACCAAGCAAAAGTCACTCCTAGTTATTCAAATTTAAGTTTATAAACATAGTAACATGTTCACGTAAAACTTTCAGAAGAAAGAAAAGGGTAAAAACCTATAAAAGAAACATAACACGTGATAAGAATCCATACACGGAATGCAAATCCGGTTCTAGTAACAATACCAAATTAGTTATTATGTAAACCAAATATCAAGCAGGTGAGATTAGATACAAGAACACCAATAAGAAACAATACACAAAAAATATAATATCAAATTAGAGAAGGAGATGGATAAATCAATAAATTATTACAACAACATTACATTCTTTGGCCTCTTCTCCTCTTCTTCCTCTGCTAGCTTTCCCCCCAAAATGACGTCCCTTTCTTGCTCCCAAAGACAACCACCTATTTACCCCCACACCAAAATTTTAAGGGAGAGATTGTTGCCAAGTGGAAATCATCTATGGGGATTCACAAGAACTTTCGTGCTTTGGTGCTACTGCACCATACCGTTAGAGACAGTATCATGTCTAGGTATCGAGAGAAACGGGAAAGAAAATGAGGAAGGAAATGAGAAGAAAGGGTATGTGAGTCGGCCGTGGTGAAGTGAAAGAAAGCTTGGGGCTTTCAATAGTGTAAAGTCTCTGGGTTTGCAGGGGTGTAGCCGAGGTTGTCCGAACTCTTCGTAGTATGAACTAGGTCATAAGTCTTATCAAGAAGTGGCAGTAGCTGAAGTAGCTGAATGAAGTAGCTGAATAAAAATACATTAAATAACAAGAATAAAATTTGCAGCTTAGAGCAACTCCAACCCGAGTTGCCATCGTGGGTGCCATACCCAGAATCGCCAAAATGGCACCCTGAAACCAAAAACCATACTCCAATAGAGATGGCATCGAAGGTGGCAAAATGCCATCCGTGATGTCGCGCCATTTGGCAACCGTGGAGAGAGAAAGAGAGGAGGATAAACAGCTTCGCGGATGGATCCCGTGCATCTCAACTGATCTCTCAACTAGCTTATATTCTATTTTGAAATTCTATAAATAGACAAAATTCAGCGGAAAAGCGGAACTCACTCAGCAGATTCGTCATAAACCCTAACCTCAAATTTAGCTCGAACGTCTTTCTCTCCCCGAGCCTTTAGCTCAAACCCTAGCCCCTTACAGAATTTTGGAGTGCCAAATGTAGAAAGGGAGGAAGAGGGAAGAAAGAAAGAAGGAGGAGGGAAGAGGAAGAAAGCAAGCAGTTAGTTATGAAGTTTATTCATTGGGTGGAGCGAGGAAGAGTCAAGTAGGCCTGAGGAGAAGGCAAAGGAAGAAAGGCGTATGAGGAAGAGAAGAGGTCTCGAAAAGGTGATTTTCTAAACTCAAATTTTGATTTCTTTATGGCCGTGCTTGATACAATTGCAATTTTTCCTTTTTTAATTTCAAATTTTGATTTTTAAATGGGTTATATTAATTACAAATATTTTACATTAATTGTCAATTTTATTTTTGATGTATTAATTTGGCAACTTTATAAATTGCTCATTATTTAAATTGATTATAATTTTTTAATTAAAAAATTGCTCATTCTTTAAATTGACAAATTGATTTTTTAAATTTAAATTGATGAATTGATAATTTTTAATTGATAAATTGCGCATTAATCAAATTAATTATATATTTGTAATTGATATATTTATTTGTATACTTTATAAATTGCTTATTCTATTAATTGATTATAATTTTTTTTTTGTAGATGGACTGCCACGACTCGCTTCTTTAACCCACTACTTACGAAATGACACCGATTTATATGATGATACTATCCAAAGCAATCCCAATGCATCGGGCGCCGCATAAAATGAAGTCGTTCCAAGATTGAAAAAATCGCAAAGAACAAATAACTTCTCTGTAGAAGAAGATAAATTAATTGTGTCTGCGTGGCTTAATACAAGCAAAGATGCAATTACCGGAATGAACAACAAGGCGGTGTGACTGCAAAGAATATCGCAATACTTCAACTCATGGAGGCAATCATGGAGAGCATTCTCAATCTTCTATTAAAAGTCTGAGGATATAAATGCAAATGCAAAGAAATTTTTCTGCCATAGTCAAAATTGAAAGCCTCTCGACAAAGTGGACACACCGAAAGCAAATAATGTAAGATATAAACTTTAATTTGGGGACACTAGTATGATTTGATATTAACTATTAACTCGAATAATTTCATATGTTTTTCAGGTTGATGAAACAAAAGAAATGTTTGCTAAGATAATCGAAAACCATTTCAATACGAGCATTGTCGGGAATATATTGAAAATGGAGCTTAAATGGACTACCAATCGACTCTCAAAGAATAAGAGAGCAAAATGCATTCAACCGGTAGTCCTCGCTCGATCGCTCATGTCAATCTTGCTATTCAACCCATATTTGTGGGATGACATTGAACTCCTCGCCCTCTCCCAACCTCGAGAAGCCATCAAGGTAAAGGCTTCAAGAAACAACTTAAACACAAAGAGAAGCAAACCGATGTTGAAAGATCACTAGATCATCACCACTGGAATGAAAGAATGGAAGTGGAACGGCCAAAGTCGAGCGACACAACAAAATTTATGCTCAACAAGAGATAAAGATTAGAGCAACATCGTAAACAATTAGAAATCAAGCAAAGACAGCGCAGAAATTCAAATGCAAATGAGATGAAAATCATGGAAACCGATACATCGCTACGGACCCAATTTTCAAGAAACATATCGAATAACCTCGAAGATGAGGTTAGTGAAAAACGGGTTTTAATTTTTGGCCATATTATTTTTTAATTTTGTAGTCACTATTTATTATGTTTCAATTGGAATTGAAAATATTACTTGAAATTGAAATTGGAATTGAAACAAATATGAAATTGAAATTGAAATTAAAATACAACATGAAATTGAAATTGGGAATTAAAATACAACATGAAATTGAAATTTGGAATTAAAATACAACATGAAATTGAAATTGGAATTGAAAAAACAACTTCAACTTGAAATTGATAGAGGTTGTTAGTTGCCATGTCGTTCCCACAAATGTTCGATAAGATGTGACTGAAGTTGAGAATAGTGCTGCACATCACTGATCGATAATGGGTTTGCATAAGTCTTCTATTAGGGTGTATACGCAGCCTTACACTTCTGGTAAGTTTGCATCACTTCCATCAAAGTCATTGTTACCAATATCTCCTTAGGTTCCTCGATGATCATATTATGTTATTATGCGGCTTTCATAATATCTGCAAGTGTTTCTTCATCTAGCGTCTTCCGGTCCACGCTGGTGCAAACGGGCGGCCCCCGAATGCCCGCTCTACATCTTTCTTCTGAGCTCTTGTGCTTTAGCAAAATGTTTTTCTTCAAACCTTGTGGACAGGGAATTGTTTTTACAAATGTTGACCAGTTTGGATAAATACCATAAGCTAGATAATATCCCATTCTATACTCATGACCGTTAATTATATGAGTTAAGCGGAGGAGCATGACCATTGCTAATAATGTAAAAGCAGGGGACTATCCTAGAACATTTATGTCATTCGATGAACCAGGTAAACCAAAGAATGCATGCCATATCCAGATCTTGAGATGCCCCACCTGACTTCTAAAATGATTGTTGGTTCATGACAATGACCCGGTATACATACCTTGCCACGCGGTGAGACAATTTTCCACTTCCAAAGTATGCGATCAATACTCCACAACATGCCGGGAAAGCCACGTTGTTCCAGTTTGTAGCAATCGGGCAATACTCGATGTGTTTAGGCCTCGGGTGGTGGTCGTAAACATTCCTGTCTGAAGCTTTCACAAACCTTCTCGGACTCTCTGTGCGGTGCTTTCTTGAATTGATGTATTCATCCACGAGTCTGCTTAGGTGTTCCGTAGGTAGAATTCTATAAGCAGTTGTTATCTTTTGAAGGGATAATGGCAAGAGAACTCAACGTCTGTTCTTTGAATGAAGTATGGATCATATTGTTCAACCTCATTTGGTCGAAGAAAAGAGGGCGACTCATTGGGACCTCCTTCGAAAAACTCATATACACAAGAGGTAGCAAAGTAGTCCGTCAGGTCTTTCGTGACCTTGACTCTACGATTAACCGTTACGTGGCACAGGCGGAACCCACGATCACCTTCTTAGCCGTCTTTCACTAAACCCTTCGGACCTTCTAGTTGCAGCATACAACACATCCAAATCATCATTATCTTCTTCTTCAATATTGAGGAGCTCTCCTAAAATATTAGGAAAACGATTCATATCACTTTATGAACGAAAATATGAAAGGATAAATGGTCGAAGAAAGGAATGTTAGGCGAAAGAGAATGTAAGATAGATGGATGAAAAACATGAGAAAAATTATCATATTTATAGACGAATTTTTATTTTTTTAATTTTAATTTTGGCGGTTAAAATTTCAAATTTGAATTTCAACGGTTGAAATTTGAAATTCAAATTTCGGTGAATGAGAATTGAAATTTGAAATTGAAATTGAGCTTTGAAATTTGGAAATTTGAAATTTGAAATTTGAAATTTAAAATTTGAAATTTGAGTGTTACTATACAAATATATCCTTTAAATTCGATCGTTATGAAAAATACGGTTAAAATGTAGATTAAAGTTTAATTATATTTTTTAATAAAAAAAACATTTAATTATTAAAATGGCACCCCATTTTGGCACTTACCATTAGACGAAAAAATGTTCGGGGTGTGAACAATTCGGGGGTTGCAAAATGGCGTTTGGCGCCCCATTTTGACAACTTGCATTGGAGTTGCTCTTAGACCTATATACAATGGAGTTTATAATATGTGTCCATGCCTTTAAAGTTATACAGTTCAAATTGTTCAATGATGTTTATACAGGCTCCATTGAAAATAAGAGCCAATATTTTAATGCATCTAACTGAATAGTGTCACCCTTCAAAATAATATAATAAGTCTATTCCATCCTTCCAACAATTAAATAAATGATTCTTCTATTACATTCAACTCTTAAGCTAAAATTAAATCCACATACAAAAATGAAAAATATTTAGAATAAAATATTTGGTTATTAAGAAAATATAGGAAATGAAAAATAAACCATACTTCGATTGAGTTATTGAGTTCATGTTTGAATACTCTTATCTTATAATTGATTATCTTATAAACGATAGGTGCTTAGTAAAGAAAATGCCTTTATGTTGTTTTGTTTATAGGTAAATCATTAAAAAGAAAATAAGGATCTCTAGTAATATAAATTTACAGCAAACCCGGAAAATTAGAAATTTTCTAAAATAGAAAAATGATAATAAAAATAATAAATTGTCAAAAGGGTTCAGGGAAGCCTAGAAAATTCTCTAGATCTCGGATGACGAAACAAACTAAGTCATTAAATCCGTCTCGTGAAATCTAGTGACCCAGAAAAGTTTTGTCAAATTCTGAGACAGTCGGAATATTTTTACTATTTTCTGGGTGATAAGTCATCAGTGACTTAAGGGACGAGATTTTTATGAAAATCTCGGAAGTCAGGAAATAGCTTGAGCGAAGACCGTAGGAATTCGTCGGAGCAAGAGGCAAAGTTTATCCACGCATTGAGAGCTACATGTGGGCACCAAAATCTTGGAGTTTCGTCAAACTACACGAGGTAGGGAATTTTCCTACTTGTGTTATTTCCTTTAAAGGCCATTTACAATGACTTAGGATGGCTTGAAATTTGTGAAGGCCGTAAATTTCAATCTCGATTTTTGGGTAGTGTAAGATTTTAGGAATTTTTGGAGATTTATCTAATCAAATAGTCAGTGAATTCGAGACCATTTCGGACAATTACGGTTGAATTTTGGAGGCTTGTTTTTAACTGATCCAGGCCCGAATTGGAATTTTGGATAGTTAAGTTTGAATTCTCTGTTGTTTTTAACAATCCAGAGATGAAGCCCGGGACTATTTTCGAACAGTTCGAGTTGAAATTTCAGGACTATTTTCAGACAATCCGGACAGGATTTTCGGAACTATTTTCGGGCAATCCGGGATTTTCTTTTACAAAATTTCTACTTTTCAAAAAATTTTCAAGTTCGCCTATTGCCTTTGAATTTTCTTTCAAGTTGTTTGTAGATGAGATTGAGTCTAGATAGAATTAAAATTAAAAAATAAAATAAAATAAAATTGAGAAGTAAGATTTTTAACATTTAGTAATATAACCTTAATAGATTTATAAATGAGGTCATATTGGCTTGTAAATTATTTGTTAAGATAACTTTTACCATCCTTAACATATAACAATTTGAACTATATATATTGACTTTTAATTTTTTGTATCAAGGTTATTATCATATATGTCATTATTGCTTTTATTTAGATGTCTTGACATATGAATATATTGATTTTATATTCACTTAAAAATTCTTTGTCAAAGTTGCATTATCATAAGTCATGGAAATAATCAATATAATTCATATATGTATCATTTGTTCCTTTTAACTAAGTTTTATATGTCATAGTTACCCATTTAAATAAAAATTATTGACATATATTGCCTTATGTCAAGGTAATATATGTCAACAATGACCATTTTTCTTGTAGTGCGACTTTTCTTCCCCTAATGGTGGGAATAATTTTTCATTAAAATGACAGTAGCAAAACGTGTTGTAAAAACATCTCATGTTGAGGGATCAAGGTATCTTATGATGGAAGGGGAATCATATCTCACATAAATCCCAAGTCTTTTTTATGTACCCATTTTAGTCGATGTGTTGGTGCGATTGGTACCTCCTGTACTGAAATAAATATTCTTATATGAGATATATTTGGTGGCTTACTTGATCTATTTGGAAAGGGGAGTATTCATGGTAGGCAGTAGGTCGAATATGAACTAAGTTTGTAGCATGCATAATAACATATCCACATGCTGAAGTGGGTAATTTAGTTTTCATTAATAGTTGTCTGGCTATTAACTAAAGACGCTTGATAAGGGACTCTACTAAACCATTTTGGGTATGAGTGTGATCAACAGGATGCTCAATGTTTATCCCGACTAACATGCAATAATCAGTGAAAGTTTGGGAGGTAAACTCACCAACATTATCAATTCTAATACTTTTAATTGGATAATCAGGAAATTGTGCTCGTAATTTTATTATTTGTGCAAGGAGTCTAGAGAAGGCAATATTACGGGTTGCAAAGAGACAAACATGAGACCATTTAAATAAAGCATCTAATTAGGACCATGAAGTACGAAAGAATCCATGAATGGATGAATGGGGTCTAAATGTCCCCATGTACTCTTTTTAAAAATATCGGGGACTTAGCTTGACTTTGGTATGAGATGGTGACTATCAATTTGCCTTTTGTGTCTGGCATAGGTATTCATGGGACAAGAGGATCTTTTGGTTTTTTAATTCATGCCCTTGTGAGTTTTCTATGACCCTTCTTATCATTGAAGATCCAGGATGACCTAGCTTGTCATGCCAAAGGACAAAAGTCTTTGGGTCGTTGAACTTAAGTTCACAGTGATATAACTCAATAGGCTTTATAGTTTGTATGATACAACCTGATTAAGGCAGAGAGAAAGTTGAGAGTGTCTCAATAACAGTTTCTTGCCATAAACAATTGAGTAATATAAAGACATAACTGTTACATCATTCATGGTTTCAATATGATATCCATTTACCTTGAATATCTTTTTAAAACTAAGCAAAATTTCTTGTGTGGATTTGCTAGAATATAATGCATCATTGATGTGGAACCTAGTCCCTTTTGGTAGCATTATATTGGCTCTTCTGGATCCTCCAATTAAGTTGCTAGTATCAGATATGGTACTCACATTGCCACTTGTAACACCCCGAAATATACCTTAACAGTTTTCGGACATGTTTAGGGTATATTATAAGTTAAATGGAATTTTTCGGAAATAAAATGATAGACCTGAAAATTAAAATGAGAGCAAAGGGTAAATATGTAATTTGCCAGGGACCTAGTGAAAAGGGAAAGACTGAGGGTTAATATGTAGCAAATGCTTGAAAATGAAATACAGAAATAGGAGTTATGTGCTTAAAGGCAATTAGAGACTTAAAACCAAAAATGGGTTTTTCTTTGTCTTGGCCAAACATGGCCTTAACTTAAAAATATGGATAAGATTAATTGGTCTCTCATTTTGAGAGACCAAAAATAGAGAGAAAGGGAGAAGAAGAAGAAGAGGAAGGAGAAGAAGAAGGAGAGAAGAAAGAAAAGAAGAAGCAGAGTATGGAATCTAATATTTAGTATGGATTATTTGGATTTTCTTGTACGGGTACATGTTTTGGGGTGTGGGTTGTAAGAAACCTAACCCTAGAATGAATTCTTGTATGGAATCAAGAGTATGGAATCCTCCCTTTGAGGTTGGATTCATGGTTTAATTACAAAGTAATGGAGTTTGGGTTAGAACAAAACCTAACTAATCCTTGTGTTTGGTTTCAGGCATGGGTTATAATCTATATTAGAGTTGTTTAGAGTAATTCATGTGCCAAGAAAGATATGTATTGAAAGATGATTTGAGTAGAATAGAGGTTACAAGATGAATATGGAGTGATTTTGAAGTGTATATTGATTATTGAGTTGGTTTGGGTGGAAAAATATGGAAAAAAGGGAGAAAAACCATCATTTCTGGGAAATTTCGAGGGGTGGTACCAGTACCAAACAGAGTGGTACCAGTACCATAAGTGTTTTGTCCACTGGTACCGACATATCGATTTTCGCATCAGACTAATGCCTGCTTTTGACCAATGTTAGTATTTTGGCCATAACTGTCATTTCTATCCGGTTGAGTGATTCAAGTGGTCAGGGTTACAAAACTAGACTCATGGAAAACAAAACTCCCGAAATAGGTACCTTCAAATTTTGACTCTATTTGGCCCAATTCACTCAGCGGCTATGTTCAAGCCAATTTCTGCCTGCTTTGAACATAGAGGCCTGCTTGTTTAGACATCTTGAGTTGCGGTGCTCGATTTGGGTTAGATTCCAATTGGAGAAGAACCCTTAGCACCTTAGCTTCAAAGGAATACAAAGAACCTGTGTCATATATGGAGTTAAGACCCTGAAAGGTATTTCAAATCGTTCCTAGTGTGGGCCATAAATGATCAGTTTGGTACTTAAAATGCCATAACTCGAAGCTCGATTTATTCAATTGGAACGATTCCAATTTATAAGTAAAGTGTAGATTCATAGAGGAACAAGAATACATGAATGATGTGAATACATAGGTGTCA
>JAEQBH010004226.1:0-254289 GCA_016808115.1 Tetrastigma voinierianum | reverse complement strand
GTGCTTCCCTCGGTCGTGTCGCATACGTATCGCGGCAAACCCAGTACCAAACCTCGCCTCCTTTGTCATGATCTGTCCGGTTGTATCGTGACACACCGCTGTGGCCCGCCGCTTGTCATAATCTGGGTGTATCGTGACCTGACCGTGACCTGACCCCTCACCTCTGTCACGATACAAAACCGTGTATCGCGACACAATCCACCCGACCCGGTCGAGCCTCGCTGTCACGCATTACAGCGGAGTTGTATGCATGACGTAGCATCCCGACCAGCGCACGCCCGTGTTTGCTATGTCCGCGTCTGATTGATTGTATGTGACTGAATGGCGATGGCCATCGATTTATAACGTTTCTTCTATTTTTTTCACATCATTTTTTTCATTCATGCTCTTTGGAAAACACCCCGAAATATATATATATATATATATATATAAAATTATTTTCATTTCGATGAAGCGGAATAAATTTATTAAAATTTATCTTTATTTATTTTCTTGATTTTTCACACTATAAAACCTTAGAAAAATTTCTTCACATCATTTTTCATTAAATTAGGACTGTTGAGAATTTCTCAAACATTTGTTCTCACACTAACCACACAGTGTTCTACATCATTCTATGCTATTCACCAAGCATCTGATTTCAATCACACAACACACATAACAATTCATGTTATGTCAGCAAATCACACATAAAACACCATGCATGCAGTGTTCTAATCCTGTCCCGTGATTTCCTAGGTAATCACATACCTAAACCCTAACATCGAGCTATACGAAATTTGTGATGTTCTTATACCATATGACCATGGCCCTAAACCCAGGTCCCTAAATCCCTAGGTTTTCATTTTACCTAAGCTTTACACCCAGAGCTCCCAAGAGTGTCATTTACTGTAAGCTCGATGCAATTTGTGACGCCCCGAAAACCGGGGTGCATTGACAACCCCGTCGACCGCGAATCTTTAAGTGAATGTCGGTAACTTGAGCCACTACTCCGCGAATCGGACGAGTCTCAGCTGTACGAGGGCTACTTGAGTACATAACCTATCCCATAATCCCAACAATGACCGCTGGGAGTGCACGTAAATGAATATTATCCGCTGGGGCCCTCTTGACCGCTACTCACAAAATATATATCCCGACCAAATATATTACATGATTCAAGAGTTTTTACATTACTCTTAAATCAACATATATTAAAATTTACAATTCTAATACATGTTATACAAAATCATCAAAGCCACGAGAGTCGGCTTTTCTTCTGAAGCGGCCTCACAATGAGTCACGCCTTCTAATCGCTCCACATTGCACGAAATGGTGATCCCTCGCTGAGGTGAGCAAATCCGGTAGAATAATTTCTACAGGTTACTCCCCACCCTAAGTGCACATGCATGTGAACAATGCATTGGCGTTTATGAACTGCTCAGATATCTCTTTGTGATCCATTGTCGAGTCACCAAGAGCTCCCACCAGCGTATACTGGCCAGAGATGCGGAAGTAACATCACCAGTTTTCAAAACAAAGATTTTTTGTTCTCGAAACTCCTGTCAATTCCGGTAAAAATGTTGGACTACCCTTCGAGGCGGGTGCTGGATATTTCTCGAAAGCGATCTGTGGTCTGTCAGTGATATGTTGAATGACTCTCAGTATTCTTGAGGAAAATCTTCCTTGAAATTTCTTCCACGAAACATTTTTCGTTTTTCTTTCAATTTCATGTCATGCACTTACTCATAATATTCTAGGGTGCCCCCGTGCATATGGAATGCATGATGCCAATTCCAACACATTCATGCTAATATATTCACATGCATATATTAACATAATTAAATCCACATAAATCATGTTATCTGGTACCACCATGATACGAAATTAGCTCACATGGGCTAATTAACAAACATAAGCCAATTCATTTTGAATCACTCAACCAAACACATTTAACACAAAAAATTTACGTGTCACTATTCCACATGAGCGGTGAAACCCAAGTTCTTGTTCCGCGGTCACCTGGTAGAGATTTCTCCGGCTCTCGGTTCAAAGCTTTTGAGGCCCAGGAGTTTGCGAAGAAGCAAAAAACAGCGCCGAGCATTTCTAACCATTTACATGGCTCTTAGCCAAAGATTAACACAAGTAGGAAAAGATCCATACCTCTTGGAGTTGTCGAGACTCCACTGATCGGTGCCCATCGTAGCCCTCGTCACGTAGAACAGCTTTGCTTCTTGCTCGGGTGAAAGCCTGACGGTCAGGTCATTTGAAATCCTAGAGATAAGATTACTCTACTCTCTATCACAAAATCAAAAAACCTAAGCTCTTTGCATCCCCTCCAACCCCTACACCGCACGTTTTATGGTGCTTTTTGAAGAAGATGAATTCTTGTTCATCTTTTGTCTCATTATCATTAACAATTCATTTAATTCCCATCATGTCCCAGCCTTTACAGATTTTGTCACTTGACACTACTCCCAGGCCATGTTAAATCATCTCTCACAATCTTGCAACGTGTGTCACGAGTCGTGTGTTGTGTGACTTTTTTCACATCACATGTCTCTCGAACCCGTTTTATGGCACCGACCGGCGGTCGCCGGCGTGAGAAATTTGATGTCTCGGAATTGTGGTCAGCGTGGTAGCTAGATTTGCAGAGATGATTCAGCCGGTGAAATCAGTTTCGATCATATGAGATCTAAAAATTTTTGGATTTTTGAAATGACCATTTTGCCACTTTTTAGAAAATTGAAATTTTTCTCAAGGTCTTACGAGGAAGAAGGTTTAGTTTCTTGAAATAGTCAAGTGCTTTACGTATAAAGTTATAGCTATGGATAAATAAAAGGGAAAAATATTATTATAAACCTGAACTTTCATGACTTTTGCATTTAAATCCTGAACAAAAAACTTGCTTTTGAAATATAGAAACTTTCATTTTAATTGTAGTTCTAGCCTTGGATAACTCAAACAGTCATCAAAATAGCGTCATTGGCTAGAGTTTGGTAGCGGTTGGGGCATTCCCTTCCACTTACATGGACCTTCCTTTGGCTTTTGTGACGCCCCCAATTCCCGAGGGTCCCGTTGACCACCGTTAACCTACGGAATACCTGTGTCTCATATCATGAGACCTATACATGAGTAAAATGGCCACGTTGGGCCCATACATCCATACTCACCAAAATGTAATCAACTATATCACAATAGTCTCAAGAGTTAATTACACTCTTTGCTCTGAAACATATATTTAAAATTGAGAGTTCTAATACATGTTCTGCAAAATAAATATCAAGCCACATGTCGGCTTTCTTCTCACAAGTGGCCTCCCAGTGGTAATAATCTTCAGGAATACTCCACATTACACGAAATAATTTTTTCCCTTGACGAGGGTGAAACGATACCACCTAGTAATTGATTTTCATACATAGGTTACTCCGCTAAGTGCACATGCAATGGTTCAACCTGAAACACATTGAGCAAATACATGATCTGCTTGAATATCTACATGATATGGATGAGAATGCTTGACTCACCCTTTCCTTCTCGAGCCCTCACTAACTCCCTCCGCATGACTAAGCCCGAGTGTGAAATACTTTGTTTTTCAAGAGCAAGGTTTTGTTCTCGAAAACTACTCTTAGAGTTCGGTAAAATCTATTGGACAACCCTCCAGGGTGAATTCTTGAATTCTCAGGAAGCAGATCATGGGTCGCCTCAGGGGATGAAGCGTGGACAACTCTCCAAAGTAATTCTTGAGGAAAATCTTCCTTGAAATTCCTTTCACAACCATTTTTATTTTTTTCTTTCATGTCATGAGCTCACACGATTTATCTAGAGTTGCCCGATTGCATATAAATGCATTATGCCATTTTCATACAACACATGTCAATATATCATTCATACATATATTAACAAAATTCACATACTAACCACATATAATTTTTTCATGGCAATAACATCAAAATTAGCTCACATGGGCTAATAAACAGCAATCTCCAATATTACCACGATTATATTTCATATAATTGAAAATCATGTTAACCCGCTAAATCCCAGCCATTAACACATTGTTTTCCCACCTGATTCAAGCCATTCATTTTAATGAGCTCATGGACATTTTTTGGTCAAACCTGAATCGGGACTGATTTTAATAGTCCCAAAAATGGTAATTAATTTGTCATGAACTGACCCCTCATCAACCTCGATTCCACTTATTTGGCAGAAATCCATGGCCAATTTAGACTGACAACACCCCGAAACCACAATTTGCATGTTATTCAAGATTATCGAGCAAAACACACAAATATATCACAAACCACACAAATGGTCAGTGATCCAAAATGGATCCCTAATTTCCGGCATTTGGTCAGGATTTTGGGGGCGCGTGGCTCAACCCTCACGACCTCATACCATCGAACCGTTAACAAAGGCTCTTAAGCTAGAAAATAAACCAAGTAGGAAAACCCCTACCTCCAGCGATTGTCGAAACTCCACAAAATCGGTACCCAGCGCAGCTCTTGCGTCGAGGAGGCGACTTTTCTTCTTGCCTACTTGGGGCGGCGGTGTCGTCGGAAAATTTAGAGAGAAGGTGAGGCTTCTACTGCCACAAAATCTCACTCTTTCTCTTTCCTCTTTCTTTTCTCTCTCTATTTCCCTCTATTTTCCCCATCCAAAGGCTTGGGTCAAGAGGACTTGTCCTCTCATGCCACATGTCAAATTTTAAGTGGCTCATGGGATTCTGTGTATCACTTATTCACTTTCTTTGGATTTTCGCCGAATGGCGAAATGGCGTGATCTTATGTGTCCACCCATAGCTACCTGAACGAGGTACCGTGTTTGGTAATTTTCCACATGACACGTGGCACTTTGTGAAATTTACTCAAAATGTGCCAAGTGTCAGCACTAGCCAGATTACTTTCAGCATTAGAAAGTCGATTGTCACCAAGATTCGATGAAATTCGACATGGTAGCTAGATTTCGAGAAGATTCAACGGTGAAGTCTGTTTCATCATCAGAGATGAGAAAAATTCCAGCATTTATTTGAAATTAACATTTACCACTAGAAAATTAGGATTTTCGGGGTTTAAACTTCTCCTTTTAAGTTTGTAGTGATTTAGGATGAAATGGAGGAAGATTTTGGAAAAGACTAGCTCTCTAGAGAAGGCAACTTACTTCTTGTTGTAACATGTATTTACTTTACATATAGAGTTGCTTAATCTATTAGGGAAACTTATCTTATAGAGTTATGTCCCCATTAGGAATGTTAGATTGACTTTTGTATTTATATATTCACAATGGATCAATGAAAAAAAACACAGGAATTCGTTCCTCAATTTTTGTCTTCTTTCTACATGGTATCGAAGCACGGGGGCTTGAGTTTGCCCTAAGAAAAAAAAAAAAAATAAAAATGAAGCGACAATTGTTTTAACTTTATTTAAATTTGGGAAAAATCGGCGTCGAGTAACGTAATCCATAATACACATAATTCAGCTCAGCAAAATCAAACTAAAAAAGTGAATTGGATGGATATTTTGTAAAGTAGAAGTTGGAAAGTGGGTTGATATGAACACAATGTCTCAACAATCCCTCTAATCAATATTTTGGTCAAAGAATAACTAATCCTTCATTTCACAGTATTCTAGGCAAGCAGGGATTGGAGATCATTTGTTGTCCATATTGAGGGGGAGTGTTAGAAAATGTTTGTTATCTAGTTGTGTCGCATAACTACAAAAGTTTTTATCCTTGGATCTGTGGGGATTGAGAATTAAATTGCTGATTCATAAGAATTAATATAAAGTCTTAGGTGGCGTTTGTTTCTTGGATTTTTTCTACAATTTCTAAGAAAAATTATTATTTGGGTTTTTCTATAAAAAAAAAAAAAAAAAGTCATCTTCCAGAATGGAAACACCCGATCTTGTCAATGAGGAGGAGAAATTTACTTGACACTTACTACCTAATGTTAAAAAACAAACAACTTAATACTATTAAGTACTATTTAGCATTAAGCTAAAAAAAAGTTTCATTCAACATTAAGTAAAAAAAAAACAAACACCACCTTAGTTTCTTAGAATAGTTCAATTCTCTTGTGTATGTTCTATTACTGGGGATAAGTTAAATTCAGATTTGAGATCCTACAAAAATTTTGTGCTAAAGTTTCTTACTTCTTTATGATTAATAATATGGATCAATGTGTATATGCTTACTTTTTGAATCATCGACTTATGTTAATGTATAGGCACCCTTTCCATGGCATTCAGTGTAACTATTTTAGAGTTTGCTTTTAAATGTTGATTTGTTAACCTATTTGTTTGTTAGATTTCCTGGAATATTCTTTGCTCAAAGGATTCACTCCTATTGTTTCTTCATCTTTTAAGTTTCACTGTTTTACATTCGGTTCTTGTTTTTTTTACTTTCCCCTTTTCTGGTTGATGTTTGAAGAATTTATTTTATTCCTCCAATTCTGCTAGGTGTACGCCCAAAGTCTCACAATATCCAATATCGATTAGAAATGAGAAGGTTTATAAGTTTATAAGCATGACTACATCAATTGGTATGAGATCCTTTAAGAGAGAAGCCCAGCAGAAACCATGAGGGTTTAGGCATAAAGTGGACAATTTGTACCAATATAGATAGGAAAAGGTTTATAGGGTTTTTCCCATGATGGTATCGAGCACAGTTGGAGTTTAGCCCCATGTAGGTGGATGTTGAATAAAATGGTGTTTAACGATGACTCCCAGACAGGTGGTTCTTCACGTAAGATGTGTGCAAGCGCATTTGAAAGACAAGGAATCCTAGTTTGAGGGGAGGCTCTATAGAATGTTTCAATTATTAGTTGGCTGTTGTGAAATAATAATAGATTTAATATTATAAATCACTTAATTCATTGGTTTAAGGTACTTATAGCTTGATGGAAACGGTTTAAATGTTGATCAATTTCAAAGGTCCTCTCACCTTGCAAAAGTCTCTCGAGAAAAGTACCACCATCAACGAGATTTGAAAGCCAGAGAAAGAAAGAAAGGGTAAAGGGATATAAATAGATAAGATTTTGCTTGAAGACTCGTTGTCATTATGGATCCAGGTTTGTAACGACAAATTCTTATTTTGCATAAATGTGAATATCATGAAATCTTAAGATCACATGTGCAGGTTCCTATGATGTTAATCTTATTGTGTTCTTACAGTTCAAATATTACACAAACCTAAAAATCCTTAAAAATAAGTTTACAGGCTCGATGAAACTTTCTTCGAGGGGAGGATTGTCAGGTGTATGCCCAAAGTCCCACAACGTCCCACATCGATTAGAAATGGGAAGGCTTATGAGTTTATAAGCATGGACTACATCTAATTAGTATGAGGCCTTTTGAGAGAGAAGCCCAAAAACAAACCACAAGGGCTTAGGGTCAACGTGGACAACATCATATCAATGTGAATAGGAAAGAGTCCATGGGGTTCCAAACAAGTTCAAATTTGTTTTCTATTTTATCCTTTGTTTCCCATTTTAGTAGAATTATTTGCTTATGTTTTATCTGTTTCCTTGTTATATTTAGTGATTGATTTAGGTGATTATTAATTAAGATGGTGATTTAATTGTAAAAACTTACCTCTCTCTCTCTCTTACTGGGAACTGTTTCTTTTTCTCCAATTAAAACATAATAAACAGGTGACACTATATGCTATTCTTTCTTGTGTTGCCGCTGGGATTAGAGGATCTACATTGGTAAGGCCATAACCTCATTTACCTCATTCTACTATTAGCAAAATATCAAATAATAATTAGTAATGTTTGCGGGGTAAAGCGAAAAAATTCTTGATTCATGGTGTGTGTGCAAGTACAGGACCGATTGAATGATGTCATAAATATATAATTCATATATTGTTAAAATTAAAATGATTATAGAAGTTTTTTAAATACATAAAATAATTAAAATCAATGATATTTATTTTTTTATCTTATCCATAAGTATAAATAATGTATCAATATTTAAATTTTATTATATGATATTAAGATGTGAATACATTAGTAAGAAAGTAAATTTAGTTATTAATTTAACTAATGTTATATTTTCAAAATGTAATGCCATTTGTCTTTAATATTATTATTTTTAGCACAAATTATATTTATTTTCTGCAATATGAAGCAAGGAGTTAGATGTGGTAGATTTGGGTACATAGGAGAGTCACAAGTTCTCCTTTTATATTTATATTTATTTCCACATCGCCTTCATGTACTTCCCTGGCCGCGTGATCAACGTCTTCCTCTCTTGATACACTTGAGGATGGGTGTGAAAAACCCTCTCTTATAAAGGGCTCCTCGATGAATAGTGAACTGTGACCTCGGCTGGCTTAGATGCCTCCTTGGTCGTTTGGCGTGGTCCAGCCTGATAAGTAGTCCCAGAGTAGGGCCGTCCATTTCATTTCCCGGACATGACGGGAGACCTCTTCAATGTTGAGATCGGGGCTCTTAAAGGTGCCCGTGTCGTCGGTTTATTTAAGGTCTTCTTAGGAGGCTGCTGCCAGTTTTGCTAAGGCATCTGCTCTCGAATTCTCTGCTTTTGGTATGTGTCTGACCTGAACTCGTACGAACTTCTTAAGTAATTCCGTACAACTGCAGAATTATAGGATCATTTTTAAATCTCGGCCATGAGTCTTTCTATTTGCTTTACTACCCGGTACAGGTCATTTGCATACCTCCAGCTTATTAACATCCATTGAATGGCGAGTTAAGCCCGGTATGGCGACCTCGTACTCGACCTCGTTATTGGGCTCGAGACGAATCTTAGCGCATGCCGATGCTCATTTTCGCCACAGGGGGTGAAATTAGGCGACCGCTCTTGAGCATTGGCGGCCCTGGGTCACGCGAGATGACCTCAGTGGGGAGGTCGGGGCCTCCTTTGAGTAGCAGTGACTCTGGGTGTAGATTATGGCCAGAATCCTGAATCTGCCACTTTTATTGATGTTTTTGGTTTTGTATCGATGTCGAACTGGCTCGGCTCTAAGGCCCTTCATTAGTCTTCAAAGGTCTCTGGTTTTGTGTAGGACACAGCCATTTGGAGTATTACTGTTGGGATTTCAATGGTATGAGCTTAGAGTAAAGTAAAGATTTTTTTTTTAGTACGTGGTTACCCGATCAGGGATTAAATGTTCTCCATCTTTGGATACCTCTCCTCTACTCCTCTCAAAGCTCATTTCTTGATAGTAGACTAAGGTCTTTGCCTTTCGGTCTTTGTCTGATCGGAATGGTCTTTGGTTAGAAATCTGAAGCAGACTCTCCCTCGGAGGGACTTACTAGAATGGGAGAGCACCGGATAAAGTTTTTAACGATGCGAGATGTGCCGCGGAGTGTGCGTCCGTTACTGGAAGGCTTTTTCGGAGCTTTGGAAGAAGGGGCCACAGACACAAAGCGCCTTGACTATCTTTCAGGTTGGGCGTTGGACTTCTTTTATGTTTGATGGCGGCGGCATGTCGGTGACTTTATCTTGTTTAGGTTTGCCTCTATTCCTTGGTTGTTGACTATCGAAACCCGAATTTTTGGTGAGACTCGGCGCATTTTGGGTGGATTGACTTCATATTTGTACTCTTCCCGATTATCGAAATGCCTAAATCGGATAAATTTATATGGAGCTGGTCGTAGTTGATACAATAACATGTCATCTATATCTTCTCCGTAGATGTCCTATTTGTTTTACGGAACATCGTTCTGACCTCACGGTAGGTAGCTCCTACGTTATTTGTGAGGCGTGCATTGCACGATCGCGATGGGTCCCTTGCCTCACCGCTGGCGGGCGGAGTCTTTTCTTAGTCGTCGGGATCCATGCTGATCTGGTTATAACAGGAGAAAGCATCCGTGAAGGCCCGAGAGTTCATGGTCATTTGTGGCATCTTATGAGTGCCGTCAGGAGTAGAGGAAGCTATCTTTAGGAGCATCTTTCGGTTGGCGTTAATTGAAATGTCGATGATGAGTCGCCATTGTTATTCACTTTTTTGACGAGTCACGATGTGCGTAACCATTCGGGGTGCTCACTTCTCACGATCAGCATGCACGGAGGAACTTCGCGACCTCCTCGTGTCGCTTTTTGTCTTTGCAGGCGAAACTTCTTAACTTTTAGCTTGTGGGTTTGAAGGATGGATTGGCGTTTAGTCTTTAGAGTGATTGTGCGGGGTCGATCCCTCCCATGTCCTCTTGCTTCCACAAGAAGACATCGCAATTACATTTGAGAAGTGGATAAGAGGCTTTTGAGGTCTTGTAGCCATGGAGACCGATGTAGGCGAGGTGTTTAGGGTGATCGTCCAACTGTGGCTCCAGCTCTTTCGAGGTATCAGGTCGGGTTCTTACCTCGTCTCGCATGTCGAGCTCGTCCACGTATATGTTGTCGATCGCTTTTTACTTCATTGATGCCGAGTAACACTCCCTGGCCACGCGCTGGTCTCCTTGAACCATTCCTACTCCATTTGTGGTGGGAAGCGATCGCGTGTGATAAAGCGGAAAGATGGCCTTTATGAAGTTGAGGAAGTGCACTTTAATAACACGTTATAAGGCGAGGGCATCTACTATGAGAAATCTTGTCGTTGTTGCACGGCACGGGGGTCTCCCAGTGAACTAGCGTATTGACCCAAAAGGTAGCACTTTTTCTCCGGAGAATCCTCACGGGTGGGTCTTGGCGGGTTCCGACTTCTCCCGCTTCAATGCCCGTCTTGTCAAGTCGTCTGCGAGAAGATGATGTCGGGTGAGCTCTGGTATCGACCAGTGCCGATGGATTGTTTTGTTAGCCTGAGTTGCCCTTATCACGAAGGGTCGTCATGAGGTTGTGACACCCCTCAGTATGAATCACAGAAGGTTATGGCGGTGTCGAGTCGAGGAGTTTGTGGACACTGCACCTCCATCGCCTCTCGACTTTGATGCTACAAATAGCCTTCTTGGGTTGTTTGGACTCCGCCTCTTACAAATCCTCCTGAGATCACATGGATTTTCCCAGCATTAGTGTTGAGTTAGGGTTAGTGCCGTAGAAATTAGTGATAGTTGCGCTTGATCGACCTTGGAGAGCCTATATAGCGGCCCGAAGATACCCCGTCAGTCGGGTATTCTATTTCCTTCCTAAAATTTGTATGCAGTGTCAGTTCGATGCGTAGTCCACTATCAGACTGAGTAGTTGGTGTTATCTCTTTTGGTTGGGTCTGTCCTCATCTAGGATGGCCATCTCAAAAAAATTTCATGTTGCACCTCGTATGAGACTGTGATCTGCGGTGTCGGGGTGAGCCAGGTCGGGGTGAATCTGCTTTGTCGTAGCTCGGGTGAGGTGGTCCCGAGCCCGGAGTCTACGGCTCCTCGCCTCTTCGGGATTGTTCTCTGTCTCTCCTTGGGGATCTCTCCATTCTCTTTGTCCTGCTTGGGGCTTAGCGACCATTGCTTGTCGATCCTGCTTTTCTCCTTGTGGGTTGGAGAGCTTCCTTTCTTGGATATAGGGGCTTCTTTATCGTTGTGCACTTCTCTCCTTTCGCGAGCACTTGACCATAGCACATGAGGATTCTTTGAGATGGAAAACTGATACCGTCTTTTGAGTGTACTCCTAGCTCGGCGATGAATCACGGTGGCGAACTTCGTCTAGAACATCTACTTTTAATGACTTGGCGTTGAACCTCTAGACATAAGACCTCAGGCTTTCTTGTGGGCTCTGCTTTATAGACGATGGTGATAGCTTCGGCTTCCTGTATGTGGCTCCAGTAGAGTGGGAGGCAGTCACGATGGAGAGCTCTCTAAATGAAGAGATTGAAGTCAGTGGGAGCTTGTTAAACGAGCCAATCTTTGGGCCTTTGGCGTGATAAAGCGAAGGCTCTACATCGTCTGAGGTCTTGATATCCATGCGACTCCATACGGTTCTTATAGGTAAACCCGGATGGTGTGAAGGGGATCGCCGTTCCATCGAATGCCTCTACTTGCCCCGGCATCTTGAACTTTGTTGGAAGGGGGAAGTGTAGCACCTCGGTTGTGAACGGGGACTGGTTTGCTACACCAGGGCGTCCATAGAGTCTGGAGCTCGGCCCTTTACGACTTCCTTCATGTGGCTCAGCTCCTGCTGGATGCCCTTGAACCTCTGCTTCCGTGATCGCTGGCGAAGAGAGTCGACCATTCGTTTCCCAATATTCCCCCCTGGGTATTGCCCGTTTGTGCTCCTCTGCCGGGGCGTAAGTAAGGCTCGTCATCCACCCCAGCCATTTGGATTCTATACATTTACGCCTCTCGGGAGGGCCGAGGTGTGGCCGTTCTTCTGAGGCGGTGTGCCAGCCTTCATGGGCACCTTCGCTCTTCTATTAGTGACATCTGCATGCCGGTGAGCATCAGTTCCCTTATCAGCGTTGGTTGGTGGGACGAGTGCCTGCATCTCGTTTGTGTTATCGTGTAAAGTTTCAAGCGCGCCTGCAGGAGGTCGGCTATCTGCGTCGCCTTGTTGATCTTGCATCGCCCAGGGGACTGGGCGGGGGCTCCACGTATTGAGTTGATCTGAGTTCTGAAGTCGGCTTTATTTGTAAAGGAGCTGTCGTTCCCATGGAGCCTGACCGCCCGGTAGGTAGTGCCTTTTTCAGCGGGTGGGTGGGCGTGTTGGAATGTTGGGCGGTTCGACGGCTCTAGGCGGTTGGACTCTCTGCAGCAAAGTGAGGATTAGCGGGGCTTTCTGTGCCCCTCTCCGATGCCTAAGTCAATTCTTACGTGATGAAGAAGAGATCAACTGCTTAGAAAGTGAATTTTTACGCGTGCAACTCACTTAAGCGGGGTGGCACAGTATTTATAATTGGAGGATTACCGATTGGATGATGATAAGGACTCTCTCTTATTGGATGTGGGATTTTCTTTTCTTATCACTATCAGATTAATAAGGGATAACTAGAAAGCATTTATTGGGAATTATCCTACTTCCCTTATTGGTGGAGATTTGATTTATAACTAGAAAGCAGTTATTGGGAATTATCCTACTTCCCTTATTGGTGGAGATTTGATTTGATTTATAGGATATGGGCTCTTTGGGATTTAAAGCGTTATCATTTGGGATGGATGAGCTGGGCTCCGTTTTGGCCTGCCAGAAGCCCAGGGCCTTTTCTGGGCTGCCTAAGTTTTTAATCCTGATCCTTGGACTTGAGGGAGTGAGCTGCCTTTATTTTTTAAACCATCGGTTGCCCCGGCCGCCGGGTTTACGGCGGCGTGGCCAGAGAAGGGCTATATCGTTTCTTGAATCGGGTGCGACTTCCACGTAGTCGCTCAGGGATGGTTTGGTTAGGGCTTTGTCGTCATTAAATGTCCTGTGATAATGATGACTTTTCGACTTTCGCCCTTATTTCCTCTAATTCTTTCGGTTTCTTCTGAGAACATCCGCTGACTGTTAGTAGTGTGTTCCCCTGATATTCAAAGCTTTTCTCTGCGAGTTCGGGCTTCTCGTTTGATCATTTGTTCAGAATTTATTTTGGTGTTTTGTAATACCTCACTCGAGGTCGTACTTTTCGTTATGTTCCTAGGACCGGTACGTCTTTCTCCTTCTTTGCTGAAATTTAGCTTGGTTAGGTTTGGTCGACTTCGAATTATTCCGTAGGTCGGGTCGTTATCCTCTTTGCATATAGGGGGTGAGTTCCTGCGATTATGCGGTTCAAGGCGGACGGGAGGTGAGTCCAGTTATAGCCATGGTTGTTCTTTGAGGCCTTGGCAGGGAACCTCCTTCCCCCTTGGGTAAAGCGAGGATAAAATTGATGAGATTAAATACCTGTGAAGTCTAAATGCTCCCGAGGTCGGTAGTGCAGCGCCTTGGTGATGGAGTCTAGTAAGGTTGAGCCTTTATATGGGGAAGTCTTCGCAAGACGATACAAGCCCCCGTTTGGAGTTCAGGTTTGGTCCCCTGACGTATTGACCTCCTATGTTGTTCAAGTGCCCAAGATGGTGTGCTTCTTCGAGGTGGCCTTTGAGAATGACTTCCGTTTTCCTTTGCATCCCTTTATAAAAAGGGTCTTGCAACATTTCAATGTCTGCCCTCTCAACTTTCGCCCAATTTTTGGGGTATTATGATTGGGATGTTAGTTGTCTTTAGGGATAAGGGCTTAGGTGTTCCCAGTATAGCTCTGTTCTTGGACCTCTTTAGTGTGAAGGAAGTTGCTGAGGGCTTCCTTTATTTATCTAAGCGTTCCAGCGCTCCGCTAATCATCTCGGATCTCTCGTCTTCCCACAAATTTTGGAAGGAACGCTACTTTTTTTTCAGTGGCCATAGTTGGGAGTATGATCCTACTGACCGGGAAGACACACTGGGCGTTCCGGCTGCCTGAACCACTCCCGAGAATCTACGTGAGCTTTGCTTTGCTTTAGTTTGGTCTAGTTTTCATAGATTATAAGGTATCCTTAATTTTGCATTGGTTGTGCGCTCTTCATGTATTCGCCTTGATCTTGGCCGAGACGGTCGTGGGGCAGTTGGCCAAATGTCTTCCAGCCGCGCTTACTGCGGGGCTTATCAGGTCGGATATTTCCGGGATCCTCGGGTTGAAGTCTTCAGGCCACTCGAGGTGTATGCCTCCATCCAGTTATGAGTTCTCCCACGATAGGCCTCCGGATTGTCGAGAGCCCACTAAGGGAGGCTTGAGCTCGGGTGGGCGGCTATCTTCAGTTCAGGGTGTGAAGTGGAAACCTTAGGACTCCACTAGAAGACCATCCAGAGCATGGGGTAAGGCCAGGGTTGGGGGCGATCTTGTCGCCAGCGGCGTGTCGGCCAGCGAGAGCGAGTGTCATATCTCCGGTGAAGTCGAAAGGCGCGGTTGCAACCTCACTGCGGCTTTCTTTGCCAAGACCAAGATTCACTCGGGAGGGTTCTTGAGGCCTCTGTTGGAGGTTATGCCCATCTCGAGTTTGGAGCCTCCCTACGCGGGCGTTGAGCCTTACTTCTGTGATAGCGGAAGACTTGGGGAGCGCCCGAAGGCTGATGGGTTGAGGATTCCTTGCTCTCAATCTTGAGCTTCACGGTTGCTTGTGTGATCTCATCCATCCTCAGGGATTCTGATCTCAAGAGGTCGGGTGCCCTGCATGTTGAGGAGGCTTTGGCTCTATCCTTCCAGGGGGTCGCCTCCGTAAGTTCTCGTGTCCTCATTTGTTTACCTTGATCTTGGTTTAAAGTTATTACGTGGTCCAGTGTTGTGTATTGTGATGACTACCGGTCGAAGAGTTTAGCGAAAGAGCCGATCTGAGCGAGGTCATGCGAAGCGCGCCTTCTGTAAAGCTAAAGTGCTTCTCTTTACCTGCGAGTAGGCTGGGCGAGCTCGGATGCAAAGTATGACGGAGGAAGCCATGAAGCTGAGTCCAGGGCTGAGGCAATGCTTTGACGACTCGGCGCGGGTAGGGCAAAGTAGAGAAGGCAGAGAGCACAGGGTTCGCAGAGTGAGCTTGGGTTAGGATAGGTATATTTGAGAATGAGTGAGGGTAGCCGGGAAGAAATTTCTATTTGCTCGGGGATGATCTGCGAGTAGTTAGGGAAGAGCTCTGGCCCCTTGAAATGAGAGCGGGTAATTAGGAGGCTGCTGTGGCTAGAGATGAGCGGCGTCGCCAGTCTTCTTCAGAAGCCAGAGACCTCTTCTTAAGCTTTTCGAGGGTGAGGCTACATTGAGCGTCGATCTCGATGATTACCATGCTTTACGAGGGGACCTCAGGAGAGCGAAGTTGCCTTGTTCGAGGGGCGGGCGATAGCGAGTTTGAGGATGAGGCTGCGCTCGGTGGGGCTGGCTGGATGGCTTGCTTTCCAGAGGAGAGTTTGCGCGCTACCAGTTTGGACCTTAATTTTGATATTCCCAGTGACGAGGAAGCAGAAGAGTCCTTTTTTGTTGGTTGTTTTGGAGAGCCAGTGCCATAGCACCTCCCTTACCTTACGATCCCACGCGGCGTCCACGAGCCTCCTTGTACAATTTTACTTTTTTTTTTTTTTTAAACCTTGGGCTTTGAACCCGGGATATATGTAATGTCGTTCCTGGCTTTGAAACTCAATGGATACCCAATTTTCTATTTCCTCGCTTTTACCCCTAATTGCGTTCCTTGTCTTTCTTATACGAGGCCCGGCACAGCTCCTGAGTTGGCGGCCTTAGTTGGCGGTCGTGATCTTGAAAGCGGGGCTGCGAGGTTCACGTGGGCTGTCACTTTGAAGTGACTGGCTCTTCGGGCTCCTGAAGCCTTGAAGCGATTGAGCTCTTGGCCCAGTGAGGAGCTCCGTGGGCTAATCTGCTGAAATTTGGGCCAGCCAAGGCCTGAGGCCTTAGTTGAAGCGATTGAGCTCTTGGCCCAGGCTACGAGGCTCCGTGGAAGCTAATCTACAGCGAGTGAATCTTTTGGGCTCTGAGCCTTGGTTGACGATTAGCTCTTGAAGCCTGAGAACTGCGAGCTCAGTAGGCCCCTATCCACTTTAAGTGGCCGCTCATGGAGCTCACAGCCTTGAATTGGCTTGATTGACTCTTGAAACTAAGGCCTGCCCGAGAGCTCCATGCATTTGAAGCGGCTCCTGGGCTACAAGGCCTTAGTTGGCTTGATTGACTCTTGGCCCGAGGCTGCTGGGGGCTCCATGGGCTGTCTGCTGAGGCGAACTTGCTCTTGGGCTCTGAGGCTAGTTGGCTTGATTGAGGCTCTTGGCGAGCTGCGGGGCTCCGGCCCAGGCTAATCTGCACAGAGCTAAAGCGGCTCCTGGAGCTCTGAGGCCTTAGTTGACGAGTTGGGCTCTTCGAGCTCGAGTTGTTGGGGCTCGAGTGGGCTAATCTGCCTAAGGCTGGATTTGGCCCACAGGCTCTGAGGCCTTAGTTGGCGGAGTTGGAGCTCTTCGAGCGGAGTTATGGGGAGCTCAGGTAGGCTGTCTGCTTAAGGCTGAGCTGGCTCTGCCCGGTATATGGCCTTATCGTGATTGAGCTCTTGAGCGAGTGCGAGGCTCGTGGGCCCTAATCTGCTGGCTAAAGCGGCTTTCTGTGGCTATAAATGGCCATGCAAAAGCGATTAAGCTCGGCCCGGCTAATTGGGCTCGTGGAGCAAATCTGCTGAGCTAAACTAGTTATGGCTATGTGGCGCTCACGACAGTTGAGCTCTTGAAAGCTATTTCTTGAGGTTACGGGCTAATCTGCTGGTAGACGAAGCACAAGCTATATGGCATGTCTTTTACGAGCAATTGAGCTCTTGAAAACTAAGTTGCTGAGGCTCCGTGGGCTAATCTGCATGAGCTGAACTGGCTCTGTGGTTATATGGCCTTTCTTGAGCAATTGAAATTTGTTGGCGAAAGGCTTTTGAGGCTCAGTGGGCTAATCTGCTAAAGTGCAGGCCCAGCTCTGCGGCTATATAGCCTTGTATGAAGCCGGTTGGGCTCATAGCCAGGCTCCTGGGCTCCTGGGCGACGTGGTCCCATGGCTACATGGCCGATTTGACTTCCTTATCATGGAAAGACGCGGGCATCTTTAATGCGGTGTTATGGAGAATAGGAACGGATAGCGGAAGCTTCCGGCGCCATGGCTCACCTGAATAGCGACTCACACGACGGGCTCGTACTTGAATCTTCTTCCTTTTGGGGCTAATTGGGATCGGGTGTACGATGAAGTGTCAATGCCCAGGCGGGTGTTTGTAGGAACTGTGAGATCATGGTGGGTTCTATTCAGGAGGTCTTACCTTATAGGAGTTAATGTTTTCCTGGTTCCTCCTTTATGGGGTGCATATTGTCCCTAGCCGCGTCCAGATGTAGACCATGATAGGGAATGCATCGGAGAAGTAGGTGTACTCAAGAAGAACTTTAGTACCCTTTCCTCCACCATTTTCTCTCTTTTTCTTCTCTTCAACCTCTTTCTCTTCTTTCTTCTCCTTTTCCTTCTCTTTTCCCTCCGTTCTCACTCTCTCACTAACTATAACCACTTACTTTCTTTTCTTGAGATTTTTTTCAAAAGGGGTACGCTGTATTGTTCGTTCCTGAGATGTAAGGGATGGCACTGTTGATTGTAACTTCTTTGAATCAATTGTATCTTCTTTGAAATAAAGAACAATTTTTTTTTTTGTGAAGCATGAATTTTGTATTACGAGCGTATAACCTCGAGGCGTTTTAAGTAGAAATTTGCTTTACTAGATAATAGCATTTTTTTTTTTATTCATAAGGAATTAAACAAAGTAATCAACGAACACCTGTTGTTATCAGAAGCTAATGATACTTTACAAGATTACAATCAGGGTCTATTGATAGAAATTGTTTGAGGTGTAACGTTCAGTGGTGTAGATTTCTCCTTCTTCCATCCCGGGTGTGTTGCACGGTCGGACCACACGGTGACACGATATAAGGGCCCTCCCAGTTGGGTCCTAGCTTCCCATGTGTAGGATCTTTCCTTGCTGGCAGGAGCTTTTTTAAAACTAGGTCGTCGGGCTTATAACTCTTGGGTTTGACCTTTTGGTCGTAGTACCTTGTCGTCTTCCTTTGGTAGTCTTCTGTGCGTTTCAAGGTCTGATCACGTTTTTCATCTAGAAGGTCTAAGTTTAGGCGAAGAGCCTCTTCGTTATGTTCTACGCTTGCCAATTCAATCCTTGAGTTAATCCAGATCTCGGCGAGTTTATCGCCTCGGTGCAGGTATATATGAAATAGGGTCTCTGAGTTGCGACTTGCGTGTAGTTACGTATCTTGCGCTTTCTCAGTGATACCCATTTGCCTTTAGACCTGACTTGGTCTTCAATCTTTGCTAAGGGTTACGATGGTGACTTACCTTGCCCATTGGATTGTGGATAAGCTGGGGATGAGTAGTAGTTTCTGATCCCGAGCTCGGTATAGAAATCCCTGAATTTAGGATTGTCGAATTGTTTCCCATTATGACACCGGGGGCTCCGGGATACAAACACATATATGGCACACGAACAAAGTTGAATACCTTTTGTTAATGATTGTAAGCGAGGCTCGTACGCCCATTTGGTGAAATAATCCTTTGTTGTAATGATAAATTTGCATTGGCCGCCCGTAGGCGGAGGTCCCGATATGTCAGTCAGCTCTTGAAAAATTTAGGAGCTGGGGTGCGTCGGGTCAGCTCGGAGGAGGTGAGAGATTTTAAGCGTGATCCCCGTGAGCTTTGCATTTATTGGATTCGCATTGCGATCTACAGGCATTTGTGGAGCGATAATGCCCACCGCCTTAAGACACCGGTAAGTGCGACACGTCTTGATTTCCACATGCATGCTTCATGTACTTCCCTCGACCGCGTGAAATAAGACCCACCTGTAATGCACTTGAGGATGAGTGTGAAAAACCACCGGCTTGCCGGGAAGCCACGTGGAATAGTTAACGCAGCGGACCTCGACCTAAACTAGATGCCTCCATTCGGTCGTTTGGCGGTGGTCCTTCTGATAAGTAGTCCCCAATGGGGCCATCTAGCTTGGCTCGGTATGATGGAGATATCGCCGTTGTTGCCAGAGATCACGGTATGAAAGGTGCTCGTCAGCGTCGATCACGCTCATGGAATTCTACGCTCTTGGTATGTGTCTGACCTGAACTCGTATGAACTTCTTAAGTAATTCTCGTACCTTTTTGAGGTTAGGATCATTTTTTTGCCTCTGGCTTCGTAAGAGTCTTGTTGCTTTACTATTTGGGAGTCAACGCATACATATTTATCAACTTCCATTGAATGGCGAGGTTAAGCCATTATAATGACCTCGTGCGGCCTCGTTATTGGAGCTCGAAACCCAAATCTTAAGCGCATGTCGATACTCTATTCCTTCGAAGAGGTCGAAATTAGACGGGCACCACTTCCATGAGCATTAGGCGGACCCATACGGATAGCCTCGAATGGAGTCGGTGCCTCGTTTAATTAACCCGGCTTGACTCTGTAGGGTGTGATTCATGATAAAGTGCGCGAGATGCCCTTTTATTGATGTTTTTGGTTTGTATCGATGTCGAACTCGCTCGACTCAAGGCCCACTTCCATTGTAGTCTTCGAGTCTCTTGTTTGTGTAGGACGCCGTTGGAGTGTGCAATTTGGATTTCAATGGTGTGAGCTTAGAAGTAAAGCGGAGTTTTGAGTACATGGTTACCAATCTTGGGATTAATTTCCCATCTTTGGATACCTCCTCTGCCTCCTCGAGGCTCGAGGTACTGATAGTAGACTCGGTCTTTTTCGGTCTTTAATCCTACAGTCGGGACGGTGCTAGTTGAAATCACGAAGCGGTAAGTCTACGGAGTAAGGGCTCTCCTGAGAGGGACTTGCCGAATGGAGGGAGAGCTGAATAAGTTTTTCTGGCACCAAATGCTTCTTCGCGATTAATACGTCCCATTGGAAGGCTTTTTTCAGAACCTGGAAGAAGGGCTGACACTTATGTTGACCTTGGGCCATGGCAACCCCTTACGGTATCCTTGGAGTTAGGCGTTGGACTTCTTTTTATGTTTGATGGCGCTGACATGTCGAGCACGGCTTTTATCTTGTCCCAGTTTGCCTCTATTCCTCGGTTGTTGATTATATAAAACCCCGAAAATTTTCAATTTGAGACTCAAGCGCATTTAGGCTGGATTGACTTCATGTTGTACTCTTTCGAGGATGCAAGATGCCTTGGTGAATGGGCTATATGGAGGGCTCTCGGCGTAGTTGATTTACCAACATCGTCCTATATATAACTCCATAAATGTCCCTATTTAGTACAGGAACATCTTGTTCCTGACCTCTAGTAGGTAGCTCCTGCATTTTTAGCCCCAGAAAGGCGTTACTCGATAGCAATAGGTCCACTTGCCACGAAGTGGCTTGAGTGAGGTCTTTTCTTGGTTGTCGGGATCCGTCGCGATCTGGTTGTAGCGGAGAAAGCATCCATGAAATTGAGAGTTCATGGCGGTATGGCATCTTGTAAGTCGATCAGAAGTGGGGAAACTATCTTTAGGGCATGCTCGGTTGACGTCAGTGAAATCGATGCAGAGTCGCCATTTGTCGTTCGCGCAGCCCGAGTAAGGCGTTGGCGACCATTCGAATTACTCCACTTCTCTGATTGCACCTGCCTGGAGGAGATTGCCGACCTCCTCATTAATTGCTTTTTGTCTTTCTGAGGCGAAACTTCTTCTTTTTAACTTAATTGGTTTGAAGGATGGACTGACATTTAGTCTATGAGTGATTATTGCGGGGTCAATCCCTCCTATGTCCTCCTGCTTCCACGTGAAGACATCCTTGTTACATTTCGAAGTGGATACCAAGAGGCTTAAGTCTTCCACTAGCTTGACGAGCATAGAGGTGTTGAGGTGATTATCAATGTATAGGCTCCAGCTCTTCCGAGGGCTTAGGTCGGGTGTTTACCTCGTCTCGCATGTCGAGCTCGTCCACGTATATGCTGTCGACCGGTTTTTGCTTCATTAATGCCGAGTAACACTCCTTGGCCACGCGCTAGTCTCCTCGAACCATTCCTACTCTGTTTGTGGTAGGAAACTTGATCACCATGTGATAAGCGGAAGGGATGGCCTTTATAGCGTTGAGAGTGCGCCTAATAACACGTTATAAGGCGAGGGGCATCACCATGAGAAATCTTCTGCGTGGTTGTTGGCGGCGCGGGGTCTCCCGAAGTGGTACTAAGCTGTATTGACCCCCGAAGGTGGCACTTTTTCTCCGAGGAGAGATCCTCGCGGGTGGGTCTTGGCGGTTCCGGCTTCTCCGCCCCGATGCCCGTCTTGTCAAAGTCATTTGAAGATGATGTCGAATTTGAGCTCCCATTGTCGGCGAAGGACCGGTGGATGCGTTAGCCCTGGCTGCCTTATCATCAAATGGTCGTCGTGGGGTGTTGACACCTCCATGTACGAATCCAAGGAAGGTTATGGCGGTGTCGAGTCGGGAGTTTAACAACGCTTGCACCTCATCACCTCTCGACGTACTACGCGAACAAGCCTTCCTCGCGGGCCCAAACTCCCCGCCTCCTGAATCCTCCACGAGATCACATGGATTTCCCAATTTGTTGGTGTTGAGTTAGGGTTAGTAGCCAGAAGTGGTGATGATTGCGCCCCGATCCACGACCGGAGGCTATATAGCGACAAGATACCCCGAATCAAATCAAGTATTCTATTTCCTTCCTGAGTTGTATGCAATCGTCCGTTCGATGCCCGTAGTCCATATGGAACTCACAATATCTGGTGTTATCTCTTTTAGTTGGGTCCGTCCTCATCTGGGATGGCCATCTCAGAAATTTTTCATGTTGCACCTCGCACAAGACCTGTGATCTTTGTGGGTACATCGAGGGGTGAACCGGCGAGGTGAATCTTCTTTGTCGTGGCTCGAGGCTAAGGTGGTCCCGGGCGTTTCGACTCTCCCTCTCCTGCGGGATAGTTCTTTGTCTCTCCTTGGGGATCTCTCTCGGTCTCTTTTTCTCTTAGGGTTTCGCTCCCGTTGCTTGTCAGTCCTACTTTTCTTCTTGTGGGTTGAAGAGCTTCCTTTCTTGGATATGAGGGTTTTTTCGCCGTTAATGTACTTCTCTGCTTTAGCGAGCACTTTAGACATGCTTTCCTGAGGATTCTTTGAGATGGAAAACATTAAGTTTTTTTACTATACTCCTAGCCCGGCGATGAATGTGGTGATGGCGAACTTCTCGTCTGGAACATCTACTTTTAATGACTCGGCGTTAAACTTCTAGACGTAAGACCTCAGGCTTTCTTGTAGAACAACTTTCATGACTGTGAAGTGATAGCTTCGGTTTCTGTATGTCCTAGCTCGATAAAGTGGGAGATGAATCACGATGGAGAGCTCTCTAAATGAAGAGATTGACATCGGTAAATTCCCTGTTAAACCCGAAACGATAGTGGGCCTTTTAGCGTGATAGCGAAGGCTCTACATCGTACGAGGTCTTGATATCCATGCAGCTCCATCTGGTTCTTATAAGTATTCAGATGGTCAACGGGATCCTTCGTTCCATCGAACGCCTCTACTTGCGGCATCCTGAACTTTGCTGGAAGGGGGAAGTGTAGCACCTCGGTTGTGAATGGGGACTCGGTTTGCTACACCATGGTGTCCATAGAGTCTGGAGCTTGGCCCTTTACGACTTCCTTCATGTGGCTCAGCTCCTGTTAGATGCCCTTGAACCTCTGCTCCCATGATCGCTCCCCCATTCCTTGCTGAAGAGGAGTCGGCTCATCATTTCCGATATTCCCCAGTGTGGTAGCGTTCACGCTCTCTTTGGGGGTAAGTAAGGCTGGTTCCCCGGCCTGCGGGTGCATACATTTAACCTCTCGGGGTAGGAGTGTGGTCGTTCTTCACGAGGGCGGTATTGTAACCTTCTTGGACTGTCGCACTTCACTTGGTGCATCGCACAGTGAGTTGCTCTGGATTTCCTTATCAAGCGTTGGTTGGTGGGAGCGGGATGCCTCAATCTCATTTGTGTTATCGTCATAGTTTCCGATTGCACACAAGGAGGTCGGCTATCTACGTTGCCTTGCTGGTCTTGCATCCTTGGGGGATTGGCGTGGCTCTTGCTTGTATTCCGAGTTGATACCATCAGTTACTGAGAGATTAGCTTTATTTGTAAAGGAATTGTAGTTCCACCAGAGACGGCGCCCGGCCCGATGATGCCTTTTCAGCGGCCCAGTTTAGGCGATCTTGGAATCATTGGTGAATCTGGCGGCTACGGACGTTGAACTCCTATGCAAAAACAAGAAACAGGAGAGGATCGGCGGGGGCTCACATTGCCTCTCAGATGCCTAAGTGGTTCTTGCTGATGGAAGAAAGATCATTTGGCTTGAGAGTGAATTTTTCGTACCTTTCAGCACGTGGCCAACACGGCTTCGCTTCACGGGACTTTCTAGTCGTTAGGAGTAGTAATTTGGGGTTCCGTGGGGTGGCCCCGACACACCGCCCTTCGTAGAGGGCGGGGTGTGACAATGCATTTGGAATAATAGGGCCTGTGAAATCTCGAGAAGATGCATTCTTTCTCTACGACTATCCCTGTCCTAAGGGTGTGTATCCATCTGAGAGGTTTGATGGAGAATCCCGTATTGTAACATGAAAGATAGAAAAGGTTCAGATAAATATTCTTTGGCATTATCACTCCTTATTTGAGCAGTCTGAGGAAATTGGGTTTAATTTCAACCTGAGCGGAGTGTAATGAGAAAATAACTCAAACATTTTCATTAAATAAAAGTCGAGTCACATGGGAGAAATCATCGACAAAAGTAACAAAATATTTAAACCCGGTGAGGGGACATAAGCGGAAAAAGGACCCGAACACATCAAAATGGATTAACTTCAGGCGGAGGCTCGTTTATTGACTACAGGACTCAAATGCATGCGATGGAAACTTAACATATTGACCACGATTCACAATTCGAAGACCGAACTAGAAAATTGAAATCTGTTCTTGACGGAGAAGAGGCGATATATTGGCTCAGTGAACTTGGTTCGAGGCTAGCAATCCCGAGAACATGCAATATGCTTTAGCGGCCTCTGGATCAGAATGTAGAGGCCTAGACTCTTGTCCTCTACCGACAACTGCTTTGTCAAAGTCTTGAAGCGAGTGATAGCCCAGGAAGAATGAAATATTGCGATTAAGTGTTCACAGTAAGTTCTCCACATAGAAATTAAATTAAAGAGGAAAAATGTGGTAAAGTTAGAACAAGATCAAAGGGATGAGAGGTAAGTTAATTGTGCGACCTAGAACATATGATTTAATTCCCGCCAGCTAAATTGTGATGAAGTAGAGGTGCTGACGAATATGATGAATCAGTAGAGTGCATGTATCATCGTGGTTGATCTGGGATGATAGTTGGAAGGGACATAAAGGCATGTCGTTCTTGTAACTAGAAAAGATGTAATCTTTGGATGAAGCAGATTACAACTCTTGGCATACTGTTCTGAAGCTGTGACTATTGACAAGACCAGGCCGGATACCCCACGAGGATTCCCAGGGTGGTCACTTTAGTGAAGTCCCCTTTGTCTGATCATAAAGAATATCAAATGGAACCCCCACTTTAAGAAGAAAGTAAACACATGCATTAATATAATACCTCAAATATATTAAGATCCACGTAGCTCAAATCTTGATCTATCTTCACGCAGGTCATAACCACGAAACACACACAATAAGGACTCCTATGAATTGATACTAAGATCGAGCATTCTAAGGTTTTGCGAATTTAGGGTCTGATGAAAATAAAATAAGTCGATAAAATAAAGGCGAGATAGATAAGATGGAAGTCTGCAATTTGTCGCGGAAGGAGGAGTGATGTAGAAGCGGCGCGAGGTAGGTCTCTACGGATGCTTGAACTGAAGGCAGTTTGCAAAAGCGATAAAGCGTGAGATAATAAATCTCGATGAGTGGCATAATTTATAAGGAAAATAATGTTTTTATTTCGAAAATTCCCTTCTCGAGACCTCCACGTCCATCTTTGTAAGGTTCCCAGATTTAGAATCATTCCTGATACCCGACTTATACGAAGTCAACAATATGAATTTCATGCTCAAAAATTTAATGACATCTTTATCAAGTACCTTATAATAACTGAATTATTCCTGACATAAAAATTGAGCATAAAATATGTATAATTACGTCATGTGGTAAAAATAATCATGAAAATCTGATAACCATAAATGCGAATGTTATACCTTACTCGAAACCAACAATATCATGCCATATACCATCCATAAAGCGTGGACACCTACCTCACGACATCGTGGCAAAACCACACAATCGAGTAAACGGAGCTCATGTAGTAAATAATATATAACTTGTTGGATGGAACCAACCTCACGACATCGTGGCAAACCACCTGTCGGCAAACCCGACCTCACGACCGTGGAAATAATATATAATCTGTTGGATGGAATCAACCTCACGACATCGTGGCAAACCACTGTGCAATAAGCTGACCTCACGGTAGTGGAAATAATATGTAGCGTATTTTTACTCACATATACTTTTCAACGTCTTTATTACCATAATCATCTCCGCAAAAAATCTTCAAAAGTCCATTCTTAATCGATAAATTTTCAAGTGGTTTAAAACCTCAACCATTGTACAAAATGTTTAAATACCTGAAATTTATCCATGAACTTCGATAAAATTCCCGAATATTTAAAATGTTGACCAAAATCAAAAATGAAATGATAAACTTATTTATATAAGCAGATAATTATATTTATCGTAATCAATTCCGTCAAAAATAATTTTTATATATAATAAGCTAGCAGCAATTATATATCATACTAATACTGGCTTATTTTAAAACATATAAACCACTCACGGTTTCTGATCTTTCAGTCACGCTCCTCTGAGAGCGTCTCGGGTTTAAGCGTGGCGCTGTAATATAATAAAAGAAATACCATTGGCTCCATTAACTAAGCCCGAAGACATGGACACTGTGTCTTTGAATAATCTTAGATGTGAAACTATACAGGGTGGACTGACGAGAGTCGATTATACGGTGTCTAGCCTACGGACCGGTACCCAAAGTGGGGCTTTTCACCGGAGGCTAATATTTTGAAATTGAACCTTCCAATAACTTCGTAAAAATGTCAATTTCACTAATCCAACTTCAATTTTGCCTAATTTGACCCGGTGTGCCCAATTTCGGTCAGAACCTTTTCGGTAATTGCAGAAATGACCCAAAATGGAAAACCTTAACCAAACGTCAAATTTACAAACTTTATATCAGCGGAAAGCGAGGCAGAACACGAAGTACCTTACCTTGGTCCAAGGATTCTTTGTCGTTAGTGCGACTGATCGATAATTCGGCCAACTTTGAGCATTTAGCATCTTTCAAACGGTGATGAATCTGGAGAAAAGGACCACGGGAAATGAGTTCAGAGGGTCCAAAAATGGTGGGAGAGAGGTATGGGTCAACTGGAATGCATTTGGAAAATGACAAAATCACGACCAGGTGCGATTCTTGCCGTGTCGCCGACCCGATCGGCCCGCGTCCGGCGGCGGCGGTCGTCACAGTGTAGTGGCGCTCCCCGCAGCGAGATGCGTGTCTGATTGGTGGTGGCCGTCGGCTCCGCAGTGAAACTTCGATCGGCTGAAAAATCGATCAAAGACCAGGTTCGGGGTTCGGGTTTTGGGATTTTCTCTCGGGTTTTAGGGTTGGATCCTCGCTTGGCATCAGCCCAGGCTTATATAGAGCTAGGAGTTGTTTTTCGGAATTAAAAATTCGACTAGCAGACGATAAAGTCTGTGTTTGAATTACGGGCCATAACTTCTTATCAGTAGAGTCGGATTTTAACGTTCAACGAGATCTATGAACTCGTATCGGCGAGGGCTGTGAAATGGTGTCTTAGTCGACCTAAATTATTCATCCTTGCAGAAAAAGTCAACATTGCTACTTATGGTTGGTGAGCCAGATCAAACTTGGTCAAACGTGTTAAAAACTTGTATTATAAGTGCGGGTCGTTACAACCTACCCTACTTAAAGAAGAATTTCGTCCCTTGAAGTCATTTTTTTGTCGTGTGGAAGGGATAAAGGACGCTCAGCATTAGTTCTCTCGCTCCCAAGTTGCCTCCTCGACTAGGTGGTTTCTCCATAGGACCTTCACTAAGGATATTGTCTTATTGCGAAGCTCCTTCTCTTCTCTACCGGAATACCTTTGCATTTGCTCCTCTATGATCTAAGTCATCCTCATTTCGATCCTACGGGTGTCTCGACACATGCTGGGGATCTAAGATATACTACGTATGATGGGATGTAATTTATTATGGACTAGGGAAAGCTCCTCGTGGTCTAAATCTATAAGCGCTTGGACTATCCTCTCAACGATCTAAAAGGTCGATGTAAGCGAGGACTTAGCCCTCGCTTCGGCGTGCAGCCCTTAGGGAGAGGCTTTAAGAATACAAGTCTTGACCTCCAGTGCCATCCTTCTTCTTTACAAATATTACTTGGCGCTCCCGGGTGAAATGCGGGCCCTAATAGGTCCTCTGCCCACCGGCTCTTATCATTTAGTCTTGACTCTTTCAACTCGGTCGATTGTCATCCTATAAGGTGACAAAGAAATGGGGTTGTACCGGGGTAAATCGATGGGAATCACATTTCTGGATTGCGGGGCGAACTGGAAGATCGTCGAAACTATCTGAGAGTCACCATCTTTGAATTTTGACCTCTAATCTCCTTAGCTCATACAGTGTCAACTCATGGAGTTAGATACCCCTTCTGACCTTTTTGGAAGTAAACATCTAGTAGAAATGGCATAATCAGGCCTTTGAAGGTGCTCGCCTCGCTCTCCGTATATTTACTGCGAGTGGTGCGATCGTCTAAATATCACCTCCTTGCGGAAACAACCCATTGAAGCATAGTTTGAGCAAATCCCGATCCGTAAGTGCATCGACCCCTTGAGATCTATTAATATCAAATCTTGCTTTCATAGCAGCCCTCGATAGAAAACAAGCTACCCTTAAGCATCGACTAGGCCGCTAGAGACTCTCATGGCGTGGCAATCAAACCATCCCAGGGGCCCCGGAGTCATCAGGCTCGTCTGACATACTCACGTGAAATAAAGGCGTGTAGCCCCCAGGTGATGAGTACGTGCATCGTCACGAAAAAAAAGATAATGTACATCCTGGCGTGGGGTGGCACATACTCCCATTTGGTCTGCTTATAAACTCTTGCCTCTCACAGCGGTGGTCGTCCCTCTCGCCCCCTGCCTCTCGGCCGTGGTCACGGGGCTAACCCGTGCTAAAGGACAACCATCAGTCTGTACAACGTATTTAGTCCTCCATTATTTAACTGTTGGGCCCCGGAAGTAAGCGATCCAGAGACTCTATTGTGGGATTCTCGATGAGCGGAGTCCCTCTTCGAAATGTCTGTCTGCACCTTGCTTGAAAGCATACATTATCCCATTGGCATGGTCCACCATGAATCTTTATGAAATGCGCAAATCGACGGAGCTTGCCGGCTGTAGATCTCACGAAGATGTTTCTGCCATTACTCATGATTGAAATCAGACCATGTGTATGTCCACCTCTACGGAACACCTTTCTGCCGTGCCATCTGTGCCCCTTTGGATCTCTGCCTTGAATCGGAATTTGGCTTCCACCTCTCTTAGATGATCCACATTTGGGGCTCCTCGAATACGATCCATGTCGTATGATCGGCGGCAGATGCGGCGTATCGAGTGTCTCTCCACCTTTAAATGTCCCTCATCAGAAACGTCATGGGATGATCGAACTGAGAAACCAAGCTGTGGCTCACTCGATCAACTCGAAACCTCCTTTTCTTGCCCAACCTCATCATGACCAAATTCTGGAATGAAATTCGATAACTCTGTGAACTACGCTCGTACTCGAGCGTAATGCACCACAGTGGCGTCTCGAGCTCTAGCCTCTTAGTCAAACCAAAGTGGGGGCTGAAGCTTCGGTGTGGCAGTCTTGAAGCGTACCCAGTGTGACGTCTCTTAGTCCTCTCATACGCCCACCACTTCCTTACCTTTACCCCTGCGAAAACCGGCTATCGACTTTATCACTCCTTCGGGACAACTGCGTACAGCCGTCCACGAAATCATACGTGTCATCACAGCGGGATAAAGCCACCATGGGATCCGTGGAGCCATCAAAACCCAACGCTCAGTATACGAGGCACGTCGAAGCGATAACACGGTAAACCCTCCTCTCGGTGGTCGAGGCGGTCTTTCGAAGCGAGATTCTCCTATTAAGTAGGTCTTGTCCCCAAGCGTTCCATCGAAACTCGCTGGGACCCTCGATACACCTGCGTGCGCCGTCGGGAAGAAGGCTATTTCGAGAATAAATGAAAAAGAATAAATTTCAAAGCAAGGTTAGGAAGGTATCTGAAATCTTTGGATAGGTTGCCTGTGATATGTCTGACAAGATTTAGAAACTGGGCTCGATGCAGTGTGAGGGCAGGCAGGATACCCCGGGATTACGGGTGGTCCTCCTAGTGAAGTCGGCTGTCACGATCCATCAGAACCATCAATTGGAACCTTTAAGAAAGAAAGTAAACACATGCATTAATATAATACCTCGAATATATTAAAAAGATCCCTGACATTTCGAATTCACAGCGAGCCTATCTTGCGCAGGGTGGTAACCCTGAAACACACCTGATAAGGACTCTATGAGTTCAATACTAAGATCGAGCATTCTAAGAGTGTTTGCGAATTTAGGGGTACAATGAAAATAAAATAAGTCCAATAAAATAAAGGTAGATAGATAAGATGGAGTACTGCAGCTGTCACAGAGGAGTGATGTAGAAGCGGGATGGGGAGTGGTCTGCAGTTTTTCAAGGGCCTAGAAACGGTTAAAACAATAAAACGTGAGATAATAAATCTCAGTGAGTGGCATAATTTATAAGGAAAATAATGTTTTTATTTTCGAAAATTCCTTCTCTCAAGACCTCATGTCCACTCTTTGTAAGGTTACCCGTTTAGAATCATTTCACAAAACCCAAGCTTATACCAAAGTCAACAATATGAATTTCATGCTCAAAAATTTAACTGATATCTTTATCAAAGAACCTTATAACTGAATTGTTCACAACATAAAATTGAGAGAATAAAGTATGTATAGTCATCATGTACCATTAAAAATAATCCTTGAAAAATACATTAACCATAAATATTGAAAATGTTATACCTTACTTTCGAGAAACCAACAATATCTGAGTACCATATACCCGTCATAAGCGGTAGGACACCGCTCGACATTAAGTGGCCAGACCACTGTTGTGAACTGGAGCCTCACGGTAGTGGAAATAATATATAATCACGTTGGATGGAATCAACCTCACGCGACATCGGTGGCGGAGCCACGCATAGTGGCGAACCTCTGGCGGAGTGGAATAATGTATAGCCCAGTATTTTTTTACTCACATATACTTTTCCAAACGATACTGTACCATAATCATCTCACAAAAATCTCAAAGTCCATTTCTTAATCAATAAATTTTCAAAGTGGTTTAAAACCTCAACCCATGTACCAAAATGTTTAAATACCCTGGAATTTATCCATGAACTCGATAAATTACGAATATTTTAAAATGTTGACAAATTCCATGAAATGATAACTTGTTTATATAAAAACGAGATAATTATATTTATCGTAATCAACCATTCGATGAAATAATTTATATATATAATAATTAACCCGCAATTATATATCATACTAATACACCAAAGCATTTAAACATACCAAACACTCCACGGACTCACAGATGCCAGTCTGCTCTCTGCCGAGAAACGTCTCCGGAGTTAGCGTGGCCCCTTTGTAATATAATAAAAAAATACCATTTAGGCTCCATTAACTAAACCAAAAGACGTTGAGCATGATGTCTTTGAATAATCTTAGAACTATGAAACTATCCTAAGATTGGACCAGACAAGTCGATTATCGGTGTGCCTACGGACACAGTACCCAGAATTGAGGCTTTTCAGGAGTATATTTGAAATTGAACCTTCGATAACTCATAAAAATGTCCCAATTTCATAATCGACTCAATTTTGCCTAATTTGACCAATTGTGCCCAATTTCGGTCAAACTTTTCGGTAATTACGAAATGACCCCGAAGCGGAAAACTAAGCGGCAAATTTACAAAAATTTATATCGCGGAAAGCCAAAGAGACCGGGAACAGTACCCTTACCTTGATCACGAGGTTGCTGTGATGGCCCGAAAAACTTCGATCAATGATCGACTGACTTTGTTTTAAATTATTATCTTTCAAAAGCCGGTGATGAATCTGGAAAGGACAGAAGTGAGTTCGAGAGGGTCCAATGGTGGGAGAGAGGTATGGGTCAGCCTGGAATGGCCGAAAAATGACAAAATCCGGCGACCCAAGGTGGCGGCTGCCGCCGTGTTCGCCGGCCCGATCCGGGGGCGTCCGGCGGCGGATGGCCGTGAAATTTCACGGCCCGGCGGTCGATGCAGTGGTGGCACTCCCCAGCGCGCATGTCTGATGGTGGTAAGCGGAGCCGGCTTCAATGAAGCAGATCAACGAAAATGGTGGCGACCCGAGTTAAGGTTTTCGGTTTAGGATTTTCTCTCTGGTTTTGGGGTTGGATCCTCACTTGGCATCCAAAACTAGGCTTATATAGAACTGGGGTTTTTCGAGTAAAAATTAGGACTGCTTGAACATTGATAAAGAAATCACTAGCTGTTTTAAATTACGGGGCCATAACTTCTTATCGTAAGTCGGATTTTAACGTTCGACAGATGCAGAACTTCGTATCCAGCAAAGTTCCTCACGAAATGGTGTCTTAGTAACCCCAATTATTAAATCCTTGAAAAAGTCAACGCCCACTACTTTATGGTTGGTCAGGCCCGATCAAACTTGGTCAAACGTGTTAAAAACTTGTATTATCTGGTACAGGTCATTACACTACTCTAAGGTATTACTTGCACACGCAACGTGAGTAGATTGAAATCTTTGGTTCCGATTTAACAACTTCCTACACTCTTGACGTGTATGTCCTGGCTTATGACAATAATAACATACCACTCCCCCTGAGGACTGACCTGGAGGCTCAAGAGCCGATCCACTGCTCTTGGTTTGCTGCTTCACCGACTCATAGTTACTATTTTTACTAACCAATGCATTACTCATCTGAATAGATGGGGAGATCTCTGTACGTAATAATCGGCTAAAAGTTTCCTATAGTGAGGAAATCTCAGGATTTGAGAGAATCTAAGATTTGGTCGTATCAAATTATGAAGGAAGACTAGCTAGAAAACTCATAACTGCCATCTGCTTTCTTTGAGTTTGTTGGACTTCGATATCGGCCTTTAAAGGCGACAACATATTCAACTCCTCACTTAAGTTTTATTGAATTCACAAGAAGTAGAGCGAGTAAAGAGACATATGCTATTTTTAGGTTAATGAAAAGCCTTGCATACCTCAATATTCGTGAGCAGTTCCTTTTTCTTGAATTACAAAACTCAAGTAATCCATTGAATTCTTGAGCAAAATTCACGATGATTAATTAAATCGATTACCTTCTTTTGTCGATGGAATTACGAATCTATAGATAAAGCGGACATCTTCACTCCATCCATTGTTATTTTGAATCATCAGTTGGTGGGTCATGTGAAGAGAAAAATAATTCTTTGATTTTCATTAATTAAAAGTAGAAACATTATATTTATATTTTAAAGTATTTAGGCAAAACAAAATTAGAGTCTAATTGGGAGGCGCAGAAAATGATAAAGAAAAGGATTATAAATGGATTGAAACTAATCCTTAGCAGTCCTTAGTGAGATGAGCAGCCGTCACGAATGCTCCTTACGTAGAGGTGAATTATTTACTCCGAGTCAAATAATTAATTATTGATTTTATGTTTAGTGATTTTGGACATCATCAAAACCACTTAGACACTAAAGTAGGCTTTTGGTAAATTCCGAGCACCACAATAGACTTCTTCTCGGTTATCACTCATTAGAATATGAGAGAGCACCCAGGTCAAGAAACAAAAATTCATGCGAAACCTGATTTTCGACAAATTTTCACTTAAAACACGAAATATATAGTTGAGTTTGGCACCCCTGAGCAGATGGATGGATTCAGGGGGCCCGAGGCACGCCAGTCGTTGGAGGCGACCGCGACCACTGTTGGACCCACACACCAGATAATGCGGTGCGTGTATTTCTGATAAAATCACTATATCGGTGCATACTTTCTCACCCTTGGGTTTCGCCTTGGACTTGGTGGCGGTAGTCGTCGGTGGCCGACGTTCCTCCTCCGGTGAGCGTATCTTACGATGCCCTTGAACTTGAGTGTTTCTAAACACCCCACAACTCTTCTCTTCTTTGTTCTTAGAAAATTCCTTCAAAATTTTGCCTTTTCTGGGGCGAGTTAATATCTATGACCCATATGTTATCACGGATAATTGAAGGAAGAGTGTATTTTCAGTGATCACAAACAACCTATTTATATCTGATAATAGGAAAGAATCTGATTTCCTAACTCACATGAATACATGTTTCCTTTTCCCAAACTAGTTCCCCAATTCTACAATACTATAACATAGCCGCACAACACCACCCTCACGTGTAGCCTCATACCTGTGTGGAGAGTCAAATGGCCACAAGTCCTCATTAGTTCTGTCAGCAAATGGGAAAGAAATTACTAAAAAAGGTGAAACAAAACTGGACCTCTTTCCAAACTAGAAATTTATGATACCATGTTAAACGACTGATTCTCCACAAGGCTTCGAAGCTTGTAGGATTTAGGTTTAATATGATATCATACTTTGCTTTGCAACTTCTAAGCTTAATAAGGAAGACTAAATTTCTTAAACAAGAAGGTGAACTAAAATGGGTAAGGATGTGTGTCTGATTCTCGGAGTCTTGGTTATGTAAACAAGAAGCTGATTTGGTTATGTAAGCAGCTGATTTATTAGTTGATCATAACAATTTCCTCTATGGCACCTCAGGCATACTACCGTCTTGGGTGGGGTCTTACATCCTATTTGGTCGGGAATGAACCCTTTTACGAGATCTTACAAAACTGACTTGTCCAAACTTCAACATCAATAAAATCCGGTGTGACCACTGAAACAAGGCCTCAAGGGTAAACTCTGAACATCCATCTGATGCTTCTAAAACTTGGACTCATAACCACCTTGATTCTGGTTTGCCTCTATTAATCTGCGCTTTGAGATGTATGGATTACTTCTTCGTAATTCAAAAACAAGCATGCCCACTCGATTCCTTGTCCTTAAAATATGGATTTTCATAAACTTCTCTACCTTGAAACGGTATCCTAACCCCTTTCTCTTTTTAAGCGCCACTAGCTTCCTTAACTTTTCTCCTTATTAAGTTGTAGCTTGGATTTTATTAAGTTCTTAAAAGTTCCCTAATTGTTGTTTAGTGTTTGGGTCTTGTCTAAAGAAAACTATCGATTCCACTTTCGCCATTCGATTTAACTTCATATGTCGGCGTAGAAACACCCGAGGTTGGAGTTAAATTAAATTTTTCTCCTGATTTTCTCTTTGATGTTTTGTTATCATTCTTGGAAATGCAGAACAATTTAAACTATGTATACGGTTCTTTGATGTGAAGAACATATGACTTGTTTATATAATTTTAATTTATTTTTCTCTTTGTGAAACTGATATGAGTTAGGGTTGTTTGAGATAAGATATTTTAGATTCATTGAAATCTTTTTGTCTTTTATATGTTTGTAGATCAATGTTTAAGGAGTCTTTACCTTAAATTTATGTATGCGTGGTCGAAGATGAAATTTCTATTATCGTTCTCATTTGAAGTTAGGGAGCGAGGTGATTTGCAAGCTACTTTGTAAGTTCTGGCCATATTATCGAGAAAATCGAGAGATTTTGCAAAAATGGAGTGATGTAGATAGAATGGACCTGATACTTACTCTTGGTGAGTTCCTCGCTTTGTTGCTTTACATTTTCTTTGGCCAGAGAATAAAATGAATCACCGTTTTGCTTACATAATTATCCTCCCTTGACTTAACATCTCTGGAATTTCTTAAATAGGTGTGGTGGCTTCCTCGAGGATGTTACGAAACCTTAAAGAGTTAATAGAGAAGGAAACACACAGTCTACTATATGTTATGGTATTTTAAGAGAGTCTAAAGGTCTGAACAACTTCTATGTTGATTACTTGTCATATTTTATAAGGGTGATATGCATCCGGAGTCATATTTCACTTCACTCGGTGTCATACCAGCCTGCCTTTGCACATAGGATTGTAGGAGACTTTTGCTCCTTGGGTGCACCTTGCACCTTTTAAAACTACGAGATAACATTAGCAAATCAAAATATGTTCAAAAATATGGAAGTATATTTGTTGTCCAATTATGTTGTATAGTTGTAAAGTTTAAATCTCTTATTTGTAAGGATTCATAATTAAATCCCTGATTTGTAGAAATTGATGAAGGTACTGGTTTCACGAAACAATTCAAATTTCTTTCATATATAAATTCTATAATATGGATTAAATAAAGGGAAAAAATATTATTATAAACACGAACTTTCGCGGCTTTTTGCATTTAAATCACAGACAAAACTTGCTTTTGAAATATAGAAACTTTCATTTTAATTGTAGTTCTAGCCCAAACAAGACTCCAAACCTCTACCAATGTCAACGTGGCACGATGAAACAACGCTATTTTGATGACTGTTTGAGTTATCCAGGCTAGAACTACATTAAATAAAGTTACCATATTCAAAAAGTAAGTTTTTAATTTAAATTTAAATGAAAAAAAAGAGAATAAATGAAGGTCGAGTTTCAATAGTAATTTTCCACTAAATAAATTTTAAATTTTCACATGTAATTATTAGAGCTTATACTATTAGGAAATCTAACCTATGGCTCCTTTCTAGCAGGAATGTTATACTGGGTTTTTGTTTCTATAGTAATAACCATTTAAAATAACATGTAATTTGAATTTACGATTTCTCATATAACACATATATGCAAGAATTTTAGTTGCAAACTTCATATAGTCTAAATGAATGAGTCATGAATCCCCAAGGTTGTGGGCGAGGAGGGAGCGATGAAGTGTATTTTTGTTTTGGGGTCAAGAAAGCTGGATTTGGTGGAGGTTGAAACAAGCTAGTTGAAACAAGCCTTTTCTATTACTTCTTGGTTTTAAGCGCTGGAGAATGGATTTCGAGTGGGCCTTAGCAGTGTACATGGCCGGTCGAAAGGAAGCAGGGAAATGTTTTGGGAAGAGTTGGGTGGTTGAAGGCTGTGGGAGGGCCTTGGTGCATAGGCGGTGACTTCAACATGGTCCTCTCCCCAAATGAGAGGAACATGGCAAGTAGGATGTATAATGGGGGCATTTCTTGAAGTTCTCGATGAGGCGGGGATTAGGGCCATCCCTCTTCAAGGGGCCTTCACTTTGAGGGAGGTCGTAACAACCATTAGGTCATGTGATTCTTGATAACAAGCGGCTGGGTGTCAGGTTTAACAATGTGGTTTAGAGCATTCTCCCGAGACTAGTGTCCGATCATTGCCCCATTTTGTTCGACAGTGAAGGGATAAGATTTGGGCCTTCACCTTTCCACTTTGAAATTATGTGGCTGAAGTTTAGGCTTCAGGACCTCCTCGGGGTGAGTGGTGAGCCTTCATTTTAGATTAGCCGACTTTATTTGGCTTGCAATTAAAAACACTGAAAGGAATTTGAGGAGTTTGGAGAAGGGAGGTGTTTGGGAGAGAAGACAAGAAGGAAGCTTAAAGCGGGGTCTCTTTTAAGGATGACCTAAGAAAGGAGTAAGAGGGTATCTACAGAAGAAGGCTGAAAAGAGGGAAAAGGCGAGAGACTATTATAAGAAGTGGGTTGAATGGAGGATCTTGGGGCAATCAGAGAAATTTGGTTGAAAGAAGGGGACAGAAACACGGGGTTTTTTCACGAATGGCCAGTTCCACATGGAGGAATTCTATAATGAGCATCTGTATTAATGGCGGGAGGTTGGTAAAGGAGGCTGAGATTAAAGCAGGTCTAGTAGATGCTTTCCAAAGCCTCCTCTCAGCTTTGAGCAGTTAATTGCAGATCTTTCCACCCAATCTCTGTTCAATTCGATTGGCGTAAGAAGCGGCGCAAGCTTGAAGAAATGTTCACAGAGGAGGAAATTCAGGCAGCGGTCTTTGGCCTCAACAGAGATAAAGCCCCAGGTCCAGATGGTTTCCCCTTAGCCTTCTAGTCTTTCAGCTGGGACTTTGTGAAGGAGTAGGTTCTGGGTTTCTTCGAGGGGAATTCAATGAGCACAGTCGGTTTGTTAAAACCCAGATGCTACATTCCTAGTTTTGGTTCCCCGAGAAGAGCGGTTGGGATCTATAGGCCACAAGACTATTAATTAATGGGAGGCCTTTACAAAATCTTAACAAAAGTGTTGGCCAACATAATTAAAAGGGTTATGGGGTTGATAATCTCACAGTCTCAGAACGCTTTCGTAGAGGGGAGACAAATTCTTGATGCAATGTTAATTTCTAATGAGGTAGTGGACTCCGCGAGAAGAGGAAAAAACGAGCTTCTTTGTAAATTGGAACATAGAAAAGGCATGCGATCACATAAGATGGGATTTTCTATGATTTTGGAGATAATGGGTTTCGTGAAATGGATAAGTTGGATTAATTGGTGCATTTCAGAAGCTTCTTTCTCTGTTTTATTTATTGGTTCTTTGTGGGTTCTTAGGAGCTTTAGAGCTGGGACAGGGGATCCCCATCCCATTGTGATCGGTATGGAAACCACGAATTAGTGCTGCTAAAGCACATTGTTGAAGGAAATTTTATTTCAGGCTGCAGGTTTGGGGGTCGAGACGGAGGGGAGCTAGTCATCTCTCATCTTTTGTATGCTGATGACACTGTCCTTTTCTATGAAGCCAATTCTGGGCAGTTGATGTATTTAGGATGGACTGCTTGATCGTAGTTTTGAAGCTACTCGGGTTTAAAATTAGCGAGCGAAAGTGAAATCATCCCGATTAGGCGGGGTGGACAATGTGGGAGATGTTAGCTAGTGAGCTTAGTTTGGTGTAGGTTTCCTCCCATACGTATACAGGCCTTTCGCTTGGGGCTCTTGAAGGGTGATGGGGTTTGGGATACTATTGAAGAAGGTTAGAAAGAGGTGGCATCTTAGAAAAGGCGATACATCTCTCGAGGGAGGGAGGTTCTGATAATTTGAAGCACGTTGTCCCTAGCCTTCCTATTGCTTCGCTCTACGACTTAGAATGCGGCTTGTGTGCTCTAGATTCGAGAAGATTCAAAGGGACTTTTCTTTGGGGAGGTGACGATCTGGGCGAAACCACACCTTGTTAGCGGAAGTAGTATGCCCGAGAAAATAAAGGGTTTTAGGGGTCGAAACCTCTCAAAGGTGAATCGGGGCTTTGCTTTGTAAGTGGTGTTGGCGATTTTGCTAATAAGAGGATCACTTTGGAGAATGGTGATTAGTATCGAATTTGGAGAGGAAAATGGGGGTGGAAACCGGAGACATTAGGGAGGCTATGGGTTGGTTTATGGAAGGACATGAAAAGAATGGCTCACCTTGTCTCAAAATCTTTCTTTCTCCTTAGGAAATGAAAGGAGACTAGGTTTTTGGGGACTTTTTGTGCGGTGAGACAGCGTTGTGCAACACTTTCCCCACTTTGTTCAATTTGGAAGCTCACAAAGAAGCTAGGGTAGCTGATGTTTGGGACTCCTCGAGGCGTGGGAGGAAGGGGCTAGTCCACCCCAGTCTTTGAGACCTTTTTAATGATTGGGAGGTGGAGGAGGTTGAAGGTTTCCTGTTTTTACTCCTAACGGGGAAAATTAGGCCCTTATAAAGAAAGGATCGTTTGTTATTGAAGGGAATACACCTCGATGGCTTCTCAATAAGACTTATGTATAGGCGGCGCATTACGCCCTGCGAATTCCACAGCGGTCATATGGAAACGATTGTTCCCCCAAGGTGGGTTTTTTGCTTGGGAAGGCGTCTTAGACGAGGGCTTAAATTTGGACCCATTAAAGAGAGGGATCCTACAGCGAAGCGAGTGTTTTGCCATGAGCGTGATGAGAAACGATGGTCGGCATAACTATCCATTGCTTTCAAAGGCAGAGATGCTATGGGATCTTCTTTTGTCCATAGTTGATTCCAACTGGGTATTCCCTCTAATGATGCGAATGTCCTTCTGCGCAGCGAGGTGCGAAGGTCGCGGAAAATGTAAGAGAGTATGGATGGCAGCCCCCCTTTTTTCATTTTGGACGTTATGGAAGGAAAGGAAAATGGCGGCTTTTGAGAATGAGACCCCCTCTGTTCAAAGGCTGAAATCTACTTTTTTGTGTACCTTATGGTCGTGGGCTAAGTTGAATAGTATTGAAAATTTAGATTCTTTGGTGGATTTTTTAACTTGGTTGGGGTATAGATGAGTAGATGGTTTTTTTGGGTTTCCCTTTTTGTATACCTCTAGTGTACTCTTTGGGAGCACAAGTGCTCTTTGATCTTTCTGTGCTTTCTAGATCAAAAAAAAAAAAAAAAAAATTATTTCTCCTGTTAGAGAATATAGAGGTAGATTGGCAAACTTACTTATAGGTGAAGGATGTAGCTCTTGTTTATGAGATATAAAGTTCATGGGTTTTTTAGGGGTTTTCATTAGCATGGAAGATTCATTAAGAGTTTGGATGCTACTTTTTTGGTGTTTAAGTAGAGAATGTTTTGGGTTGGAGGAAGGAGTTGTGTTTGAGAGACCTCCAGTACTGGTGGCCCATAAAGCTTATCAGAGCACTACAATGTTAGTTAAAGTGTCAGTAGAATAGATTTGGGAAGGTGGTGGAAAGGTAATTGTCCTCATCGAAAATGCTTTGTAATAGTCAGGCCCGATTTTGAATGCTTCTTTGATAGCTTACGAGTCGCGAGATGTGCTTTGAAGATAATAGTTGTAGACTACTTTGCGAATTTGGAAGGTGGCATAACAGTCATACGATTGTAGCTTTTTACTCATGATGTTAAAAAAAGTGACTTTTAGCAAGAGGCGGATTAGTTGGATCAAGTGGTGCATTTTATTGTGAGCTTTTTTTGTTCTTATCAATTGTTTTCTTCAAGATTTTTTGACATATCTCTTGGGAGCGTCCCTATTTCTGTAACTTTTGTGATTGTCATTGAGGCCCATAGTGAAACATGGGGGCTAAGGTTGAGGGTTTCCTACCAGGGTGATGAGAGTGAGGGAGCAAGGGAAGAGGGAGTGGTTGTTTACGTGCCCAATGGGTCCGTTGACAACCCGTCAACCTGCGGAATACTCGTGCATGTCGGGTGACCCAACACCACTTACAAAAATCGGGCAGAGTCTCCTTTGTACAGGGAGCTCTACCCAAAATACAACTTGTCTCAATCACATGGCAACTGTCCCCGAGAAGACGGTTCTAGCGACCACCCAGGAGTTACGTCCTGCGAGTAAAATGGCATGGGCCCGTGTATCAATACTCCTATGGAAATTACATCAACTATTTACCAATAGTTCGAGGATTATTACAATACTCTTAACCAAAACATATATCAAAATTTAAAGTTTTAATACATGTGTTCTGCAAAAGCGAATCAAAACATCAAAGCCCTGACGACTTTCTTCTAAAAATCGGCCTCTAAAGAGCGTCGTCTTCTCGAATAGTCCCTGTACCTAAAATAATTATCCCTCGACAGGGTCAGCAATGCCTAGTAGTGGAATTACCTTACTTGGGTTACTCCCCACCTAAGTGCACATGCAATGATGTAACAAAAACACGCACTCAAGCAAATACATGATCCTACTTGAATGTCTACATACCCAATCCCGTGTCTCGAGTCCTCACCGACTCCCTCACGCATGCCTAAGCCAACACGAGAAAAACATTCTTTTTATTTCTTTCATGTCGTGCACTCACACCTAATTTTATAGGTTCCCCCGGTGCACATGGGATGCATTATGCCATTCTCAAACCACACATGTCAATATATCATTTACCTTCATGTTTAAAATTTACATACATGCCATGTTGTTTAAATTCACATCAATAACATCAAAATTAGCTCACTTGAGCTAATTAATTCATTCAATGGCTTACACACAATTATATTTTTATATAATTTACATTCATTAACATTTTAATTACATGCATTAACATATTAGATACTCCTGTGATTCCAAAATATTCAAGCTAATATATTTTACATGTGCATATATATTAACATAATTAATTCACATACTAATCACATAATTCATGTTATGCAATTCCAACAACAACACAAATTGGCTCTCATACGCTAATTAACAAATTAAGCAATTCATTTGAATCACTTTGAACACCTGAAAATCACCGCAACTGATACCGTGAGCGGTGAAACCACAGGAATTGGCACTATTCAGCGTCACCAGCAAGGATCTTCTCCACTTTAGGTTCAAGTATTTTAGGCGATGAGTGATTAATTCAAGCCTCGGACTATCCTAACCATTCAAATGGCTCTTATCAAGAATAACTAAGTAGGGAGGAACCCACCTCTTGGATTTTGAACTCCACTGGAATCGGTGTCGGGCGTAGCCCTCATGCATAGAACAACTTTACTTCTTCGGCGAGGCTGAGCCAGGTAATTAAACGGGAAATCTAAGGAAGGAACTCTCTCTCTAAAATTTGAAACAAGCCCTCCTTGCCCTTTTTCCATCTCTGCGTTTTCTTGCTTGATTAACATTTTCCATTAATTCCCGTCTTGTACTCTTAGAGTGACATGACATGGCTCAATCTAGTATTCATTTCATATCTCTCTAATCGTGTAACATGTGTCGCATGAGTACATGTAGTAGGTGACTTTTTGTTATCACATGTCTTTGCAAATGCGTTCTGACTTGCAGACACTTGGTGCCTCGAAAAGCGTGAAATTTTGGTATCTCGGGGTGATGAGTCGTGGTGGCTAGATTTCGCGAGACAATTCCAACGAGTGAAGTCCAGTTTCATCATCAGATCTAGAAATTTTTAAATTTTGACCCGAAATTACCATTTTACTTTTTCGAGAAAGTTGATTCTGGGGTTTCCTGGTCTCATTTGTTGTTTGCAGAGTTACTCATTGAACTGCCATTTACTTTCTCCAAATTAGTTAACTTACTTGAGTTAGATGTTTCGTGGCTAAAACTATCTCAAGGTTGGGGTGAATTTGGATAAGAGCAAATCAATTCTGATGGGAGGGTGGGAGAATGTAAAAGAGAGTTGTGGGATTTAGGGCAAGGTTGGGGCATTCCCTTCCACTGACATGGACCTTCCTTTGGCTTCTCCTTTTAAGTTTGTGGTAGTTTAGGACGAAATGGAGGAGAGATTTTGTAGAGTTGTAATCTCTACTTTACATATAGAGTTTATAATCTATTGAGAGCATCTTATAGGTTGCCAATCACAGCCAAGACGGTGGGTTGACTTTTTATTTACCTATATTCACAATGGATCAATGAAAAAAAAACACGAGAATTCATTAATGATTAGATTTAATCTTTCTTTCTACATGCATTATCGAACCTAGGGGCTTGAGTTTGTGCTAAGAAAAAAAAAATGAGGCAAAAATTGTTTTAGCTCTATTTAAATTTGGGAAAAATCGGGCGTCGAGTGACATTGATCCATATTACACATGATTCAGCTCAGCAAAATCAAACTAAAAAAGTTGAATTGGATGGACATTTTGTAAAGTAGAAGTTGGAAAGTGGGTTGATATGAAAACAATGTCTCAACAATCCCTCTAATCAATATTTTGGTCAAAGAATAGCTAATCCTTCATTCCACAGTATTCTAGGCAAGCACGGATTGGAGATCTTTTGTTGTCCATATTGAGGGGCAATGTTAGACAATCTAGGAGTATGTTCGTTATCTAGTTGTGTTGCATAGCTACAAAAGCTTTTATCCTTGGATCTGTGGGGATTGAGAATTAAATTGTTGATTCATAAATTAATATAAAGTCTAAGAATGTGTTTGTTTCTTGGCTTTGCTAAATTTTCTAAAGAAAATTTTGATTTGGGTTTTTTATTAAAAAAAAAAAAAGATCATCCTTCAAAGCAGGGAAACACCGCTCTTACCGAACAAAAGAGGAGAGGCTAGCGACTAACATTCTAATCATTAAAAAGCGACAAACATCTTATTAAGTCTTATTTAAGCGATAAGTTGAAAAAAGTTTCATTCAGCATTAAGTGAAAAATAAAACAAACACCACCTTAGTTTCTTAGAATAGTTCAATTCTCTTGTGTATGTTCTATTACTGGGGATAAGTTAAATTCAGATTTGAGATCCTACAAAATTTTTGTGCTAAGGTTTCTTACTGCATTATGACTAATAATATGGATCAATGTATATATGCACTTTGAATCATCGACTTCTATTAATGTTTGTAGAGGCACCCGCTCATTCAATTATAACTATTTTAGAGTTTGCTTTTAAATGTGGGTTTTGTTGTGACTATTTGTTGTAGATTTCTGGAATATTCTTTGCTCAAAGGATTCCACTCTATTGTTTCTTCATCTTTTAGTTCACCATTTACATTCGGTTCTTGTTTTTTTTTACTTTTCTGTTGAAGAACTTATTTTATTCCTCCAGCTCAAATTTGTTTTTCTATTTATCCTTTGTTTCCCACATTTTTACATTAAAATTATTGCTTGCTCTTTTATCTGTTTCCTTGTTATATTTAGTCATTAGTTTGAGTGATTATTAATTAAGATGGTGATTTGATTATCAAAACCATAACTTAAACAGGTGACACCATTTGCTATTCTTTCTCGTGCCGCTGGAGTTAGAGGATCTACATTTGGTAAGCCCACTGCCCTCATTTACCTCATTCTACTATTATGAAATATCGGCTAATAATTAGTAATGTTTGCGAGTGAATGAAAAATTCTTGATTTATGATGTCATAAATATATAATTCATATATTATTAAAAATTAAAAATTATTATAGAAGTTTTTAAATACATAAAATAAATTAAAAATCGATTATATTTATTTTTTATCTTATCCATAAGTATAAATAATGTATCATTATTTAAAATTTTATAAATAAATTTATATGATATTAAAGTCACGAATACATTGAAAATGAAAAAATTTAGTTATTTAATTTTAACTAATGTTGTAGTTTCAAAAAATGTTATGTCATTGTCTATAATATTATTGTTTTTTTAGAACAAATTATATTTATTTTATATACCAATATAAACAAGGAGTTAGAATGTAGCTGGGTGGTCTATAGAGTCTAGAGTTCTAGCTTTTTTTTTCCTGATGAAATCATTAAACATATGAATTGTTTAATTTATCAAAATAAAGCCAAATGGGGAGGAGAGACAGAGATGGAGTTACTATCAATATGTCAATGATATTATTATACTATGATGAATGACAGCCCAGAAAACCATGTATAGGAGGAACATATGGAATTATTGACATCCCATGGATTAGGTTTCGCAGCGTTCGAGGAAAGCAGTGGTAGACCAGAAAATAAGTTAAAAAGTACTAAGAAAAGAAAAAATATATAAGGAAAATGATTTTCTTATGTTTAGTTGTTATCTAATAAAAAAAGTTAGGTTGTGTTTGGTTTTCGGAAAATACTAAGGAAAATTTTTTTTTTTTTTTATGTTTGATGGTCTAATAAAAAGTTTGAAGAAAATCAAACTTAAATAAAATTATTTAGAAATTTAAGTATTTTAAAATTATTTAATTTTAATATTGATGAGTTTAAATAAATAAACTTGATTTGAGCTAGCAAATAAAAATATGATATGAATCTAATTTAATTTTTATTTGATGTCTTGTAGAATAGTTTTGATCCAATTTTAATATTTGATGTCTTTTTTTTTAATGTTTGGAATGATTAGAATTAGAATTATAATATATAATAAATATAGATGATAAACATGCCTGGGAATCCAAATGCGGTAGCGGAGTGCATGGAGGCGTTATTGCCAGCATTGAAACATGCATTGAGGGAGATAAAAGGAGACAAAACAGAAAAACATCCTCTCCATCTCCTACATCACTCACAGGCAGGGGATGATACATGGGACCGCAGTTATAAAATGGCCTCTCACTCTCACTCTCACTCTCACTCTCACTCTCACTCTCACTCTCACTCTCACTGTAGCAGTATAGTATCTTCCTTTTTATAGGAATTGCAAGTTGGAGCTAGTGGGTGGTTGCTAATGCTGCCGCTCTAATGGTTGATGATGCGCCGGCGGCGGCGGCGCTGGCAGCCAACTCACTGTGTACAGAATTCCGTTACCATCGTGATGCTCAGTATCGCGCCGCTTCTCCCGTAAGCCAATCGCCTCTCTGCCGCGCTTCTGGAACGCCTCCGTCGCGTCCAGCCGGTGAATCTTCCATTTCCGGAGGTTCTTCAGTCGGTGAATCTTCTCCAATTGGCGGCAGGCGAGTTTCCATGTGTTGGATTTGATCTCGCGCACCGCCTCTTCCAGAATTCTAGCCCTAGCTTCTTCGTCGAGGAAAGGTTCGGTTTGGAAGTATAGATCGAGCTCTGGAACTCCGATTGTTTTCCTTATCCCCTTTCTGTAGTCCGCATTTGGATCGAACAGTTGGTGAATTTCTTCCACCATTCCGAGGTCGATCATCTTGTCTACGCGTTTGGAAATGAACGAGTGGTGGACCGGCAAGGAGACATCCACCCAGAGGAAGCAGCAGTCGTACCGGGACCGGAATTTAGAGTGGTCGTCGCCAACAAGATACTCAATGTACGAATTGGATCCTCCGGCGATGATCGGGAGGCGACCTCGGCTGTGGATTGATTCAATGGAGTCTGAAGCCATGTCTCGAAAATCGGACGCGGTAAAATCAGAATTAGGATCCGCAATCCCTAGGAGATGATGAGGTACGCCGAGCTGCTCCTCCTCTGTAATCTTGTTGGTGGCGATTTCTAGCCCTTCATAGACTTGCATTTGTCAGTTCTGATCTCCGCCGGAAACCTGTGGTGGCGAGGTCGACGGAGAGCCGCGACTTCCCCGAGCCGGTCGCCCCATTACCACCACCACCTTCTCCTTCAGGCCGCTAACATCGGCGGTCCGACGCCCTGAAGTGTTATTGGGAAGAGGTGATGCGGCTGCACGTAAGCATTGGCAGTGTTTGGTTGCATATAAGCATGGAAATTTGCATAATGAAACCTGCTTGTTTGGTAAGAAAGAAAAAATTAGTTTTTTTTTTTTTTTTTTTTTTTTTTGGGTCCTCCGCCAGTATATATATATAAATATAATCCTTAAAGAGATAATCCTTAATATGGAAAAATTGATTTTATTACATAAAAGGATAATCCTTAATAAGAGAAAAAAGCATATATTATTAAATAAAACGGAGATTTGGAAACGAACCACATAAATTAGGAAGATCCGCGAGAAAAGATATCTGATTTATTTATCTGTACTCATTGCTTCCTTATCTCCATATTGCGGCTCGTCGTCGGAGCGAAGCTGCATGAATCAGCCAGGATTGCCGCTTGCGGAGTTCGCGTGCGCGGTCGATCTGTGGATATCAGACGAACAAAATTGGTTCTTACATTATTTGGAAGAATAATCCTTAATAAGGAAAAACATATATTATCCCTTAAGGATAATCCTTAATAAGGAAAAACATATCTTATTCCATAAAAGGATAATCCTTAATAAGGAAATACAGATATTATCCCTTAAAAGGATAATCCTTGATAAGGAAAAACAGATCTTATTCCATAAAAGGATAATCTTTAATAAGGAAAAACATATATTATTCCTAAAATAAGAACGGAGATTTAGTAGCCAGTACTATAAATTGGAAGATGAAAAGATATGCAATTTCAAGTACTCTCGGCCTCCTTCTTCTTATCCATATTCTTGACTTAACCCTTCGGAGCGGCGCCACCGTTTGTCGGATTACGCTGCAGGTTCGCGTTCGCGGCGATACTTTCGGAGATCGGTGAACAAAATTGGTTCTTACATTATTTGGAAAAATAATCCTTAATAAGGAAAAACATATATTATCCCTTTAAAGGATAATCCTTGATAAAGACAATTTGATCACTTTTCATAACCTTAAGCTTGTATTAATTACCATATATATATATATATATATATATATATATATATATATATATATATATATATATATATATATATATATATATATATATATATATTTTTATATATCAAATTCCATTATTTTGTAGTAATTAGATATACCTACCACGACTCCTGACCCGATCCCTTTATTTTATGTTGTTGTGTTCTTGCGGATTGCACGAAGTGGTCATGATTTTCCCTTATTTATTACTTATTTGCTAAATGTCTGATCCATCACGTTGTTTACCCAAACCAATCATCCTCCTTGAAGCCAGATCCTGCAAAACACACCAATGAGGGAAAAATTTCATTGAACAATTCAGGTCTCTTGTCAGCCGACTAACTAACATTAAATTGACTTTGAATGTATGTACACATAATACATCACGCAGATGATAAACAAAGTTTAGCGGCAAGGATCCCTTGGCGACAATGTTAGCCTTTTCTCCACTAGGCAACAATACCGGAGGCAATGAAATATTTTTATCTTCATGCGAAAACGACTTTGGAGATGAAGAGATATGATCTATTGCCAGAAATTGCTCGATGATCGATGAGGAGAAGAATTTTAGACAAACTGGTTTTGCCTACTGGTTGTATTTACTTTGAGAACTTGTACCTTCATCTTTGTCATTTAGAAGGGATAAGAGCTATTGAAGTTGTGCTTCTGAGATTCCAGTCACCACTGATTTCCCATCATCTTTGTTTGCACCATCAGAAACTTGATTAGCCACAGAAGTATTCTTGTGGCGGTTAAAAATGGAACCTGTTCTTGCCTTTGGGTGAATACGCGGAGGATATCAGGTGCGGCTAATAACATTTCTCGACAAAGTGTCCCATGTCCCCCTGATAGGCTGCAGGGTCGCCCTCTGAAAGATCTAAACTCGTTTGTTTGATCAAACCTTCGTGAATCTTGTGAACCCTTTGTAGAAGCGCTACAAGCGATGCGACCTTGCATTCCGATGGAATTGTTTTCATCGATTGCTCCCCTTACGGCCATGGCGGTAGCGGGATTAGAATATGCGGTTGTGTGTGTGTCGCACTTAGAAGCCCGCTGTTTTCTTGGCACACAGAGGAATATGCTTAATGGACAGAAGGAAGAGGATTCATGAGAAGTATGCGCTTGCAATTCTTATTTGTAAGATTCATTGACCCCATTAGAAATTGCATCAATACGCTGATCTGTGCATCGCTTGGCCCAGCATCATTAATACGAAGCTAATTCATCCCACAGCTCTTGAGTTTTGTGTAATGACAAGGTCATAAAACTGCTCTTGTCGATGGTAGAAGCCCGATTTCTCACTTGGATCTCAAATATGTGAGTGCATTGCTTTGAGAGAGAATCGCTCACGAAAGATCTTAAACCTCGCGACGATTGTATAATAGATTATAGAGTCTGAAATTCCAGGATTTAGAGTGTTAACGATCCAAGAATGCACCATATCATTTCAACGTGGCCAAGTTGAATAGTCATCAACATGAGTTTCTTCCGAAGGCGCCTTGATGGTGCCATTGACAAAATCCAATTTATTCTTGGCATTCGAAGCGAGATAAGTTGCTTCCACTTCGAAGGTTAATTAGTTATCTCCTTCGGGGTTTGGAAATCAAAACCAAACACAGATGATGCAGTGGTGAGTGGAAATAAGGGTTTGAGAGATCGGACTTTGATGCCTCTGATTTTGATGTTCGGAGAGATCATTCATGGTGGCGAAGGATGAAGTGCTGCCTGAAGGTAAAGTCTTCCTGATGGGTCGGGGATTTTAGTTCCTGCTACGATACCATGAAAGGAAAGAGGTGGCTGAATTACTTTTCATTGATGTCGAAAGGAAGGATTTATCACAGTGAACCGGTTACACATTAGTCTCTATAATTAAGCTTAGGTTGCGTTGGTCTCACATAATTAAGCGATCATCATCGATATAGCTTCTGATCTAGGAATACAAAAGGAAAACTGTTATACAAGGAAAACCGTTATGCACAGAATACGTCTTCTATAAATGGAAGATTTTCTATGTTAATTTCCTAACATCTCACACTCATTCGAAGCACGTTGTCTAGCCTTCCTATTTACTTCCTCTCTCTGTTTAGAATGTGTTCGCTAGACCAAAGACATACTTCTGAATTTATGACACTATTACGAAGGACTATTATGCAATCGTAATAATGCCATAAAACTTGGTAATTATATTTCTTTGCAATTATGCGATTAAAAATGGTTTCCTTAAAACTGGGATAAATTTCTTCACGGTTTGATCACGGTCTTGCAAGTCTGCAGTCGAGCAAGTAATAAAGTGGTTTTAGTTGGTCTCGATCCAGCGAGATCTCAGAATTTTCGATCAACTACCACGACTACTCGAAAGCTCTATCCTATTTGGACTATGATAGACAATTTGAATCGGCTTTCAGAAGCCTTAAAATAATGAAAACTAAAAAAATTGAATTAATAACAAATGAATTGAATCTTGAGTAATAAAATAGCAATTTAGATTGAGCAGGTTATCTGCGAGACTCTTGAAGAAATAAAGCTATTGTGAAACATCAATTCCTTCATATTGCACTGTAATTTTGCTTCATGAACCACATATTTTAAACTAGTCCAAGGAGTATGAAAGTGCATCTGGATCTCTCCACACTCCACTGTTCATCATCTAACCTTTACTGTTTCATTCGAAGACAGTGGGTTAGATAACTACCTTTAATCTGGGCCGCCTTGTTCAGGTATTTTTCTTTTTCAATACTTCATACCCACAACTGGTATAAACACGAGCTCTAAATTATAGTCATTGCACATATTTACACTATCTTGTTCTCCTCCTCAAAAATTAGGAAACGACTCATTCTTTCCTTGATTAGATCCTTGCTAACACGGGTTGAATTCACCATTCGAATTGAGGCGAAGACTCTGCATGTTTAAATTGATAATCGTTCAACTCATTCGTCTCCAAGTGAAAAGAGTTATCAATTTAATCTGCGAAACACATTAAATCCTGATAGCGGGGTTCGCATACGAATCCACGAATTTCTCATCCTCCTAGAATGCAGCTACTGTGTCACTCAGAGGGCCTCCTGGAAATCAGAGCTTGAGACAATCCGTTTATGGGTAGGCGACACGATGGGATCGATCCACAAAATAAACAAAACCGGCAAGTAGATTTACAAGCGAAGTTCGTATCGATGAATAATAAATTATACGGGAAAGATAATTTAAACGATAGAGTCATTTTGATGGAAGGCTGGGTTTCTAAACCACGAATTACACCATACATTGGCTTGTGATCAGAAACCCACTTGTAATTAGAGCGTAGTTCAAAATCCAAAATTTATGCGGAATTCAAACAACTACAGTAATTTGAAAATTATAAATGCAGATTCGAATTTAAAACTTTACTTGACTAGCGTTGAGATCAATTTAAAAAAATACGAACAATCTAAAATACAAAACAAAGAAGAAAGAAAATTAAAAAATACGGGCGCCCAGCCGCTTGAATCTCTCTTTTGATTACCGCGAGAAATTGCGTTCCTTCGGTAGCGGCTACATATTTATAGGGTTACGAAGTTGGGCCACTAATTTGATGCACCTCCTTTTGGACTTGATTAAGCGGCGGTTGGTTGTTGATGTCGCGCATGGTGTCAGCGACCTCTGTTGTCTGGAGTCTTTATCGCGAAGCCTTTGTTTGGTCGCGACATGTGCCTGGTGGGCGATGTCACGGCGAAACGATGTTGTCGCGACCTTCGGTGCTGCGGATGTCGCGACCTCTTTTTATGTCGACCTCTATTTCCTTTACTTTTGTTGTCGCGGTATTTAATGATGTCCACGACCTCGAGTCTTTGCAATTGATGTCGTGACAACCCGTGATATCGCGACCTTCTTTCCTTCTATTTGTTATGCGACCATTTGAGATGATATCAGCGACTTCCTTTTACGTATGTAGTTGATGTCAGCGTGACTTGATCTTGTCGTGACCTTCTTTCGATTACGGCGATGTCAGCGACCGTTTGAATGATGTCGCGACCTTCTCTCTTTAGGCGATGATGTCCGCGACCTTAGTTTCCTGCAAGTGATGTCGCGGTACAGCCCGGTCCGATCATTGATGTCGCGGCGCATCGGATGTCGCGACATAAATGTTGGTCGGTGTTTATCTTCTGCGCTGCTTCTTTTTGGTGTGCGACCTCATTATTCATATCTTAGGTTTGTAGATGCATCGCGACCATCTGAATTATGTCGCGACATCATGTCTTCTTCTTCATGATTCACGGTTGTGACTTTGGGTTTCTTTCACGCCCATTTCGTTTTGTCTTCAATTCACAGCTTCATTTGCATTTGGAGCTTGTAGTTACGGTATAATATATTTCGATTGCTATAAAGGCTTCCGACATCAATCCTTTGAAATCCTTTGCTTTCTACTGCTTGTAATTTCCTTGACCCGATTGCATCGATCTTTGCTTTCGACCATTACTTTCGGCTCTTTGCGATTTAAAACTCTTTTGAATTCCTGGCACTTGGCGGTTTGGTGAAATATTCCATATTCACGCACATAAATCAACCTTTTTTTATAAAATAAATCAAGAAAAATGGGCGAAAATAGATGACTTTTAAGCTCATCAAACTCCCCGAACTTAAAATTTTGCTTGTCCTCAGCGAAAAGATTTGTTTGTCTCGAAACGAAAGAACATTTTGTTTTGTTTTGCGATTTACAACCAATTTAATTGAAAAACCTAATTGCATTCGTTTATTGTATCTTTAGCTTGAAGTCAGGATAAGAGTTAGTTCTCAATCAGGTGTACATAACTAAATTGTTGAATTTGTTTACTTAGCTTGATATAGTCGATTGATCTGGCGAAGAGTAGAGTTAGTCTTCTTCCTCAATTCTTGGTGAATTGGTAACCCTGGAGAATCTTCCACGGTTTGATCCTTTGGAATAGTTTTAAATTCCATACGCTTGTTGTTTCATATTGATCTCCGCTAATGTGGTAAATTCCGACCTTCAAGATCGGTCAGTCTTTGGGGCATAATGGCCAAACTGTAATAAGGTAGGATAGATGGAATTTTAGAGTTAAGATTACCCAAACTCTTTCTTCTTTCTTACTTCAGCTGCTGCCTTCCTTTTCCTTGCAACTTCTTTTTGGATTGAGTTTCCCCCGAACTTCATCTTTGGGGGTATCTCGCTACAATTCTTGTGTTTAAAGCTGTTTGTTCCAATTTCATAATTTGTATTTCTCATTGTTGGAACTCTTTCTCAGCCACTTTTCAGGAAAAGTCTAATGTTCTGTCTTTTTAGGCTTTCTAACACTCTTAGCGAACTTTGGGTTAGTAACCATACGATTGGCATTGGGTACTAGGTGTTTGAAACACCCTTAGAACTTAATTGTTGAGAGAGTTAGGCCCACTTTGGAACCAAAACTTCTTCCTTTAAGCTTTCTTTTCTGTTGTTTCCTCCTGCTTTAGATCTGTCCTTCTTCACCCTTTTCTGTATTTCTCCTTTAGTTCTCCAAAAATATACTCCCCCAAACTTTATTTCTTCCTCCCTCCTTGAGTTTTTGGGTAATCAGAGGTTCTTCTTGAAGGATTAGTTATAAAGGATGGCTTAGGATTTCAGTGCTTGTTTGAAGATAGGGAATTTATTTTGGCTCAAATTTAAGGAGCTAGGGTGTATCTGGCTTATATAAATAATGGTGGTGAAAGGCTCAGCGCGAGGATAACATCATTCTTATTAGTTGTATTACAGGATTTTGCCTTGATTAATAATCTAACAAGTTACGAACTCTTTTTGGTTAGCGTGAATAACCACTAAGGATGTCCTTGACTCACTTGATTGATGAGGATTTATTTGATCGGGTTCACCCGAGTTCTTTGGCTAACTATTTATAAATATGTTTGCTCTTTGTTTGTATACTTTCCTTTAATTTGGACTTGCTCCGACTAAATTCAAATCAATTATACAATTTGTGTTTCAATTCAATTATGTGCCAATTAGCCCTTATTTTCAATTAGTTGTGTTTCAATCTATATTACAATCAATTAGCTAATATTCATGATATGTCATCATTTTCATTCTTGAATTTAATTCTCTTTGTTATTCTTCTAACGATTAAGCGTAAACACACAAATTTGACTTCCAAACGACACAACATCAATTCAAATTTCCTTATTTTATTCATGAGATTGTGTAAAGTTGAGAATCAACGAGTGGGAATGAGGAAGAGATGGATGAGTCAATTGGGCCAGTTTTTCTTTTTGAGGAAGTAGCAAGAATGTTTTGAGATCCAATCAAGGAGTTTGCAGGTTTAATTCGAACTTGGGGAATTTCATTCTGTCCTCTTCTTGACAGCACTTTCTCCATTTGTTCTTGAGAATCGGTTCATTGGTGAGATCAACTTTTTCATTCAAAATCATCTTGCCTTTGACGAAGTTTGTTCATTGTATTCTCATTTAGTCGTACCTGCAAAAATTTGGATAAATTGTTGTTAATCGAATTGAGTTTTCCGACCCGATTTTTCTTCCTATAGGCATCCCATTGTCATCAAGCGCTATCTCTATCTATCATCTTCTTCTCGAGTCCTTCGCGATGACATATAAAGGAATTTGAACCCTTGATATGCTCCTTTGTCTTGGCTTCTTGTGCGTCCCTTTCTTTGATAAGTTTCGGGGTTGAGAGTCTCGATCATGCGGTGTGTAGAATGATTCATGGCTAAGGCTGCGCTTTTTGTTAGAGCTTGGTCTCTTCCCTCCATTTCCTTTTGAAATTTTCTTCTTGATGCTCTAGGATCTTTTTAAAATTTGCTCCTCCTTTACCTTCGGCTCCTCTTCCCATTTACGCTCTTTTCTCTTGACTACGCTTCATACATTTCCTCTTTTGTTCGGTTCCACTGCCACTTCCTTTGTTGATCTCTTCTTTTCCAATTGAAACCGTACACATCTTCTCTGAATTTGCATTGAATGCTCCGTTTCTCTTCTCTTTCTTCCATGCTTTTACGCATAGAAATGGCGTCTCCATTTGGCTATCTTCTTGGGCTCTCTGAGCTTTCTCTGGTTCTGCGAATTCCACTGTTTCTCGATGGGGAGAGGCGCCGGGTGGGGTGGTGAAATCTATAGGACTTCTTTCATCTGCTTCCATGTCTTCTTGCAAAAATAGAGGTGTTCCTTACGGTTGTGTGTGCAGTTTTGTTCTTCTTGGTCTTGACAGAAAGTTTCCTCTCTTGCTTTTCTTGTATTCTCTGCCGTTTCTGAGTGCACTTCCACTGACCCCCTTTTCTTCAATTTTCTTGGCCCCTTGCTTATCCCAGTCAGGGTTAATGGTGAAGCATTGGGGCACTCTTCTTCTTCACCATGACTTCCTTTCACACTGACCACTTATACATAACACGGTGATGGTTCTTTAGAATGTAGGGATCATGCCCCTTTTGTTTCCCTCATGGTATCTCATTATTGAATTTTCAATAATAGCCCCAACATTAATCTTATAATACTTCGATTATGGCATAGAGAATGATGGCTACATTCTCTTACGGTCTGAGCATGCTTTGTGGGTACGAGCGAAGCGGAAGAATAGAACCATACCTTTGCTTCTTCTGTCGAGATCTCACTGTTTATAATCTTTTTCTACCATGCTGACCTTTCCCTCATTTCACTTTGCCTTACATCTGACCTCCACGGCTATCTTTTTCCGCAGTTAGGGGCTTTACAACATCTTTATACTTTGATCCATGCTTTTTGACCCTCCATTCGTACATTGTTTATAGTCGATCATTATGGACCCAGGCCCTCGACGAAAGCTTGAGTTCTCCTTTACACTTGACAAGGTTTGAGTAAAATTCTCTCACAAGCTTCTTTGCATAATCAGTTTTGATGTTTTGCGGAAATTTTCCAGCTCTCTTTGCTCTGCTCGACTCTTTGAGCGGGGGAGATGAGATGGCCCGAATCCCTTTCTCCACATAAATCCCCTTCTGCGTAGTGTTTCTTCCATGCGGGTAAGCCTTACGAAATAAGTCATCCTCCTCCTCTTCTTGTTGCCTCTCCAGCACCCTTTCTCCTTTCTTTGCCTTACTTATTTGGTTGAACTTCGGGTTGTTCGAATGGCTGTTCTCCATTGCCAGGTTCCGGATGAACCTCCCCTTCGGGTTAGACATGCTCCTCCATGATTTCACTCAGTTTGGATGAGGATTGTAGGTTCGGCCATTAGAAATTGAAAGGTCGGGTAGGAAAAGTTCGGATCCTAGGGTTTGTGAGATTTGAAAGAAGAATCGGGGAAATCTGAAGGTGAAAAGTTGAATTTACTTGAGGAAAAAATGATATTGGAAGGCTTCTCACTTGATTATAATTCAATTATGATTATTGGGCTATTTATTATTTCATTTATTGCGGCAGCCATTGACTTAATTTTTTTCTTTGTATATTACTGTCATTAAATTTAGGAAATGAGAATTAAAGTTACTTGGTATCGCTTTTCTTTGATGTCGCAACATGAATTATCTGTGGGAGGACAAGTCCTCCTGAAGCTGCGACATCAAGCATCTCATGACATTATTAGGTTGTCGCGACATACCTTTTGGTCGCGACCTCATTCTTGCTCTTCCTCCGATCTTGGTAGTCCTGCTTATCTGACACATTTGCGACTTCGGAGTTCTGTCGCGACATAAGTTTTGTCGCGACCTAGTCTGTTACTCAAATTTAATGAACATACGACTTTTCACTATTTATCAATTCATGATTCTCGGCGTTCAAGTAAATCATTATCCCTGACAATTCAAACATGTATTCTATTAAATTTTAGCAGAATTTATGTGAAGAAAACACTCCCCTTTTCAAGTCGTTCCCTTCTGTGAATTCTTTGGTATCTTGAGATTTGTTCCTTCTTACTGAGCCATTTCTACATAAGCACTTTCTGCAAAATTTCGAAAGGATTTAATTAAACAAAATTAACTACCAAGTACTAACTAAGCATTATAAGAACTAAAAGAAAACAAAATCCAAGGTGAATTCTAAAAAAATCCAAAGTATAAAATCGGCGAAATCTCATGGGTTGCCTCCCGTATTTGCTTTCGATTTTGAGTCCTTATTTGGACTTCTTCATTACGATTTCTCTCTCTCTTAATGAAAGCGGCTAGAGCTCTTCCTTTCTTTCTCCTGCTTTGATAATGCTTGATCTTTGTCCATTGACTTTAAATTCTTCCCAAACATCAGTCTTTAGTGTTCACTCCAAATGTAGTGCTTGACAGCAGTGTGCCTAGTCTCTCCATTTGGATTTAACTTCACCAAATAACTTCAATCTGGAGTTAAAAGAAGAACACAGTTCTCCACATTACGAACTCTTTTCTCAGAATCCTCTTATCATGCCATTTCTTTGTTTTGTCCTTGTATATTCTAGCATTATCGTAGGCTTCATTTCTCGATTCTTCAGTTCATTCAATTGGGCAGTCTCTCTTCGCTGGAGTTTAAAATCAAAGTTCGACTTCTTGGTAACCCACATAGCTTTGTATTCGATTTAAAGGTAAATGACATGGTTTGCCCGAAGACAACTACGTATGGGAACATTCGATGGGATGGTGGGAATGGTCACATAAAATTTATTCCCATTACATCGAATTTGCACAACCATTATACCTTTAGGGGCATTTCATTTATTCTTTGATATTTATCTTTTGGCATCTATCACATAATTTAACCCATTCGGCACAGTCTCTACGAAGATGGTGGGCGATAAAATCAGATTGGAGTATCTTGTGAAATTTGTTCTTTCTCGAGAAAAATGCCCCAGTATGGTGATGCATGACATTCTACGTCAAGATTTTACATTGTTCGCTCGGCACACATCTTGATAATCTGTGTCGACACCTCTTTTAAATAGCGGAGTGGAGTGCGTCGGATGTAATTACACGCTGCTCCCTAGGTCACAGCTTTCTTTTCGTTGGTAGCTGAATTCTGAGGAGCTACTCCACGAAGCCCGGGTAATTCACAATATCAGGCATACCATGGAAGTTGGAATGACACCTTAAACGGTATTTGTTCATGCAGGAAGTTCTGCAGTGATGCGCCTCCTCCTTTTGTTCATTCCTTTCTACTCTGGAATAGTGATCGGTATCACATTGTCACATCATTATCTTTAATTTCGGATCAAACTCTTGCGTGCGTACCCACGTCTTATCGGTCTTGGCTTAGCTTCCTTGCGACATGGATATTTGATGGGCTGCGTAATCTGTGTGAACTATAACATGGGATCCCAAGAATCCTTGTAACAGTTTCGCTCACAAGCAAACACTATGGCTAGCATCTCCTTTTCGGTTGTGGAATAGTTTTCTTGTGCTTCATTGAAGGTTACGCTGGCATAGTATATGGCTACGAATATTTTTCTCTTTTCTTTGCCCCCAATCGGTAATTTCTGAAATCAGCGGCATCACACATTATTTCGAATCCACGGTCGATACGGTGCAGCCATGATAGGTGCTTGAACCAATGCGATCTTGATTTCTTGAAAATGACCTTGCGGGAATCATCAAATTAAACTTTGTGTCCTTCTCAGTAATGCGCATGAGTGAATTACGGCTATCTTTGAGAAGTCTTTGATGAATCTCCTATAAAATCGGCGTACCCCGAAACTCCTTATCCCGCTTTCGCATTGTGGGAGGTGCAAGGGTTTGATAATGGAAATTTTAGTTGGTCCGCTAGCCTGTAGCATAAATTTTATGACCCGAGAACAATACCTTTTTGTTACCGTGAAATGACATTTTTTCCCAATTTAGTGCTAGTTGTTTATCCCTTGCATCTTTGCGATCTTGTTTTTCGGGTTGTTCGGACATTGTTCAAAACTGGACCCATACACTGTGAAGTCATCCATTAAAATTTCCATGACTTCCTCAACCAAATATGAGAACATCGACATCATACATCGTTGGAAAGTAGCGGGCATTGCCTGACCCGAATGGCATCATATACGAGCAGGTACCATAGGGGCATGTGAATGTGGTCTTTTCTTGGTCTTCAGGTGCAATTGCAATCTGGTTGTAGCACGAATGCGAGTCGAAAAACAAAATGAGGATGTCTGCTAATCATCCCGACATCGATCGATAGAGGGTAAAGGAAATGATCTTTCACAGTTCTGTGTTAAACTACGTAATCAATACATACTCCATCACATCCAGCATTCTTGTTGCAGATTAATTCATTTCTTTGATTGCGGATCACAGTAAATCCACCCTTCTTTGGGACCACATGGGTGGAGGGCTAACCAGGGTATGCGAAATTGCATAGATAAAACCCGGCATTTAACCATTTTGAGCACCTCGCTACGACTACTTCTTTCATTCTGGATTAAGTCTCGCTGATGTTCAGTTGGCTTTGCATTTTCTTCAATGATATTTTGTGCATGTGCATATTGATGGGTGATACCTTTAACTCTTCAATAGACGAGCTATAGATTCCTTATGATTCCTTAAAATTTCCGGTAACCTCACGATTTCCTCGACATCTTGATGCAAGCGAAGTGATGCTGGTTTACTCTTTGGCGACTACAATTAAGCATACTTTAAATGACTTGGCAACTCACTTTAAAACTAGCCCTTCTTCACTTTGGTTTCTTGGTAAATTCCTTTTCTTCATTTTTGTCTCCTTTTTTTCAACCCGTTTGTTGTTGAGACTCATCACTTTTTCGGTAGAATGTAAAGCGTGTACAAAAATCACGAATCAAAACCTTGAGAATCTTGGAAATTCATCTCTTCTTCATTGATTGAAAGTTGGGAAATACAATCATAGTAAAAATCAAATTGTTGACATATACATCTTCTATTGACTGATATCTTCCCTTTACATGTGCAAATTCCTCGAACTTGATTAAATTGAAGTCATTTGTCTTTTCTCAAACTCTGAGGTAGAGAATTCCACTACGCATCTCGATTCATTTATATACTCAGATTCTGAGAATGGCCTTCCAGTGCGAGAGGGACTTGTGAATCTTCTTCCATATCGATTATGATGAAGTCAAGCGGAAAAATAAACTTTCCACCTTTACGACACATCTTCTATAATTCCTTCAGGTTTAGCCAGGGTTCTATCTGCCATTTGGAGGGTAATAGTAGTGGGAGTAAGATCCCCCAAACTTAACTTCTTGGCAACAGAATAGGGCATTAAATTGATACTAGCACACGAGGTCCGCGGGGAGAGGCTTTTTGAAACTTCCAGACTCTCGATGGTGGCGGGGATGGGTGGGCTCACGGATCCTTAGTGTGCTTTGCGGTAAGTCTCTCTCTTGATCCGCGACCTTCACTTGAGTTGTTCAGTTCCACGATTCCTTGCCCGTGATCTTCCTCTTTTTTGCCTTTCGATTATGTCTTTCAAAATTTTTCATAAAGTGGCATCCCGAGTCACCACTTCGTGAAGGCATGCGATCTCCGGCCACGAGAAGGTTTTGAAAACCTTGCAAGCCCATTCCTCTATCTTCAATTTACTGCGACCTCTGTGGAAATGGGGCTATGACGGTGTTACGGGTTTTCTTCTTGCTTCCTTCTTCTCGGCTTGTTTGTTCCTTCTTTCTTTCCTTCTCGGTGTTTCGGCATTATCACAGGCCTTCCAGCACACACACCCTTGTTGCTTTCATACTTTTCTTGTGCTTTTCGCGAGTGCCACTTCTATTTCACCGCGACCATGCCGGTCTTTAGGATTCTTCTTCGTGTCAGGAAGGCGTCTTTCATGGTTTTGCGGGTTTAGGGCCGGGTTGCCCTATTGTCTCCCGGGTTCTTGAGGAGGCATTAGTGGTCTTCCGAAAAATTTGAGAATTGGTATTTGAGGCTTCCAGTGCGCAAACTTTTGTTCATGGAGGTTGGAAAAGCTTCTTGTTGTCCCCCGTGAATTACGACATTTGATCTTCATATGGTTGAGCCCTCCTCGGCCTGCGGGTACTTCGTTTATTTTCACCTCCCTTCTTCTTTGCTGCGGGAACCTTGAGTAAGTTCTTGATATCTGTTGAGGATTACGTATGCCTCGGGCCTTGGGGGCCCCTCCCATTGCATATGAAAATTTTTCATGGATTCCCTCAGTCTTTGGATGATAGTGTCTTTGAGGTTAGGATTTGGTTTGAAGTGATAACTTCTTGGCTCCCCAGTACTTAACCTCCTCGGCGTCATAAAACAGGTTCTTCGGTGGAATTTGCCAGCTTCCTCTCAATAGTTCCCTCTCATTGCGCTATTTCATGAAGCGGTGTGCATCTTCTCTTTTGTTTGTCCATTCTATGCATGATGGCATCGACTTTGCCTCGTGGTTGTCGTCTTGCTCGGCTCCATGTTTCACTCTTCCTGCCAATTACTCTTGAAAACTCGTGGAGCTTTCATATTGCATTCGCCGGGTCCTCGTCGAGGATCTTGCCTCTTGACACTCTTATGTTTGAATGCTCCACGGCATGGAAGCATGATAATGCCCTTAGATGTATCATTCGAGGCATGATACACTATGTCCATCACAGGTCTTAGTCTATTCCAGCCATCGGGCATCTTTCAGCAACCTTTGAATCTCTCTCATGCTACATAAAGGCTCTCATCCTTTACCCCTCTTTGGAACCACAGTTATCTCCCTCCTTCTCTACAGGTGAGTGATGGGGGAAGAATCTACAGTCTGGAAGCTTCTCTGAGCTCCTCCAGTGTCAGCGAACCATATGGTAAAGATTCATACCATGTGGCTGTTGTATCTCTTAGAGAAAATGGGAACAAAATGCAATTTATGACATACAGATTATTGTTCAGCTTCTTGTGTTTGCATGCAGAGCTTTTGGTGCTCATTTGGGTCTTACGTGGGATGTGAGTGGCTGTTGTTGCTGAACCATTATGTAGTCTTTGGCTTCAGTTCAAAGTTATTTGCATCAGCGCAAGTTTGTCGATTCTGATCCATCTGAATAATAGGTCTCCAAAGTCCTCCATTGTATCGAGTGATTGGGGCCTTACATTCAGCATTCTTTGTCCTTCGATGCGGTCTTGCCTTTCATACGCCACCATCGTGAGTTTTCTACCCTTTTCGTTTTTCTCAAGCTTCTGAGTGTTCTCTCTAATTCATTATCTGTTGGAATCGGGTCGATTACATTTCCTATGCATTAAAGTTTTCCACAGAAATAAAAACATACTCACATTAATAGGATTAGTCGAGCCAACAAATATTTTATTATGGCTTGTTAAAGGTTAAATGGCTAAATAACCCTTTGCTTGAAAAACTATTTTGTTCTTTTTCTTTTAAATGTCCAAGTGTTATTCGCCCTTTTCGATACGAATATTGATCTCCCAAATTCTTTGATCCGCCAGTGGCGCGAACTTGTTCGCTAAACGAGACATATACAAATTTATGACACTATTACGAAAAGGACTATTGTCTAATCCCCAGCAATAATGCCGTAAAACTTGTAATTATATTTCTTTGCAATTATCACGATTAAAATGGTTTCCTTAAAAATTTGGATAAATTTCTTCTGGTTTGATCCACGATTACGCAGTGCCCACGGTCGAACAAGTAATAAAGTAGATTTTAGTCGGATATCGATCCCACGAGATCTCGAAATTTTGATCAAGCTACGACTACTCGAAGCTCTATACTATTTGGACTATGATAGGCAATTTGAATCGGCTTTAAAGCCTTAAAATAATGAAAACTAAAAAAAAATTGAATTAATAACAAATGAATTGAATCTTTGAAATAATAAAAATAACAATTTAGATTGAGCAGGTTATTTGCAAAGAGACTCTTGAAAATAAAGCTATTGTGAAACATCAATTCCTTGATTACCTTTGTAATTTTGCTTCATGAACCCGCAGTTTAAAACTAGTCAGGAATTGTAAGAAATTCTGAATTTGGATCTCTCCCACACACTCAGCATTCATCACGTCTAACCTTATTTGTTTCTTTCGAGCAGTGGGTTAGATGCAACTGTCTGAGTCGTCTTGTTACGGGTATTTTCTTTTTCAACTATACCCTGACACACGGACTATAAACTGAGCTCCTAAATTATAGTCATTGCAGATTTACACTATCTTGGTTTCCTCCTCAAAATTAGAGCAATCATTCTTTCCTTGATTAGATCCTTGCTAACACGGGATTGAATTCCATAAATTCGAATTGAGGCGAACTCTACGCATGTTAGGGTGTCATCGTTCAACTCATTCTCGTCTCCCAGTGAAAAGGATTTATCAATTTAATCACCACGAAACACATTAAATCACCAATAGCGAGGTTGCATACGTCCACGAATTTCTCATCGCTCGGGAATGCCTTCCCTGTGTCACTCAGAGGGCCTCACGGAAATCGAGCTTGGGAGCAATCGCAGTTTATGGGTAAGCGACAACGATATTGGGATCAGTCCACAAAATAAACAAAACCTGACAAGTAGATTTTACAAGTGATTCGTCGATGGAATAAAATTACTGAGGAAAGATAATTTCGACGATAAGAGTCATTTTGATGATTTGGGTTTCTAAACCACGATTACACCATACGTTGGCTTCTTGATCAAGAAACCACACTTTGTAATTAGGAAAGCTGGTAGTTCGAAATCGAAATTTATGCAGGTGAAAGCAATGAGACGATAATTGAAGAAATATAAATCTTGCATTCCAGCGCTAAAACGTGCGAGCTAGCGTTCGGATCGAATTTAAAACAAAAATACGAACTAATCTAAAATAAAAACAAAGAAAAGAAAAGAAAATTAAAAATACGGAGCCTTGACCGCCGAGATCTCTTTTCGATCGCGAAGGCTGCGTTCCTTGATGCGACATATTTATAGGGATACGAAGTTGGGCCTAATTTAGTACACCTCCTTTTGGACTTAGGTTCGCGCGATTGGTTGTTGATGTCGCGACATGGTGCTGTCGCGACCTCTTATTTGTCTCAGTCTTTGTCGCGAAGCGCTGTTTGGTCGCGACATGTCTTTGGTGGAGCGATGTAAGCGGCGACGATGTTATCGTGACCTTCGGTCTTTGCGGCGGATGTCGGCGACCTCTTTTATCATTGCGACCTATGTTTCCTTCTTACATTTGTCGCGTTTAATGATGTCGCGACCGCCAGTGCCCGCAATTGATGTCGCGGTGACCCGGGTATTGTCGCGACGCGTTCTTCTATTTGTTATCGCGACCGAAATGATGTCGCGACTTCCTTTCTATGTATAGTTGATGTCGCGACAACTTGATCTTGTCGCGACCTTCTTTTCGATCTGGTGGTGTGACGCCTCTCTTTAGGCGATGATGTCGCGCGACCTTGGACTCTTCTGGTGATCTTCATTGCCAGTGGTGTTGATATGCGCTGGCGTGCATCAGTCTTCAGCGGCGTAAATGTTAATTCGATTGTTTATCTTACGTACTTGACTTCTTTTGGTGTGCGACCTCATTGTCAACATCTTTGGGTTTTAGTGCATCGCGACCTCACGGATTATGTCGACATCATGCTACTTCTTCGTGATTACGGTTGCTTGACTTTGGGTTTCTTTCTGCGACTCGTTTGTCTTCAATTACGCTTCATTTGCGATTGGAGCTTTGTAGTTGCAACCTTAATATGTATTTCGATTGCTGTAAAGGCTTCACGACATCAAATCCTTTAATCCTTTTGCGCCTCTCTGCTTTGTAATTTCCCTTGACCCGATTACATCAGTCTTGCTCATTACATTCTGCTCCTTTATTGCAATTTACGCTTTCTTTTGAATTCCACTGTTTGCCTGGCCGGTTGGTAGAAGTATTCCATATTCTGCATAAATCGACTGCTTTTTAGAATAAAATAAATCGAGAAAAATGGGTGAAAATAGATGACTTTTAAGCTCATCGAGAATGCAAAACTTGTGTGCTCTTAGATTTAGAAGATTGGAGGGACTTTCTTTGCAGGGAGTGGCGATCTAAGGGTAGAAACCACCATGATACTTGAAAGACAGTATGCTTTGAGAAAAACAAAGGGGGTTTAGGGGTCAGAAACCTCTCCAAATTGAATCAGGCTTTGCTTTGTAAGTGGTGTTGGCGGTTTGCTAATAAGAGGGATCCACTTTGGAGGATGGTGATTAGTATCAAATTTGGAGAGGAAAATGGGGGCTGGAACACCAGCAACATTAGGGGAGGCTATGGAACTGGTTTATGGAAGGACATCAGAAAAGAATGGCTCACCTTATCTCAAAATACTTCTTTCTCCTTAGGAAATTAAAGGAGACTAGGTTTTTGGAGACTTTTTGTGCGGTGAGATAGCGTTGTGCAACACTTTCCCCACTTTGTTCAATTTGGAAGCTCACAAAGAAGCTAGGGTAGCTGATGTTTGGGACTCCTCAAGGGAGGAAAGGGGCTAGTCCCCAGTCTTCTTGAGACCTTTTAACGATTGGGAGGTGGAGGAGGTTGAAGGTTCACATTTCTCCTGAAACGGGAAAATTGGAAGGCCCTTATAAGAGGATCGTTTGTTATTGAAGAAGTCTACGTCTGATGGCTTCTCAATAAGACTTATGTATAGGAAGCTGACGTGCGCCTGCTTTGAATTCCTACTTTGGTCATTATGAAACCAATTGTTCCCCTAGTGGGTTTTTGCTTGAGACGTCTTAGAGCGGGCTTACCGCTGGGACGGCTAAAGAGAAGAGGGATCCCTACAGCAAGCGGGTGTTTTTATATGAACGTGATGAGAGCAATGGGCGCACCTTATCAAGCTAACGAGGCAGATGCTATGGGATCTTCTTTTGTCCATAGTTGATTCCAATTGGGTATTCCCCCTAATAGTACGACAATCCCTTCTCTCTTGGCAAGGTGCGAAAGTCAGCAGAAAATGTAAGAGAGTATGGATGGAAGCCCCCCTTTGTTCATTTTGGACGTTATGGAAGGAAAGGAAAGAGCATTTGAGAATGGTTCCCCCCTCTCTGAATATAATTTGAAATCTACTTTTTGTGTACTTATGGTCGTGGGGCTAGGATTGAATAGTATTGATAGATTTAAGATTCTTTGGTGGATTTTTGACGGTTGGGGGTATAGATGAGTAGATGGTTTTTATGGGTTTCCCTTTTTGTATACCTCTAGTGTACTCTTTGGGAGCCTCGTGCTCTTTTGATCTACTCTGTTGCTTTTAGATCAAAGAATTTGTTTTCTCACCATGATGAAGGACATATGGAAGATAGATTGGCAAACTTACTTATAGGTGAAGGATGTAGCTCTTGTTTATGAGATACAAAGTTCATTGGTTTTTTAGGGGTTTTCATTAGCATGGAAGATTCATTAAGAGTTTGGATAGGCTTTTTGGTGTTATTTCCTAAGAGATGTTTTGGGTTGGGAGGGAAGGAGTTGTGTTTGAAGACCTCCCGAAGTCTTTAGGCTACCATGCAGCTTGTTTGACCTTTACAATGTTAGTTAAAGTGTCGGTGAATAGATTTGGGAAGGTGGTGGAAAGGTAGATTGTCCTCATCAAGAAAATACTTTTACATTGTAGATAAGGCCCGATTTTGAATGCTTCTTTGGTAACACGAGGAGTCATAGATGTACTTTTGAAAGATAATAGTTGTAGACTACTGCAAGATTTGGAAAGGGTGTATGATCATATCAGTTAACAGCTTTTTACTCATGATGGTAAAAGGACTTTTAGAGGCGAATCAGGTTGGATCCGCGTTGTGCATTTATTGTGAGCTTTTTTGTTCTTGTCAATTGTTCTTCTTCAAGATTTTTTCAAGCATAACTCTAGGGAGTGGAGCAAGGGATCTTATTTCTCCTTAACTTTTTGTGATTGTCATGGAGGCCCTTAATTGTTTCCTTAAGAGGGCTAAGGTTGAGGGTTCCCTCTTCGTGTGTGACAGAGATATTCCTCATTTGTTGTTCTGTGCTCAATCGTCACTCTATAGTAAACCTCAAATGAATTATTTACGAATTAGGTGTTTGCAGAATAAATCCCACCTCAGTGGTATTGGGTGAAACAAATCAATTCTGTGGGTGAAAGTGTAAAAGAGTTGGCTAGAGTTTGGCTACAAGGTTGAGGCATTCCCTTCCACTTACATGGACCTTCCTTTGGCTTCTCCTTTTAAGTTTGTGGTAGTTTAGGACGAAATGGAGGAGAGATTTTGTAGAGTTGTAATCTCTACTTTACATATAGAGTTGTAATCTATTAGGAAACTTGTCTTATAGAGTTGTAATCTATTAGGAAGGGTAGATTGACTTTTTTATTTATATATATTCACAATGGATCAATGAAAAAAACACACAAGGAATTCATTCCTTCAATTCGTTTGCCTTTCTTTCTACATGGTATCAGAACCTAGGGCTTGAGTTTGTGCCAAGAAAAAAAAATGAGGCAAAAATTGTTTTAGCTCTATTTAAATTTGGGAAAAATCGGGCGTCGAGTGACATTGATCCATGTTACACATGATTCAACTTAGCAAAATCAAACTAAAAAAGTTGAATTGGATGGACATTTTGTAAAGTAGAAGTTGGAAAGTGGGTTGATATGAACCTGATATCTCAACAATCCCCTCTATTATCTTTTTGATTCAAAGAATAGTTAATCCTTCCATTCCATCATTCTAGGCAAGCGAGGATTGGAGATCATTTCTTGTCCATATTGAAACGATTAGACAATCTGGGAGTATGTTCGTTATCTAGTTGTGTTGCATAGCTACAAAAGTTTTTATCCTTGGATCTGTGGGGATTGAGAATTAAATTGCTGATTCATAAGAATTAATATAAAGTCTAAGGTGGCGTTTGTTTCTTGGCTTTTTGCTAAAATTTACGAAAATTTTGATTTAAGGTTTTTCTATTAGAAAAAAGTCATCTTAAAATAAGGCTACCGCCCTTACCCGACAAAGAGGAGAAATTTACTTGTATTTCATTTCTGTTAAAAAACGGAAACAAACAATACTATTAAAATTACTATTGCATTCATTTGAAAAAAAGTTTCATTCAACATTAAGTGAAAAATAAAACAAACACCACCTTAGTTTCTTAGAATAGTTCAATTCTCTTGTGTAATTTCACTATTCATTGGGATAAGTTAAGTGTTCAGATTTGAGATCCTACAAAATTTTTGTGCTAAGGTTTCTTACTGCGTTATGATTAATAATATGGATCAATGTATATATGCTTACTTTTTGAATCATCGACTTCTGTTAATGTGTAGGCACCCTTTCCATGGCATTCAGTATAACTATTTTAGAGTTTGCTTTTAAATGTGGGTTTTATTGACCTATTTGTTGTAAGATTTCCTGGAATATTCTTTGCTCAAAGGATTCCTCTATTGTATCTTCATCTTTTAAGTTTCACCATTTTTACGTCGGTTCTTGTTTTTTACTTTTCTGTTGAAGACTTGTTATTTTATTCCTCAGCTCAAATTTGTTTCTATTTTATCTTTGTTTCCCATTTTATTAAAATTATTTTGCTTATCTTTTTATCTGTTTCCTTGTTATATTTAGTCATTGATTTGAGTGATTGGCAAAATTAAGATGGTGATTTGATTGTAAAAACCATAATAAACAGGTGACACCATTTGCTATTCTTTCTCGAGCTGCCGCTGGGATTAGAGGATCTACATTGGTAAGGCCATAACCTCATTTACCTCATTCTACTATTAGCAAAATATGAAATAATAATTAGTAATGTTTGTAGAATTGAACTGAAAAAGTTACTGATTTAAGGTGTCATAAATATATAATTCATATATTATTAAAAATTAAAAATTATTATAGAAGTTTTTAAATACATAAAATAAATTAAAAATCGATGATATTTATTTTTTATCTTATCCATAAGTATAAATAATGTATTACTATTTAAAATTTTATTAAATGAAATTTATATGATATTAAAATGCGAATACATTGAAAATGAAAGAAAATTTAGTTATTTAATTTTAACTAATGTTGTAGTTTCAAAAAATGTTATGTCATTTGTCTTTAATATTATTATTTTTTTAGAACAAATTATATTTATTTTATATGCAATATGAAGCAAGGAGTTAGATGTGGCTGGGTGGTCTGTGAGAGGTCTAGAGTTCTCGTTTTTTTTATAGTCAGACTGGCAGAATGGTTTTGATCCAATTTTAATATTTATGATATCTTTTTTAATATTTGAATGATTAGAATTAGAATTATAATATATAATAAATACAGATGATAAACATGCCTGGGAATCCAAATGCGGTAGCGGAGTGCATGGAGGCGTTATTGCCAGCACTGAAACATGCATTGAGGCAGATAAAAGGAGACTAGGAGGACATGCGTGGCCTCTTCTCCTAGAGCCAGTAGAAGTCAGTCTCACTCATATTGCTTTCTTGCTGTTTCCAGTTCCATGAACAATTGTTTTAGCACTCTATTTAAATTTGGGAAAAATTATGTTTATGTAACCTAAGGAGAAAGAAATTTAAAAAGGGTCATCCCAAAGTAGATGTACTGAAATTTAGGGTTGGTAATTTCTTTCGAATCCGATGAAGAATTTGTTATCGGTTCCGAATTGGGAGGATATAGAGGAATGTTTTAGATCCAATTAAATATTTGAATAATAAGATTTGGAGATTTTTGGATTCGGGGATGTGAAGTTGAATAACCAATTAAATATATAATATATAAATATAATAAATATTTATTTACATTAAAAAGTCCTAAAGTTAAAAACATGTGGAATTTTATATCCTTCTCATTGCGTAATAACCAATTAAATATATAATATATAAATGTAATAAATATTTATTTATATTAAAAGTCCTAAGGTAAAAACATGCAGATTTTAACCTTTTTTTTTTACATATTTTTTCTTTAATTGGTCATAATCATTCTTATTACCATTATGGCAAATAAATCTAAATCCGAAGGAGATAAAAAATCCAATGATAATAAAAAATCCTAGAAATAATAAATGAAGACGTAAATGAGGAATTTAAATCCAACCAAAATTGGATCCATTGCTATCCATTTTCTCCAATGTCCAAACTACCCTTCCAAAACAAATAAATGATATGAGCCCACCAATCCATCCACTTGTTTGTTGACCCGAATAACGAAAAAATATTTTAAATTTTAATTTCATTTTTTTATAACTTAATATTTTTAAATTCAAATCAAAGCCTATAGATTTGGAGTGAAGCCTTTCCCAATCAGTGTTCATTTGTTGCACCGTTGTTCTAATGTAATTACCAGGAAATAGATAAAGACAATAGCCTTATAATATATATTTTCTTATACATTCAAATTAGAAACTTTAAATTTTGAATAAGTTCAAATTATTTATAATTTATGTAACACAATCTTAGCAATCATATCTTTTAATAAAAAAATTAAAACTTTCTTGACTTCTATTCATACAAATATCTTTTAAGAATATAATAAAACTTGCTAAATTCATCTTTACCCAAAAAGACTTTCCAATTTCTAAATAAAATCTGATTTCAATTTCAACAAATAAATAAATAAATCATCAATGTATAAATAAGCTTGAATCATCACTCTATTGATTATCTTTCTTTCTACTTTGCTTCCATCATAATATCGAGAGAATTCGGATATATGTTGAGGGCTTGGCAAGACGATGATTTGGTTCCAAGTTATTTGTCTTCGTTTATAACAAATTTAATTAGTCTTGATTTGAGTTACTTTCCCCCATGAAGGTGACGGTAAAGGTAATGAATCTAATGATGATGATTGGGTAATAGAGAAAAGATTAATGTTGAAACGTGAATGCATGTTACATAAAAATCATGCACGATTACAAATAGTGAAATTATTGTCTGATATAAGAATATTCGTTAGTACAAATTCATCCATTGTGGCGACGAAATCTATTCGAGATATTCTTTATATAATACCAATGAAACTAGTAATATTGCTCGATCCCCAAGATACTTTGGTGTTTTAAAATAGTTTTGTCAAATATTTCAATCAATGATAATGATCAAATGATCTTAGTGGCAACCGAGTCGGTCGATTAGGTGAATTCTGAAAAAGTTGAGTTGAAGAATGTTGATTGGGGAGATGAATGTATGATCTGTTTGGAAGATCTTTCAACGGGGCTACCATTAGGAATTATTCGTAGTCCATGTTCTCATTTTTATCATTATAATTGTATACTCATGGATTCAAAGGAGTAGCCTCATGTTCAATATGTAGATCTCACATCCTGATGCTATCTTCAAAGTATTCATTACTTAATCAATTAATAGTGTGATACTTATTCTTCTTATTCTTATTTTTTAATATAGATTATATGTTTTATTATTATTTTTAAATAGAATGTTTGTATGATTCCAGTTCAGGCAGCTTCATGGACTCCCAATATCAAATCAGATGCAGCGGTATGAATGTGAGGCCCAAAACCGGTCCAGTTGACAGCCGTCAATACATGGAATACTCGTAGATGTCAGGGTGCTTGACACCACTCATGAAAATCGGGCGAGTTTCCTTTGTATGGGGAGCTCTGCAGGTACAAAAACACAATCTGACAATTTACAATGACCGCATGGGGTCCACATGCGAAAGTAAAATAATGAGCGCGAGCATATATCTTCATGGAAATACATCCAGTATATCTGATAGTTCGAGTTAATAAATTACTCTTTACCAAACATATATTAAAATGTACAATTTCTAATACATGTTAAACAAAATGACAATGCCAAAACCACAACCCGGCTTTCTTCTAAACGCAACCTATAGTGAGCGCTTTCTTCTAAACGCAACCTATAGTAGGCGTCGTCCTCTGAAGTACATACTATGCAAATAGTAATCCGCCAGCGGGGTGAAGCCAAGCGAGTAGTGAAAATTTCCTACACGTGAGTTACTCCAGCAAATTGCGTAATAAACTGGCAAACAATCATCAAGCAATTACATGAACCTACTCGAATGTCTACATGACCAAATCTCATGTCCGAATCTCCATAGACTCCCTCACATATACACCTAAACTTGAGAATGCGAAGTAAAATATCCTTGGTTTTAAAACAAAAGCTTTTTGTTCTTGAAAACTCACTACCTAATTTTGGTAAATACATTGGACTACCCTCGGCAATTGTTGTGGATCTTTCTCCCAGCAGTCATGGTCCTCATCGAAGTGATCTGTTAGACTGACTCTCAAAGCGATTCTTCGGAAAATGTGCGAAATTCCTTTCACAAACATTTTAGTTTTTCTTTCAATTTCATGTCATGCACTCACTCTAACCTTCTGTGATTTGCCTTAGTGCATATGGAATACATGATGCCAATCCAATAAACTCAGGCTAATATAAAACATATATATACTAACATAATTAATCCACATAAATCATGTACTGCAAATTTACAAATCAATAAGCACGAAATTTGCTCACATGGGCCTAGTGCTCATGGCAGATTAGTTTGAATGTTCAGCGCTCATAAAAAATCGCCTGTAAAAAGTAGCGTCGCTCTTCATGTGAGCAGTGAAACCTCGGGTTGGCAACATTCCACGACCTAACAATGGGATTTTCTCCCTCAGTTCAAATGTTTTGAGGGCGAAAGCCACAGCTAATCAGGCCTCGGAGACATCACAGCCATTTTACACATGGCTCTTAGTACAGAGTCTTGCAAGTAGGAAGGAAGAAAATTACCACTATCTGCTGGGTTGTGAACTCCACAGATCGATTGTCACAGCGTAGCCCTCGGGTGAGGCAACTTTGCTTCTTATAGTCGAGGCAGGAAGTCAGAACGTGAAATCTAGAGAGAATGAGCTCTCTCTCTCTCTCTCTCTCTAAATCACAAATCTCACGCCCACTGCATCTCCTTTCAGCCACTGCCCTTTTTGGCTTTCAAATGGGAAGATGAACCACTTGTTCATCTTCTCTTTATTATCGTTAATATCTCATAATTCAGTGCTGTCCTTTTTCTTGAATTAATGACACATGGCTTAATCTGCCAGTAATTTATTATCTACTGCAATCATGCAGCGTAGTTACGTAGTCACGTGTAATGGGTAGGCTTTTATCCACATCCATCTCTTTAATTTGTTTCGTGGCGTATTCCAGTCTTGGCTTATGAAATTCGACTATCTGGGATTAGGCGAAATTCGACATGGTAGCTAAATTTAGCGAGATGGTCCAACGGTGAAGTCCGTTTCATCATCAAGGATCTGAAAAATTTTGGATTTACGAATGGCCAATTTCTGTTTTGAGGAAAATTTGAATTTTCTCGAGTCTTACAATGAATGAATTATCGTCTTTCTCCCACTAGGATCATTTTTAAAAGGTTTTTTATTAACAAATTATGAAGTGTAGTACTACTTATTTTTTCTTATTTTTTCTTTTTTTTGGGAGAATAACGTGACTCAAAATATGGATAGCCTTTTTTTTTTCTATTGAATGAAAAATGATCGGATCATTGTTCTTGGTTGATTGAAAAATAGTATAACTGGCTATTAAGTTAATTGTTTTTTGGTTGAATCTATTAATAATATATTATATTTTACTTTTCAAACAGGTTAAAGTGTGTTGTTATCAATTAAACTTTTAGCAATAAAAAAATCACATATAATTGTGTTCACCCGGAAAGAAAAAAAAAACAAGCAAATCTTATTGTTTACATTTGCTTTTTGCTGCACCTTGAGCGGAAAACAATTATAAACAATAGTTCTTTTTGAGAAATTATAAATATAAGAGTTTGTAAAAGCAAAACAATAATTGAGGCAGTTTTATTGTTTTGTTGCAGCTATGATATGTTTCCCACTCAAAGGCGAGACTCGTTTTTGTATTTTTTAAAAACCATTTTTGAAAACGATTTGGAGTTGCCACTTATTTTTTTAAAGAGAAAAAAAAATAAGAAAAAAAAAACCCTAACTATGTGTAGACCCCTAAAATTTGAAGACTTATAAGGTTTCTTCCTTGATGGGAGGTAATTTCACATTGGAAATTGAGGACAAAGGCTTTCCTTACCCTATAAAAGGGGGCCTCTCCTCTTTGATTTGGAGGAGGAAAAAAAATGAAAACTATGGGTCTTTCCACCAAAGAGTGAGAGGCCTTAATGACCTTAATTAAATATATTTTTTGAGAATAAATTAAGACATAGACCTATATAATTTAGACTCTATTAGCTCCTTAAGTTTGTTTTTTAAAGAGACTATGGACCTTCCCCACATTGAGTGGGAGGTCCTAAGTGGTCTTGGGAGCAACTTGGGAAAGCGATCCGCTTTGACAGTTCTTCTATTTTATATAGTTATTTTTACAATTAATTGTCTTCCATATATATTTAATTTATTGTTATATTTAATTAGTCATTTAATTTATGGTCTTATTATTTTATTTTCCTTATTAAGTATAATATAGCATTTTGTTTATTTAATTAAATTGGTTGTTGATGTCTTTTTAATAAATTCAATTTATATTTCCCATAACATACGAACCATCACTTGCTCTTAATTTAATAAAATCCAAAATTTCAAAAATTAAGTTCTAATTTTCATTTCTCAATTTTAAGTGCCAAATTTCTCATTTTCTAAAACTAAAATTTTAATTCCATTAATAATTAAATCTCATTTTCCAGATTTTATTTACAAAATTTATACATTTATTAAAAATAATGTTTGAGAATTTGATTCTTCTATTTCTATTTCATGCTAAATTTTGTTTCAAAATCAAGGTAATATAATTTTAATATTAGAAGTCTCAGTTATTATTTGTTTTAAGTTTAAAATTGTTCATGATTAATTTAAATAGTTTATTTTCATTAAAGTCTTAATTCAAATTTCAAAATTTCAAGTTTTCAATTTAAAATTCAAGTCACCCAATTTCCAATTTAAATTTCTCAAATCTCAAATTTCAAAATAAAAAATTCTCAATTTCAAAATTTATGTACCTTAATTTCAAAATTCAAAGTACTTTAATTTCCGATTTCAAATTTTCAAGTTTCCAATTTCAAAATTCAAGTGACATAATTTCAAAATTCAAGGTGTCCAATTTCCAATTTCAATTTTTTAAATTAAAAAATTAAAAAATTTCCAAGTCTCAAATTTATAAAACTCCAATTCCTTCATTTCAAAATCCATTTCCAAAATCGTATAGGCAAATTGAATTTTGGAAAAATATTAAAAAGCGATAATTTAGGTCCATCCAGAAATTTTTTTAGATATCCCGGATGGCCAAGCGGACTTCGCGTTAGAATCGTCTCGTGAAATCTAGCTAACACATCAATTTGGTTGAATTAGAGGCAGTCAAAATTCCGTGTTTTGAGGCGCGAGTATCGGGGTGCGGTAAAAGCAGGTTTGAAAGACATGTGGCGTGTGAGAATTAAACTCTTCACGTGTCTTTCATGTGACGCATGTTGCGTGAGTGAGAGATGAGATGGATGGTAGAAATTGTGTAAAGTGTCGAAAAATCAAAGAAAGGAACCTGTTAGAATTATAGGAATGTTTAATGAATACAGGCAAAAGCCCAATAGTGTTCATCTTCTCCAAATGAGAAAATCGGCAGAAATTTTTATGTAAAAAAGGTGCGATGGGCGTTTGTGATTTTTAAAGAGAGAGAGCTTTTATATACAGATTTTGATTTATTCGACCGATCGAGTTCGGCGGGCAAGAAAGTAAAGTTGCTCTCCATGACCAGAGCTCTACGTGGGCGCCGATTTGGTGGATTTAGAACAGCTCGAAGTAAGGATCTTTTCCTGCACTTGTGATGTTGCAGCTAAGAGCCATGTTTATGGTTAGGGATATTAAAGGCTTGATTTGGCGTAGTTCAGGTCTCAAACCTTTGGTAAATTGGAGAAAATCCCGGTGATCTGGCAGTGAGCGATTGCCAGCCTTAGGGTTTCCTTGTTCATGTGAATAGTGACGTGATTTTTGTGAATTTTTATGATGTTGGGTGATTCAAAATGAGTTACTTGTATTTGCCTAGTGTAGCATTGGCAAATTTTGGTATTGTGGTGAATTTAATAACATGATTTGTTTGAATTAATTATGTTAATATATATGCATGTGAATATATTAGCATGAGTTTGTTGGGATTGGCATCATGCATTTCATATGCACTAGGGCACCCTATAATATTAGGAGTGAGTGCATGACATGAAATTGAAAGAAAAACGAAAATGTTTGTGAAAGGAATTTCAAGGAAGATTTTCCGAAGAATTGCCTTGGAGAGTTGTCCACAGATCACTTCGGATGAGGACCATGACTTGTTTGGAGAAATATCCGGCAATTAAGCTCGGAGGATAGTCAATATATATTTTCGAAACTTCGGTGGCAAGTAAGTTTCGAGAGCAGATTTTGTTTTAAAAACTTTATTTTGCACGCTTATTGCTTAGGCATGTGTGAGGGTCGGTGGGGACTCGGGACATGTGGGATTGGTCATGTAGACATTAAGTAGGTTCATGAAATTGCTTGGATGTGATTGTTTGCCATGGCATGTGTGCAGTGGGGAAGTAACCCATGTAGGAAATTATCAACTGCGGGCTTCTCACCTGACCGAGGATAAATCATTTAGGTATAGGGTGTGCGGGAGGACGCTCACTAGAGGCCGGGATTTAGAAGAGAAGCCGGATTGTGGCTTTGTGGTTATTTTGTATGCATGTATTAAAATTCTAGGTTTAATATATGTTGTATAAGATGTCTCTTAACTCTTGGTATGTTATATAGTTAATATATATTTTGATATGATCATGAGTATTGATGCATGGGCCCAAGTGGCCATTTTTACTCATTTAAATTGTATATGGACCCGGTGTGGTCGTTGTTGATTGTTGGAACAGGTTTTGTACCTTGGGTGACTCCTCGTCTGAAAGGAAGCTCTGCTTGGGTTTTTGTGAGTGGTGTCGGGTTACCCGACATCCATGAGTATTCCGCGGTTGATCTGCCATGTCAATGCACTCTGCGCTAAAGGGGTCACATCCCAATTCAAAATTCTCAAACTTAAATTTCATTTTCAAAATTCTCAATTTTCAAACTTTACACTTTCAAAATTTCAATTTCAAACCACTTTCAAACATTCAAAACACAAGATTAATTCTACAATTCCTATGTTTCCTAAGCCTCTAAAGTTTTGGTCTCTAATAATCAAGTTAAAAAAATACGATAATTGACTAATCAATCTAAGGATACCAATAAATCAAGCAGATAGTACATAAAAGAGCAAAGTCGAGAAGAAGAATGCATACCTAAGTTACGAATCAAGAGCATTATCGATAGAAAATCATGTTAGTTCGACAAACAATATAAAATATTCACAATTAAATTAGAGATAGATTGTAAATCAAATACTAAATTATTTATTAAAATCATACATAAGATGTTGGGCCCCAAAAAAGCCAATTTATTTTTTTTACACAAATTAACTCCACAAGAGTTTGTTATTATTGGAGTTATAGAATTAAACATGTGATTGAAACATTTACAAACTATTTTGAAAATATAATTTTTGAAAACTGAGTTTTGATTTCAGGGATTTAGAAAATTGAATTCTTTAAGAATTGAGAATTTGATATTTGAAATTTGAAATTGGGAATTGAATTTTGAACATTAGTAACTTAGAAATTTGAAATTTGAGACTTCAATTTTTTAAATTGGAAATTTGGGTTTTGGAAATTAGGTATTTGAATTTCGGAAATTAGGATTTAAAACTTTACAAATCGAGAATTTTGAATTTGAATTTAGAAATTTGGTAATTTAAAGGAATTAAGAATTTGTAACTAAAATTTTGAAGAAGTGGACTTAAATTATGGAAATTGGGATTTGAATTTTAAAAATTGAGGTTCTGAAGTTTCAAAATTAGGAATTGAGAATTTTGAAAGAAAATTGGATTTTTAAAAGAAAATGATAATTTGAAAAAAGGAAATGAAAATATGAGATTTTGTGAAATTGAGATTCAAATAATTAAATTGGGAAGAGAAGATAAATATAAATTTAAAACTTGTAAAGTAGTTTTTTAAATTTGAAATTTTATTTTTTAAAGATATTAAAATTGGTAATATAATTAAAAAGAGTACGAGTATATCACAAGTTAATAGTTAGTAAAATGGCTAAGAACCTTACTTATATCATAGAGGTCAAACCCTAATGTTACATTTGAGATTTTATTTTTAATGGTGTCCTAATGGGTTAGACTTAAGGTAAATGTAAGACCCGAGAAAATTCCTAATTTTCTGAAAAATGGTAAAATGGTCATTTCGGTAAAAACCCGAAATTTTTCTAGATCTCAGATGATGAAACGGACTTCACCGTTGGAATCGTCTCGCGAAATCTAAATACCTACCATCGCCACCTCACGACCCGAGACAATGGATTTCATCGCTTCGCCAAGACCGCCGTCAAAGGCTATAATCCGCTGGAAAAGATGCTGACGTATAAAGTCACCTAATACACGATTCACGCGACACATATCAGAGCGACTGGGGATAAACGATAACGAATCTGGCCGAGACGCGCCAAGTCACAAAATCAAGCACAAAATTGATATATGAATTACCGGAAAGTTTAATGAGATAAGACAAGTCAAATAGCGTTCATCTTCCCATTTGAAAGAGAAAACGTGGTGAGATGCAAAGAGGATTGAATTTGTGGATTTTGTGCAGGGACAGGCGAGAGCTCCTCTTCCTCTCTAGATTTTCGGCCATTCGGACCGTCGGTTCTCAACAGAGCAAGAAGTAAAGTCAATCTACGCGGCGAGGGCTACGTGTGGACACCGATTCGTGGAGTCTCGACAACTCCAAAGAGTAGTGGATCTTTTCCTACTTGTGTTATTCTTGGCTAAGAGCCATGTAAATGGTCGAGAATATTCCTGAGGCTTGATTTAGTCAGAATTCGGGCCTCAAACCTTGAACCGAGCGAGAAAACTCTAAATTCGTGGCCGTGAATAGTGCCAACCCGAGGGTTTCATTGTTCACGTGAATAGTGACGTGATTTTTGGTGTGAATTTTTATGATGTTGAGTGATTCAAAATGAATTGTTTGTGTTTGTTAATTAGCTCATGTGAGCTAATTTTGGTGTTATTGATGTGAATTTAATAACATGGTTTATGTGGATTAATTATGTTAGTATATACATGTTTTATATATTAGCACGAGAGTTTGTCATTTAAGATCACGCATTCCATATGCACTAGGGCACCCTAGAATATTAGGAGTGAGTGTATGACATGAAATTGAAAGAAAAACGAAAATGTTTGTGAAAGGAATTTCAAGGAAGATTTTCTGAAGAATTGCCTTGGAGAGTTGTCTAACAGATCACTTCGGATGAGGACCATGACTGTTTCTGAGAAATATCCAAAGACTACTTCGAGTGTAGTCCAAATGTATTTAATCGGGGGGCCTGTAGTGAGTTTTCAAGAACAAAAGCTTTTGTTTTGAAACCGGATATTTTACCGCATTCGACTTAAGCATATGCAGGAATGTTATGTACCGGCACACGACGGCCATGTAAACATCTCGAGTGATTCATTGTGACTGCCGGACAAGTGATTGTTTGGCTATGACATGTGCACTTAGGCTGCAGGAAAACTCCACGTAGAAATTATCACTACTCGGCCTTGCTCATCCCGTCAGGATCACTATTTCGTGCAATGTGGAGCGTGATAGGACACGACGCCATTGTGAGGTCGTGGTTTAGAAGAAAGTCGTGGTTGTGGCTGGGGTATTCGCTTTGTATAAATACGAATTAAAACTCTAAATTTTGATATATGTTTGGTAAAGAGTAATTTCTTAACTCTTGAACTATTGTATATAGTTGATGTATTTTGTGAGTATTAATGCAGGGGCTCAAGTGGCCATTATTTTACTCTCATAGACCTCAGGTGGTCATTGTAAATTGTCGGGACAAAGCCAGGATCTTGGGTAGAGCTCCCGTACAAAGGGAGACTCGTCTCGATTTTTATGAGTGGTGTCGAAGTTACCCGACATCCACGAGTATTCCCCTGCGGGTTGACAAAGAGTCAACGGACACCCCTGGCTGCGTACGCCACAGCTGCATCAGAGCTTTGAAACGTGACACTAGTGGAGCTCCCAAGTTGGGTATCCATAGTTTAGTCCTAATACCACTTCTCATACCTTGGTATCGAGCTTAGGTATACGAATACCTAGGGCTTCTCGAGGGACTCGGGGCTTAGGCCATAGCCACAGTGTTTAAGAACACGCCGCATAGCTCGATGTCGGGCTTAGGTAGGTGACTTGTGAAGTCATGAGATAGATTAGAACACCGCGTGCATTGTGTTATGTGCTTGGATGTGTGAACATGAATTGTTGTGTAATGATTCAGGTGCAGATGTCAGGCGACGTGTGCTTAGTGAATAGCACATAGGAAAAAATGATAGAAGAAATTTTTCTAAGGTTTTACAAAGGTGTAAAACTGAAAAATAAAAATAAAATAAATTCTTAAGGAATATATTTTGTTCTACTAGAAATGAAAAAAATGTGGTGGTTTTTCTCAGAAATGAATGAGAAAAAAAAAAAGGAGAAGTTGCGTGGAGTCGAATGGCACGCCCAGCTTCAGCTGGGTCACGATACAATGGAATTGTATCGTGACATAGCAGTATGGGTGCTGTGCCTGGCACACGATAAGCCGTGACTGGCCACGCACATCGACCGGAGTCAGGCACGATACTTCAAGCAGTTCGCGTAAGGCGGGCGGCACAGGCACGCTGGCAGTGGCTGGGCCAGATGCAATATAAAGCATCAGACGCGGCTGAGGGCAGCAATCAGGTCGCAATATACAAGAAGAAGGTCGCGGATACGCCGCGACACGGTAGCAGCCGCGTCGCGATACGGCCCGTGATACGGTCGAGCGCTTGCAACATGGATCGTCCATCACCCTTGTATGTGACTGTGGCAAAAGGCGTACCTCGTCAAGAATACCTACAGGACTCGCGACACGACCGGGAGGGGGCCACGACACGGTCCTATGTGTGCCACGATACAGCCTAGAGCACACCACGACACGAAGGGCCGCGGCGCGCCCGGGAGCCATGCCACGTAGTAGGCGTGTGCCGGGTCGTGGTGTGCACTGCACCTAACCTAGTTTTCGACTCGCAATCGTTGAGTCACTATCGGGGACACCTCATAAGTTAATCGCTCTCACGAGGTTTTCAAAAAAAAATCAAATCAAATCAAATCAAATCTTTTAAAATGAAATTTTCTAAAATAAAATTTTTGTTGTTAAATATGATTTAAAATATGAAATTATTGTCTTGCATTACCTATGAATGCATGGACATAGTGTATGAAATATTTTTCGTATGTGGAATAGTTGTCTCTGGCTATGTTCACGCCTTTGTAGATATCAGATAGAATTTAAACTCTACATTTGACATGTGTAGATGGCTAGTCAAGGGCAAGGACATAGAGGGTGTCCACGAGGTGCTAGCCAAGCATCACCAGTATTTGACCAAAGAAGCCTCATTGAGGGCCGTATGATCAAGGGCTCACGGCTTCTCGCAGACAGCTAGTGTAAGAGTGTATTGTGGAGGCCCGAGTAACCTCCTGCAGATTCGTGGCACATCATCCCTCCGACATTCACAAGGGGAGGAGATTCGCATGGTGGCGCACTACTGTTTCATGCAGACGAGAAGGTGCTGGGTGGCATGGAGATTACCTCCTCGATTATCGACTAGATTAGACTACCGCGCTCCAACTGTAGGCGAGGCCCAAGTATGGTGGAATCGGGAAAAGACCTCAGAGACCTAGAGGCAATGACATGGGCAGTTCTAGAGCCGTTTCATGGTAAGTATTTTCCTAGCATATCGCTCTGCCTTCACTTAGCGCCTTTGAGCTCCTTGGTTTCCCAAGCGCGTGGACGATGACTGAGATGGATTATGTGGCTAGATTCAATGAAAGCACTCGCTTTTGACGATGATCACGTGGCCACAAACACGGCCAAAGCTGGGAGGTTCGAGAATGTCAAGTTGTCCATTCGGGGCAGATTGTATGACTTATGGTCGGGACAACCTCGACCATGAGAGACAGGATGCTCCTGAGCACTCGTAATGTGTTAGTAACAAGAGGAAGGAGTTAGTCTTCTTCTAGTTTGGGAAAGAAGGCAGGGTCTACCACTAGGGTTCCAAGCGTCGCGCCATCCCGGCCAGTGGACGATTAGGTCAGCCACGCCGGGCAAAGATGGTGTGCTATCATCACAGCTGTTCTGACATACGAAGGGATTCTTCCCAAAGACAGGATCCTAGGTTTCTGACAGCCGCCACAAATGTTGCAGGATTGTGAGAGGATACGTGATATTCCTCCACAACCCTAAGAGGCGAGGAGCCACTCCCCAACTTCGTGAGTCAGACCGGCACCTCCCTGCTACGTGCAGCCAGAGGCTAGCATGGGTCGTAGGCAAAGGACGAGGCCCACAAAGTGTGGACGTCAGGGTTCGTGGGCGTGTCTACTTATCACACCAACGGCTAAGTCGTAATGGATCAAATCCAATTATACAGGTACGTTTACATTCTTCTATGGGCAAGAGTGTTATTCGACTTGGTGCTTCGTGATTCATTCATTACTACAAGAAGGGGGGCCGCAATCCCCATGCGAAGCCCGAGTTGTGGTGAAGGAGACCCGCGGTAGTATTTGAAAGGCCCTCTGTGGGTGTAAGAGACCCGGGGAGATGTCCCAAATTTCTGTGTGGGTGTAAGAGACTAGGGGAGCTATCCCAAATTTCTGTGTGGGTGTAAAAGACCCAGGGAGATATCCCAATTTCTGTGTGGGTGTAAGAGACCCGATGAGAAATCCAAAATTTATGTGTGGGTGTAAGAGACCCGTGGAGAAATCCAAAATTTCTGTGTGGGTGTAAGAGACCCGGGAAGCTATTCCGAAATTTCTATGTGGGTGTAGGAGACCCGTGGAGTTATTCGAAATCTCTGTGTGGGTGTAAGAGACCCGTGGAGAAATCCAAAATTTATGTGTGGGTGTAAGAGACCCATGGAGTTATCCGAAATTTCTGTGTGGGTGTAAGAGACCCGTGGAGATATCCCAAATTCTGTGTTAGTGTAAGAGACCCGGGGAGATATCCCAAATTCAGGTGGGTGTAAGAGGACCCGAGGAGCTATCCCAAATTTCTCGTGTGTGTAAGAGACCGTGGAGATATCCGAAATTTCAGGTGGGGATATAAGAGGCTCAGCAGTATTTAAAAGTTCTGTCGCTCTCGAGAGATGAAACACACTGGCCAAGTTATCGTGAGACTTAGAGTCGAGTTATAGGAGCCTGGGAGTGGTTCGAGATGAAAACACAATCATGGTTATCACGACTTAGAGTTTAGTGGATAGGAGTCAGAGTGACTTGAGATATGGATAAATTTTCGAAATCAGATTGCGCTCCATGGTACGCCAGCGGCTTGGTATATGGATGTCATTCATGAAACGGACTAGCACCGTCCACTGGATCGGTTGATCGTGGACTCGGGAAGGTCAGCGTTTACACACCAAGCAGGATTGTGTAGGGTTACATATGCACATAGTTGGATGCGGTATGGGTGATAGTAGACCGACTCACGGTCATGATCGCTGCAACTCGACAAGTGACCTTCACATTCGAGATTCCGCCATTACATTCGAGATAGTCCACTACATGGAATACCAAGATCCATGGGCTCGATAGTGGACCGAGGTTTACTTACGCACTCTTGGAAGAGTTTCCGTGCTACATAGCACACCTACTGACCATGAGTACAGCTTCCACCCATAAGGACGGTCACGAGAGACTATACAGTGTTAGAGAACATAAGCCGCGAGCATGCATCCCGGATCATAAGGGTAGTCAAAGAGCATTTGTCTAGGTGGAATTCGCCAACAACAGCTTATCGTGCTTAAGGCGATGGCACCATATGAGGTATTGTATAGAGGCCATGTAGTCATATGTTGGACCGAGGTGGAGAGAGCTCCACGTCCTCGATTTGATTAGAGACACCTCCGAGTAGTGCTTGATACTTACAACGCTTCTCACGCCGAGCCGACGTAAGAGCTAGCCGATGTGCACGTCGAATTCTTAGAGTTCGAGGTTTGGGGATCACGCCTTCAAGGTGGATGCCTAAGAGAAAAGTGGTCGTTCGGTAGCGCGCGAGCTTATCGCCGAGGTTCATCAGCCCTTCGAGATACTGTGAGAGGGTAGACCGTAGCGCACCGGCTACTTTACCGCCCAAAGCATGTCGTGTCCACGAGGTATTTCACGCCTCCATGTTCGAGGTACACTTCGGGATCCACCATGTAGTGGATTGGGAGAGAATGAGGTCACCTGGGAGCCGGGACCTTCGAGGAGGGACTAGTGTGTACTGTGGATACGGATCAGTTTTGCGACGTAAGACCGTGAGGCTAGTGAGGGTGTTATGGCAAAGACCGTGAGAGAAGTCAACGTAGGAGCGAGGACACGATACGCCACCCATCCCTTCTTGTTTAGGGATTTAAGGTACGTGGTTTACTGCTTAATACTTAAATGATCTGCTTTACATGCACAGGTCTAGTATTACAGATATGCATGTGAGTTGTTGTGATTGTCTAGAAATTTGACTTAATCTTTTAAGGAGGAGAGAGTCAAGACCCGAGAAAATTCCAATTTTCAGAAATGGCAAAATCCAGAATTGGCCAAAACCCGAAATTTTTATAAACTCGAATTATGAAACTGATTTCACCGCTGAATCATCTCTGAAACTGTACTCGCCATCGCCGACCCTTCAATTCCGAGATGTCAATTTCACGCTTCGAGACAATCGTGTCGTGCCGAACCGATTTGAGAGACATGTGATGTGAAAAGTCACTCTACTACATGTACTCATGTGACACATGTTGCATGGAGCAAAGAGAGGATAGAAATCGCATGGCCGAGATAATGTCATGTCAAAAATCCAAGACTGAGGATACGGATGATATTAAATGAAAGTTTAATGAGTATGAGGACAAACATGAATAGTGTCTTCTTCTCCAAACACCAAAACAAGCAAGAGGGTCGAGAAACGTGCGGTGAGATGATTTTAAATCTGTAGAGAGAAAGTGTGCATTCTCTAGATTTCCAATGACTGACCGCTTGTCACTGAGTAAGAAGTAAAGTTGTTCTACGCGGTGAGGGCTACACGTGGACACCGATTTGGTGGAGTTCCGACAACTCTAAGAGGTAGGGATCTTTTCCTACTTGCGTTAATCTTTGGCTAAGAGCTATATAAATGGTTAGGAATGTTCTGAGGCTAGTTTACTATAAATCTTGCCTTTAAACCTTGAACCGAGTGGAGAAAATTTTATTTGTGGTAGGTCGTGAACAAGAACTTGTGTTTAATGCTCACGAGTCAGTGACACAAAATTTTTGTGTGAAATGTGTTTTGTTATGATTCAAAATGAATTAAGCCAGGTTTGTTAATTAAATTTACGCGAGCCTAATTTTAAAGGTAACTGGATTGTGGAATTCCGTATAACATGTTTTATGTTATTTAATTATGTTAATATATATGCATGTGAATATATTAGCATGAATGTGGGTTGGAATTGGCCCTCATGTATCCATATGCACTAGGCACCCTAGAATATTAGAAGTGAGTGCATGACATGAAATCGAAAGAAAACGAAAACGTTGGAAATGAATTTCACAAGATTTTTCAAGAATCATTGAGGGATCTAACAGGATCACTGATGTGAGGACTATGACTGCTTTAGAGTTATCCAAAAAATTCTCCTCAGAGGGTAGTCCAATATTTTTACCGAAATCCAGAGTAAGTTTTCAAGAACAAAAAAATTTTGTTGTGAAAACTGTATTTTTACTCGCATTCGGCTTAGGCATATGTGAGGGAGTCAGAGAACCAATACGGGAATTGGTCATGTAGACATTTGAGTATGGTTCATGAAATTGCTTGAATGTGATTGTTTCTATAACATGTGCAATTTAGGGCGGAGTAACCTGGGAAATTATCACTATCGTACTTGCTCACCCCGTCGAGGATCACCATTTCGTGTACAAGAGCTATCTTAAGCGGTGCGTACACTCACTGTAGGCCGCGTGTTAGAAGAAAGTCAAGCCGCGGTTTGATATTGTCAGAGCAACATGTATTAAATCAGAACTTTAATATATGTCAGATTAAGAGTAATGTGTTAACTCTCAACCATGTAAGATAAATTTGGTCGATATTTTGTATAATGGGCCTAAGGCCATTATTTTACTGCACGTGCATCTACAAAAGGCCATTATGATTATTTGACAAAGCTTTTATTTTGTGCAGAGCTCCATACAAAGGAGATTCCGCCTGATTTTTACGAAATGTGCTGTCGGTTACCCGATATTCACGAATATCTCCATGTAGTTGATTCGTTGTCAAATCTGACACCTTGCTTTCAGCATCACAATTTTTTTCATATTATGAGTACACATAGCAGGGATCTAGATTTTTTGCTATTATAAGCTTCCCACTAAAAATGCGAGATCATTTTATTAAAAACCATTTTTAGAAATCCATGAGTCGCCACTTATTTTTGTTTTATTTAAAGGAAACAAAAAAGAAAAAAGAAAACCTTAAACGCGACTCCAAATAAGAAACGCAAGTCTCTGAAAACCGAGCCTTGGTACGAGGTCGTTACCCATCGAAGGTACGATGGAAGCCAGAAGATTCTATACGCCTAAAGCTCCGATCTCTTTTAAACAAACTACGAAAATATGGTTTTCAATTAATCAACTAATGAATATTGAAGATAAACAATAACAATATCAGACTCTAAAACCCGGGTTTGTTTGATAACCAACTTAATGCCGTGGAATGCCCGCAACCCGACACCACCTAAAATCAAGCAAAGTCTCTTTGTACTGGGAGCCTACCCAAGGTACAAACCTGTCCTAACAAGCTTTACAATGACTAATATCAGGTCCATAGCGAGTAAAATAATGGTCACTTGGGCCCCTGCATCAATACTCACAAAATACATCAACTAGATTACCATAGCTCAAGAGTTATTACATTACTCTTATACAACATATATTAAACCTTGGAATTTTAATACATGTATACAATAAAGATACTAAAGGCAATACCCGACTTTCTTCTAAAATGCGGCATCTAGTGAGCTGCTTGTCCGTGCACACCTATACCCGAACAGGATCGCCGATGGTGTGAGCAGCCCAAGAGCGATAATTCTCCTACATGGTTACTCTTCCCACCTATGCACATGTTATTACAAACAATCACATTCAGCACTTTCTACGAACCTACTCGAATGTCTACATGCCCAAACCCATGTCCCGAGTCCTCGCCGACTTCACATATGCCTGCCGAATGCGAGTAAAATCAGCTTTCAAAACAGCGTTTATTTGTTCTGAAAAACACACTACCGAATTTTGGTAAAATATCGATTAACCCTCCGAGGCGACCATTGATAACCCTCCGGGCCACTCCATGGCCCTCCGACGGAATCATGGACAATCTCCCAACACGATTCTCCTGAAAATCTTCCATCGAAATTCCTTTCACAAACATTTTCATTTTTCTTTCAATTTCATGTCATGCACTCACACCTAATATTCCAGGCTACCCCAGTGCATATGGAATGTATTATGCCAATTCCAAATAATGTATGCTAATACAATTCACATGCATATATTAACATAATTTACTCTCACAAGAGTCACAAGTATTCAATTTCACATTAATAACACCAAAATTAGCTCACATGGGCTAATTAGCAAACACAAACAATTCATTTTGAATCACTTACAAAATACATTTTCACACCAAGAAAATCATGTCACTATTCACGTGAACTGTGAAACCTCAGGTTACTGTTCACGGCCACCAAATTTGGGATTTTCTTTCCACTTGCCTCAGCAGCCAGACCGTTACTTCGCTTAAATCAAGCCTCGTATCATCCCTAACTATAAACATGGCTCTTAGCCAAAGAATAAACCAAGTGGAAAAGATCCCCACCTCTTAGAGTCAGTTTAACTCCACTGGGTCAGTGTCCACGCGCAGCTCCTCGCCACATCAAACCTTTTACTTCGCCTCCTATTAAACCGATGGTCCGACGGCCAAATCTAGAGAAGGTCTTCTCTCTTTCAAAAAATCTCAAATCCCACTTTCTGCACACACTCGTCCAAACACGCCCACTTCAGGCTCAAAATGCAAGAAGACAACACTGCTTATCTTTCGCCTTATTATCATTAACATTTCATTTAATTCCATCTATGTCCCTTTTCTTGATTTTTTTGACACTTGGCACTATCTCGGCCATCCATTTTCATCATCTCTCTACTCATGCAACATGTGTCACATGAGTACATGTAGTAGGTGACTTTGCCACATCATACGCCTCTCAAACCCGCGCTTTTACTACCACACCGGCATGCCTCGAAAAACGTGAAATTCCGACTGTCTCAGAATTCGACGAAATTTGACGTGGTAGCTAGATTTCACGAGACGATTCCAACGGTGAAATCCGTTTCATCATCCAAGATCTAGAAAATTTTCTGATTTTTACCGAAATTATCATTTTACCCTTTTTCAGAAAATTGGAATTTTCTCGGGTCTTACATTCTCTCCTCCTTAAAAAGGAATTTTGTCCCGAAATTTTGTACAATCACTATGAAACACATGCATATGCAACGCATAATTTTACCATGCATAAACTAGTTATTTAAGTATTAAACGACAAACCATCGTACCTTCATCCCTAAACAAGAAGGGATAGGTGGCTCGTGATCTCGTCTCTCACGCTCCCACGCCGACTCCACCCACTCGCGTTTACAAGACCTTCACTAGCCTCATGGTCTCAAGGTCACAAAACCCGATCCCACTATCCATAATGCACACTCGCTCTCCTAAGGTCCCATCCGTGCGTCAACCTCTATCTCTTCCCAATCCACTACATGAGCCGGATCCGAGTGTACCCTGAGTACAGACGTGAAATACCGCGACACTGGATATACCGGGCGGCAAAGCCAACCGGCACGCACAATGCCTACCCTCTCGAGATCCCGAAGGGCTCCAATAATAAACCCTGGGCGATAGCTTCCTTGTTTCGTCGAACCCGACCACTCCTCTCTTGTGTGCATCACCTTCCTAAGAAGACGGATCTCCAACCTCAAACTCTATGGTCGACGTACATCAACATAGCCTTCTACCGGCCTAAGCCTCGGTGAAGATGTCGTCAGATCAAACTCAAATCTTCCTGAGGTGTTCCCACAAGATCAAGACCGTTGATGGAGCTTTCTCCCACCCTGCCTAACATACCTATGATCTCGCATAGCCTCCCATACAATGCCTCATATGGTGCCATCTGTATACTCGCCTGATAACCGCTGTTGTAGGCGACCCCACTCAAGGGAAAATGCTCTCCCAACTACCCTTATGATCCAGGACGCATGCTCGCAGCATGTCCTCTAACACCTGTATAGTCCTCTCTGACTGACCATCCTTCTATGGGTGGAAAGTTGTACTCATGGTCAGCCGTATGCCCGTAGCCTTTTGAAAACTCTTCCAAAAGTGCCAGAACCCGGTCTCTATCCTGATACTACGGATAATCGGTACTTCATTAGCCGACCACTCGAATGTACAACTAGTAGAATCTCTCCTCCAATGTGAAGGTCATCCTGACTGAAAATGTACTAACTGCGTGACCATCACCCATACCGCATCATGTCTCAAGCAGAAATTCGTGGGCAATTAGGTCACAAAATCCATCGTGACGTGCTCCAACTTCCACTCGGCCACCTCCAATGGATGAAGTAGCCATGTTGGCTTTTGGTGTTCAGCTTTAACCTGCTGACACGTGAGACATCGTCGAAACAAAGTCCCCTATGTGTCTCTTCATCCCGCTCCAATAATACTGGCAACGAAGATCCTGGTACATCTTCGTGCCACCTGGATGCACGGCAAATCGAAAGTAGTGAAACTCCCTGAGAATCTCCTTTCTCAAATCGATCAACTGGGGAACCACTACCCGTCCTCTATACTGAAGACTACCATCTGTGTGGATGGTCCAGCCCTCATCACCCTTACCTAACTGTACCCGATCCCTAATGGACTCTATCTCCGTCCCGCCTCGACCCAATCACCTCGCTTCAACAAAGACTCCGCAGCCACCAACTCCCCAACGTACTCGAGCCCGCTCACCGCATCAGAGCCCAAACCGCCCCATAGTCTCGCATCCGCCACTCCCGAAGCTGGTTCAGCCAATGCTCCCGTGATTCGACCGAAAGCGCATCGCCCACCACATTTTCCTTACCAGGTGGTAAATGCAAAGTGAAGTCATAATCCCCAGAACTCCATCCATCTCACAAGGCTCCTATATCGAGGTCCCACCGCAGGAAAATATACTTCGACTTTTGTGGTCCTCGAGTACACCTCGAACTGTCGCTATATAAATAGTCGCGCCAAATCTTCGGCGCAAGACTATGGCCGCCAAATCCACGCCACGTGTGTGTACTCGTCGCCGCGATTCTTCCACCGAAGGGAACCATAAACCTCCCAAACCGTACCAAACACATCCTAGTCCGCCTCGAGCATCACAATACACTCGTGGTACCCCCGTCCCTCGCCCCGATTATCAAGATAGGAGCTAAAGTAAGCCTCCTCTTAAACTCCTGGAATGCCTCCTCGCATCGGTCATCCCAATCGAACTTGACGTCCTTCCGAGTCAATCTTGTCATAGGTGCCGCTAATCGGGAGAATCCTTAATGAATCTCTTGTAGTACCCAACCAATCCCAAGAAACTACGTATCTCGAAGATCGACTTCGCCTCTCCCCAACTCACTCACTAGCCTCGACCTTTCCCCGTCCACTAACACGTTTCTATCGCCGACACCGCAAGTGTCCCAAAATCCTTCACCTTAAGAAAACCAAAACCGCACTCATCGACTTCGCGTGACACCGATGATCTCTCACGAATCAGAAACGATCCGCTGATACCATGCTCCCACTCTGACTGGGAGTAGATCAAAATGTCATCCCCAAAGACTACAAAAAACTAATCCAAATAGGGATGGAATACCACCCTTCGTGATGAGGTCCATGAACACACTGGCGATCTGGCCAATCCAAAGGTCATCATCAGAACTCAAAGTGCCTATAACACGCCCTAAAACGCTACCCAGGATATCCGTCTCCTAACCTCACCGATGGTAACTAGCATGGTCTATCTGGAGTAGACTCACGCTTCTCTCAACTGATCAAACAAATCGCCAATCCCAGAATGGGTACCGATTTCGATCGAACCTTGTTCAACCGTCAGAATCAACGCACATCGCTGGTCTCAATTCTTCTTCTTCGCAAATAGAACCGGAGAGCCTATGGTGGGCAGCTGGCTGACGAACCCCGCCCAAAAGAGCTTCAGAGCCGGACTCTGAGTTCCTCGCAACTCAACTGTGCCATCCTATGCAGTCATATAGAGACGGGCGGGCACTGTAACTCGACACCGGTCTACAACCCTCTCGCGAGGCAACCTTAGCTAATCCCGAAAAACATCCTCTCGTACTCGCAAACTACTCGAGGTAGACCTAAGTCCTGGTCTCACCGCCCTTCTGTGGTAAGGCTCACTAAACACTGGTTAACCGGTCCCCCGAGACAATCGATCAGACTAATCGCCTCAGGCAAAATATCATGCTTGCTCCCGAAATACAACACGAGCATCGCCCCGCGCAGAAGCAGAACCTCCTACGCTCACAATCGATAACGACTCTATGTCGCCGCCCAATCCATCCCGTGACGACGGTCGAACTCTGACATGTCCATGATCCTCAAGTCCACTGTGAGTTGAATCCCGAAGATCTCTAACTAGCAACCACGACATATCATCCCAATCCTCACCCTAATCCCTGGGAGAACCCACACATACAAGGCCCTCCAAGGCCCAACCCAAGCCCAACTCTATCACAACTGATTTATCATCTTTTAAGGTGTAAACACAACCTCAGACACTATTCACATACCGAAAATTTTTATACATTATGTCCATGCATATAATTCAATATATTAATTCATATGCAACAAAAAATTTCATTTTAGAAAATTTCATTTTAAAAGATTTTATTTCATTTTACTTCATTTTATTTTATTTAAAAAAAATTATTTTATTTTATTTATTTATTTTTTTAAAACCTCGTGGAACAAGTGGGGCTCATGAACAAGATCCCAAATAGTTGACTGAAAACAAAGGCACCAGTAAAACTGGTCAGGCACTAAGTGCACGCCACCTAGCCTACACTGCACGTGTCGCGCACACCACTCCTAGTCGCACGCACAAGCAGTAGTTGTCGGCAGTCTCCGCCTTTGTCGCGCACTCCGCCAGCCGTGAACGTGGTCGTGCTCTACCGTGCCGCACTTCCCTCCCGGGCGCGCCTGCTCGCGTGCCTCCGTCACCCACCAGCCGCCAAGCCTCAGCCGTCGCACAGGCCCGCTCAGCTAGTGTGTGCCTCGCAGCCCGTCAGGTGCCCGCTTAGCTCGCCATGTGTCTGCTCAAATTTGCTATGTGCCCGCTTAGCTCGCCAGGTGCCACAATACAGCCCAGATTGCGGACTACATTTTAGAAAATGGGCAATAGCCCATTCCAGCTCCAGCAACCTCTTCCCCTTTTTTTTTTTTATCCTCCAAGAATCTCCCTACCACTTCGAAATGTAGCAAACAGACCATCGCAATTCATGTACCCCCAAAAAATTTTAAGAGTTTATTTGACCCTTTTCTTGTGGTAAAAGTCGGAAAAAATTTCTAGAATTTCACAACATAATCTGTTTATGTTCAAAACTAGAACTATCAGTTCATAAAATTATATATATATATATATATATATATATATATATATATATATATATATATATATATATATATATATATAGGTATATATATATATATATATATATATATATATATATATATATATATATATATATATATATATATATTTTTTCTTTTTCAATTATGGACCATTTTACCAAAGCTTCGAACACCTAAGGTTATATTTTTCGAATTCTAGTGTTCAACGTTTACTCCTATGCTACTCACCAAGCATACAATTCACATAACATACACACAACAATTCATGTTCACACATCCAAGCACACATAACGCAATGCATGCAGTGTTCTAATCTTGTCCCGTGACTGCCTAGGTAATCTCATACCTAGCTCTACACCCACCGAGCTCTCAAGGTAATCGTTTACCCAACTCGATACTGCTCTGCAGGACGCCTGTACCCGGGGTCCGTTGACAACCCGTCAACTCATGGACATTTTCTCAGAATGCCTGCAACCCGACACCACCACGCAAAATCGGCAGCAGTCTCCTTGTACGGATGCACTCCAAGGTACAAACCTGTCCTTAACAAGTTTACAATGACCACACAGGTCCACATGCGAAGTAAAAGAATTCGGGCCACTGTACTCGCATCAATACTCACAAAATACATCAACTATATTACCATAGCTCAAGAGTTTTTACATTACTTTATACAAATATATATTAAACCTTGGAATTTTAATACATGTATACAATAAAGATACCAAAGCCATAACCCGACTTTCTCTTCTAAAATGTATTCTAGTGAGCGCTGGCCCCGCAAGACACTCCCTGTACCTTAAATGGTGATCCCTCTACAGGGTGAGCAAAGCCTAGTAGTGATAATTTCCTACCTAGGTTACTCCCCACCTAAGTGCACATGTTATGGAAAACAATCACATTCAAGCAATTTCATGAACCTACTCGAATGTCTACATGCCCAAACCCATGTCCCGAGTCCTCACCGACTCCCTCACATACGCCCAGTTCGAACGCGAAGAAAATCACGCAAAACAAAAGCTATTTCCGTTTCAAACACACACTACCGAAGTTTCAAGAATATATTGCATAAACCCCTCCGAGGCGAATCTGCTGATAACCCCGAAATAATCTACGCCCTCCTCGACGGAATTGTCGGGACAATCTCCAAACACGATTCTCCGGAAAATCTTCCGTCTAAATTCATTTCACAAACATTTTCATTTTTCTTTCAATTTCATGTCACGCACTCACACCTAATATTCCAGCCGCCCCTGCATATGCACGTGACATGCCAATCTAAACAATTTATGCTAATACAATTCATGCATATATTAACATAATTTACTCTTACAACAATCATGTTATTCAATTCACATTAATAACACCAAAATTAGCCTACACTGGCTAATTAGCAAACACAATCAATTCATTTCAATCACTTGCAAACACATTTTCACACCAAGAAATCACATCATTATTCACATGAACAAAGGAACCCTGCCATCAAGCTCACTAATTGACCAAATTGGGATTTTCTCCACTGCTCAAAGGTTTGATCAATCTACGGCTTAAATCAAGCTCTCGTAATATCCCTAACCATAAACATGGCTCTTAGCCAAAGAATAAACCAAGTAGGAAAAGATCTCCACCTCTTTGAGTTGTTGAACCCACCAACCTAAGGTCCACGTAGCCCTCACGCTGCAATGCCTTTACTTCGCTCTCCAAAAATCGACTATCCGATCTTTCCGAATCTGCAGAATGTGCTCTCTCTCTCTCTAAAAGTCTCAAATCCCACTTTCTGCACACACCCATCCAGCCACTGCCCATTTGTGCTCAAAATGAAGAAGATGAACACTGTTCATCTTTCGTCTTATTATCATTAACATTTCACCAATTCCATCTACGTCCATTTTTTGATTTTTCGACACTCTAAGCACTATCTCGCCATCCATTTCATTACCTCTCTACTACGCAAATACGTGGTCACATGAGTACATGTAGTAGGTGACTTTTGTCACATCACATGTCTCTCAAACCCGTTTTACTGCACCCGACACCCTTGTCTTCGAAAACGGAAATTCGACGTTCTCGTGCACTTGACGAAATTTTACATGGTAATTAGATTTCGCGAGACGATTCCAACGGTAAAATCTGTTTCATCATCCGAGATCTAGAAAAATTTTGGATTTTTACCAAAATTACCGTTTTACCCTCTTTTTCGTAAAAATCGAATTTTCTGATCTTACAAATATAAAAGATGCAAGCATATATAAACAAATAATCAAACAAAGTCGATATAAAAATAGCACTGGATAAAGATGTTAAATGCTATCAATTAGGAAACAATGTTACTGCAATAACAAAATACAAACTATTCACATTCAATTAAAAATTGATTATAAATCATATGTCAAATTATTTATTAAAAGGATACATGGAATATCGTGTCTCACTCGAGCCAATTTCTATGTTAAACAAATTAAACCTTCAAGATTCCACACATTTTATGTAAAATTGTAATTAATCATATGTTTGGAATGTTTGAAAACTGGTTTGAAATTGAAAATTTGAAAATTGGAAGTTTGTAAATTGAGAATTTTGAAATGAAATTTAAGTTTGAGAATTTTGAATTAGGATTTTGGAAATTGGATTTTGAAATTAAGGAATTGAGTTTTATAAATTTGAGACTTGTTTGTAATTTTGAATTTAAAAAATTGAAATTGAAATTAGGCAACTTTGGAATTTTGAAATTGCTCGTTTTGAATTTTGAAACAGAACTTGAAAATTTGAAATCGGAAATTAAGGTACTTTGAATTTTGAAATTTGAAATTGAGAAATTTTTATTTTGAAATTTGAGAGTTGAGATATTTAAGTTGGAAATTAGGTGACTTGAAATTTAAATTGGAAACTTGAAATTTTGAAATTTGAAAATTGAGGGACTTTAATTTTGAAATTATGGAAATTGAATTTGAAATCGGGATTTTGTAATTTCGGGAACTGAAACTTGAAATTTTTAAATTAAAAATTAAGGGGCTTGAATTTTAAAATTAGGACACTTGATTTTAGAAATTATAAACTTGAAATATTGAAATTAGAAATTGAGGGACTTAAATTTTAAAATTATGACCCTTGAATTTTGAAATTAGGAATTCTGCAATTTTGAAATTTGAACCTTGAAATTTTCCAATTTCAAAATTTGAGATTTGGAGGACTTGAATTTTAAAATTGAAAATTTGAAATTTTAGAAAATGAGAAATTTGGAATTTGAATTTTGAAATTTGGACATTTAAAAATTGGGAAATGAAAATTTAGAACTTGATTTTTTGAATTTTTTGGATTTTATTAAATTAAGGATGGGTGATGGTTCATATGTTAAGGAAAAATAAATTGAATTATTAAAAAATTATCAATAACCAATTTAATTAAATTAAAAGCAACAAATATACTTACAAAGAAATAAAATAATAAGACTATAAATTAAATGACTAATTAAATATAATACCTAATTAAATATATATACAAGATAATTAATTAAAAAATAACTATATAAAGTAAGAATTTTAAATAAAAAACAGTCTAGAAAACTTACTTGGCACTAGCATCCTTGACCGAGTCAAGCCACTGCTTGAAATTACCTCCAAAGCCGATCATCTCCCAAAGACGTTTCAATGCCATCCCTTTATTTTAAAAAAACCTTAAACTTTTGAGACCACTTAGACCCTCACTCAATATAGTGAAGGTCCATAGTCTCCTTATAAAAACAAACTTAAGGACTAATATTCCTAAATTAGAGTTCATGCTTTAATTTATTCCTAAAAAATATTTAATTAAGGCCATTGGGCCGCCTTCCACTCTATTTTCCCTTCTCCAAATCGTGTGGGAGATGCCTCATTTATAGTAGTGAGCCTTGTCCTCACAATTTTCAATGAGATTACCTTTCTATAAATAAGAACTCGAAAAGTCTTTCAAATTTTCGAGGCTCCTTACATATAGTTAGGGTTTTTTTTTTCTAATTTTTATTTCCCTTAAAAAAAAAGTGACGACTCCAAACCGTTTTCAAAAATTGTTTTAAAAAAATATAAAAACGAGTCTCGCATTTAAGTGGAAAACATATCATAGCCAAAATTGGTGTCAACAAACTGCCTTCAATTATTGTTTTTGCTTTTACAACCTATTGTTTATAATTTCTTAAAAAAAAAACCTATTGTTTATAATTGTTTTTCGAACATTTTTCAAATATATTCGCTCAAGGTGCAGCAAAAGCAAATGTAAACAGTAAGATTTTTTTTTTTTTTTTCGGGTGAACACAATAATATGTGATTTTTTTATTCAGCCAAAGCTACGACAACAACATATTTTTAACCTGTTTGAAAAAATAAAATAAAATAAAATATATTATTATTTATTCAACCAAAAAACAATTAACTGAATAAAAAAAGCCAATGATACTATTTTTCAATCAACCAAGAACAATGATCCGATCATTTTTCATTCAATAGAAAAAAAAAACGCTACCCAGATTTTGAGTCACGTTATTCTCCAAAAAAAAAAAAAATAGTACAACATATTGGACATTGACAGATATTGGAAGTCCAGGAATCATGTACAAACATAATCTATTTAAAAATAATAATAAAACATATAATCTATATTAAAATAATAATAATAAGAAGAATAAGAATACATTATTAATTGATTAAGTAATGAATATTTTTACAATATTGAAGCAACAGGGATGTGAGATCTACATATCGACACGAGCCACTTTGAATCCAGCGAGTATACAATATAATGATAAAATGAGAACACTTACCACGGTCGATTCCTAGCAGAGTCCCAAGTGAAAGCTTCTCCTTCCAACAGATCATACATTCATCTCCCAACAACATTCTTCAACTCAACTTCTTTTTCAGACCCATGAATCGACCTTGATTGGTCGTCGTCGCATCATTCGATCATTATCATTGACTGAACATTTGACAAAACTATTTCTTTAAAACAATTGGTGAAGTATCTTAGGGATGAATTAATATTAGCGCTTATTACTATAGCAACAAATATTCGAATTAGACGCCATCACAATTGATGAATTTCTACTAACGAATATTCTTATCGTATAGCACTTTACTCATTTGCAATCGTGCATGATTTTCATGTAACATGCATTCACGTTTCAACGTTAATCTTTTCTTTATCACCCAATCATCATCATTAGATTCAATACCTTCACCTTCATAGGGGAAAGTAACTCGAAATTTGAAGACGACCAAATTTGTTATAAACGAAGACAAATAACTTGGAACCATATCATCTTCTTGCCAAGCCCTTAACATATATCCAAATTCTCTCGACATTATGATGGAAGCAAAGTAGAAAGAAAGATAATCAATAGAATGATGATTCAAGCTTATTTATACATTGATGATTTATTAGATTATTTTGTTGAAATTGAAAATCAGGATTTTGTTTAGGAATTAGAAAGTCTTTTTGGGTAAAGATGAATTTGGCAAGTTTTATTATATTATTTAAAAGATATTTGTAAGAATAGAAGTCAAGAAAGTTTTACTTATTAAAAGATATGATTGCTAAGATTGTGTAACATAAATTAGGAAAACAATTTGAACTTATTCAAAAAATTTAAAAAGTTTTCTAATTTGAATGTATAAGAAAAATATATATTATATATTATTGCCATGATCTATTTCCTGATAAATGTAAGATCTAGAAAATTCCAATTCTTCAAAAAATGGCAAACCGTAATTTCGATTAAAACCCTAAATTTTTCTAGATCTCGTATGATCTAAACAAATTTCACCTGGAATATATTGCGAAATCTACTACCATGTCACCTCCTCGTTGGATTACGAGAAAGTTCGAATTTCACATTTTCGAGGCACCCGCTTGCTCCGTGTCAGAAATGGCTTCGAGCATACGCGATGTGAAAAAGTCGTTCATTACATGTAATCTACGCGACACATACGTCAGATGAGCAGAGAGATGATGAGATGAGCAACAGATCGCTAAGTGTCAAAATCAAGACAAAAGGGGACATAAGTGGAATTAATGGAAAGTTTAATGAATGAGACAAAACAATGAAATAGTCGCCTTCAAACAAAAAGGAGAAACGTGGCGTAATGAAGAATTTCAAAGAGGGGGGTTTGAGTTTTGAAACTAGAGAGAAAGTGCGCATTCTCTAGATTTTCTAAGTCGTTCAAAACCGGTCTGCTCTCACTGAGCAGCAAGAAAGTCGATCTACGCAATGGCGCCACGCGTCGACACCCATTTGAAGTGGAGCTCGACAACTCCAAGTGGTAGGGATCTTTCATTTCAGATATTCTTCGCTAAGAGCCATGTATGGTTAGGATATTCCGAGGCTTGATTTAAACTGTAAATTCGATCTCAAACCTTGAACCGAGTGAGAAAATCCTAAATTGGTGGTCATGGAATGTTGCCAACCCAAGGGCTCTAACGTTCATGTGGAATAAAGGATGTGATTTTTTGGTGTGATTTTTATAATGTTAAGTGATTCAAAATGAATTGTTATGGTTTACACTAGCCCATGTGAGCTAATTCTGGTGTTATTAATGGTGAATTGCATAACATGATTTATTTAATTTATGTTAATATATCTACATGTTTTTATATATTAGCATGACTATTTTGAATTAGCATAATCGATTCCATATGCACTTGGGCAACCTAGAATATTGTGTGTGAGTACACATGAAATCAACAAAACGAAATGTTTGTGAAAGGAATTTCGATTTTAAGATTTTTCAAAGAATCGCTTTTAGAGTTGTCCAACAATTCATCTCGAGGCTGATTCCATGATCATTTCGTAGAAATATCCAAAGAATTTCGCCTCGAGGGTAAAATTCAAATGTATTTGATCGAATTCGATAGTGAGTTTTCTAGAACAAAAGTTTTGCTTTGAAAATCGAACATTTTACTCTGATCTCGCCAGATAGCGGCGGAAATCATGGCGACTGACACGGGACGGGTCACGTAGATATCTGGCAGTGCTCACGAATCGCGAATGTGATTGTTTTCCATGGAATGTGCACTTAGGTGGGGAGTAACCCATGTAGGAAATTATCTCTACTGGGCTTTGCTCACCCTGTCAAGGGATCATCATTTTAGGTACAGGGAGCAATCGGGAAGGCGACACTCATTAGAGGCCGTTTGAGAAGAAAGTCGACTTGTGGCTTTGATGTTGTTGTATAACATGTATTAAAATGTTGTAATTTTTAATATATGTCGAATTTAAGAGTGATTTATTAACTCGAACTATGGTATATGTCGATGTATTTCAAGTGGGTATTAAAGGTACCTGGCGGCCATTATTTTACTCGCATGTGGACCCCCAAGGCCATTGCAATTGTCAGACAGTGTTGTACTGGTAGAGCTCAATGCACAAAGCGAGACTACGCCCGATTACGAGCCGCTGCCGTTACCCGATTATCCACGTAGTATTCCGCTGCCGACGTTGTCAACTAACCCTAAGTTTGGGCTACATATGATGTAGACAAAAGCCACCATTACATGTACCCATGTGACACATGTTGTATGAGTAGAGAGAGGATGAGATGGATGGCTGAGATTGTGCCAAGTGTCAAAAATCAAGACAAAATGGACACAATAGGAATTAAGGAATTGTTAAATGAAAAAGACAAAAGATAAATAGTGTCATCTTCTCCAAAGAAGCAAATTTCGTGCAGTAGCTTGAGTTTTTGAAATATAGAGAGAGAAAGTGTGCCTTCTCTCTAGATTTCCCAATGTCGACCTCTGGTTCGACGAGCAAGAAGCCAAAGTTGATCTATCGCATGAGGGCTACGCGGACACCGACTGGGTGGAGTTCCGACAACCCAAAGAGGTGGATCTTTTCCCGCTTGTGCTATTCTCGGGCTAAGAGTCATAAATGGTCAGATGTTCTGAGGCTTGATTATACGGTTTCTGACTCAAACATTTGAACCGAGTGGAGAAAATCCTCACATATTATGGCTTAAGTGAGCAAAGGCTAAATCGAGGGTTTCACTGTTCATGTGAATAGTGACATGATTTTTGGTGTGAATTTTTATGATGTCAGAGCTAGACTAAAAATGAATTGCTTCAGGTTTGTTAATTGTTCATGTGAGCTAATTTGTGTTATTGATGGAATTTAAAACATGATTTATGTGGATTAATTATGTTAAGATATACATATTTTATATATTAGCATGAGTTTGTCAGATTGGCATCGTGCATTCCATATGCACCTGGGTGCATAATCTGTGAATATTATAGGCTATTGCACGATATTAAATTGAAAGAAAACGAAAATGTTTGTGAAAGGAATTTCAAGGAAGATTTTCCGAAGAATTGCTCTCGGGAGAGTTGTCCAACATCACTTCTGATGAAGACCATGACTGCTTCGAGAAATATCCAGCACCCGCCGAGCAGAAATTCAATGTATTTACCGAAATTCCTAAGAGGAGTTTCGAGGAACAAAGCTTTTGTTTTGAACCAGATATTTACTCATTCGCTTAGGCATATGGGAGGAGCCTGAGGACTCTGGACATATGGACATCATGTACATTCGAGTAGGTTCAGCTGTGAATTACTGATGCGATCATTGCCAAAGACACGTGCAGGCACCAGCTGGAGAGGAACCCAATGAGGAAATTCATCACTACTTCAGTTTGCTCAATTCCGTCGATGATCACTGCAGTACGTGAAGTGTACAGGAGGACGACGCCTCACTGTGAGACCATGTTTTGTAAGAAAGCCTCGGCTTCATTGGGTATTTGTTTTCAGGTAACACGATTAAAATCAGACATATTAACATATGCCTGTAAAGAGTAATTCATTAACCTCGAACTATTGTATATAGCTGACGTGATTTTGTGAGTATCACGCAGCAAATCTGCCGCCATTATTTTTACTCCTATGTGGACCCCGTGATCATTGTAAATTGTCAGATAGGTTTTGTACCTGTAGAGCCCTCGTACGCAGGCTCGCCCGATTAGAAGCGGTGCCGTTACCCGACATCCACGACTTCTCGCAGTCGACGGCCACACAACGACCTTGCCAAGGCCAGAAATGTCGGAAAGGCCCCACTCTAAACTGCACGCTTTGATTTTGAATTTAAAAATATTGCTTACAAAAATGAAATTAAAATTTAAAATATTTCTTCGTCAATAGGACAAGTGGTTGATTGCGGGGCCCACATCAATTATTTGTTTCATGGTAGTTCAGTGGCTCGGGCATGATTTCGCACCAGCCGCCAGTGGAAATCGATATTTAGGAAACCTTCACTCAAGGGCACAACATGATCAGAAATGGGAATATCGCTTAGACATGTAGTAACTTCCTAAAAATAAATTTTCTTTATCTATATATATCAGACTCTATTTTATGGAATGAATAGCAGAGAAAAAGGATGTTTGACATGGTATCGAGTAAGATCTGGGCTCCCCGCTTGATCGACCTGTGCAAAGGGTCAATTTTTGCTCGGGTCTCCATGGTTGACTCCACAGAAAAACATCCTTGATAATTTAACATAAAAATGACTAGAGGTCTCACTAAAGGTCTAGGTCTCTCCTCCCATCACCGATTCCCGATGGTCTAATCAAGATCAAGTTGGATGGTCTAACTATGGATTATGGTCCTGTGTTAATAGATGTTTATCTCAGGAAAAGACAAACTGGGATACATCAATGGAGACTACCCCCAACCACTAGAAACCGACCCCTCCTTTCATAGATGGCGCACTGAGAATGCTATGTGAAAGGTCACGATCAACCCATAATTCATTCCTGTCAGGAACTTTATTCGCACCCAACAACCCAAGGTATGGGATTCGCGGCGCCAACATACTTTGATGGAACCGATACTGCAGGACACGAGCCTCAAAGCGCCGTATCTCGAATGAAACAAGGTGCTGGGATCTATAGAAAATATTATACTGGTCTGCTGTATTTATTGAGGGAGATCGATTGGCCGACGAATCCAATGAAACGTGTAATCGACATACAAAGCTACAACTCCATGTTACAAGAGGAGCGAGTATATATTTTTCATGGACTAGATGATCGTATCAGATCTTGTTCTAGCGATGTTCTTCGTCTGAACCTTTCCCTTCAATCGGAGCGCATCCGTCATCACGCTCAAGCGGAAGATCTCCGACAATCTATGATGATATCCGGAGCAGAAGTAGTAACTAGTGGTGCTGTTATGGCCACCAAAGGCATGAGATCTGGCTAGTCACAAACTTTACTAAAGTCCAAGCCCTCACGATCTAGGGAGGTTTACTTTGATGGGAATAAGTGCACCTATCAGGGAGTAAAAACATACCTAGAGACTTGTTTCAAAGTACATGGCTACCCAGACTGGTGGCATGAATTACAAGCCCGAAAGAAACGAGATGCTCAGAATCGAAGACATCGTGAGGTCGAGTAGCAATGGCCACCATCAATCTCAACTATCCCTTATTCCAATAGTGTAACCTTCCGTCTCAACCCTGCATCAAGGTAATCAGGGTCAAGTTGCAGCCTCCACTACCTAATGATGGTATTTCAGACATCGACTCCGCAGCAACTTAGACCATAAGACATTTGACCCAAATGACTTCTCCAACACGACTCCTCCACGAAGGACTTGCATCACAATGCAAACGGGAAACCTACTCAAATACGTGGGCCGGAACTGCGCTATCGGCCTCCCTCTCTTCTTTAACACTTCTTGCTCCATCTTCCAATAAGCCGACAAGTTCCGTGAGTCAAGTCACTAAAGAGCTTAATTGTGTTGTACTGATCTACTCTACTTTTTGTCTTCTTCAGGATATTCACACGCACCATCAGACCAGTAGCCACGAACGAAAGATTTGGCTATGGCATAGGCGCTTGGGGCACCCATTCGGGCTATCTCGTATCTATTCCCATCTTTATTTTCCCGTCTGCAGAATGTGGACTTTAAATGTGATACATGTATTAAGGCTAAAAGCCAACGAGTCTCTTATCCGGTTAGCTTGAATAAGACTAATACTCCATTTGCATTGATAAACTCCGATATGTGGGACCATCCCCAATAACTACCCCCTCTGGTCACCGTTGGTTTGTAATTTTTATCGACGATTGTACTCGAATGATTACTCTATCAATAAAAACTAAAGATGAAGCCACCATTTTTCAAGCATTTCATGCCATGGTTCACTCAATCTCTTCCAAGAGTTCTTCGATCCGATAACGGTAGGGAATTCCACCAACCGAAGATTTCGTGGCCTATTTCCAACAACACGGCCTCCATGAGACCTCATGCCTCAAACACCACAACAACATGGTGTCGCTGAGAGGAAAAATTCCAAGATATTCCTGAAACATCCCGCTCTTCTCCTCACGCACATGTCGAAACGCTATCGGGATGCTGTATACGCTGTACCTAATCAACTGTATGCCAAACTTAAAATTTTGCACTTCAAAACCCCTTACAAATCCTCTCTACCCATATATCCTTCACTATTGATGCTTCCTCCAAAATTCTTTGTGTTGCCATTCATCTCCACAAGAATCAACGTACCAAACTAGACCCATGTGCTGTTTGGTGCTTGTTTTTCGGCTATGGATTACACAAAAAAGGCTTTAGGTGCTATGACCCCAATACACACCGAACCTATATCACCATGGATGTTACATTTCTTGAGTCCGAGAATTTTTACCCTTCACCTATACCCAATTCTCCTCTTCAGGGGGAGACTCAAGTAGAAGTGTCAAATTGGTCAGAGAAAGCCAATGGAACCGAAATGAGGTTGAGCAAAGATGAGGCACCACCAGAGAGTGAACCTATCGAATTGAGAAATGAAGCCGCAAATGAAGTACCGAAAAATACAGAGTATCCTCAATCCCCTCACTCCTCCATACCTGAAGGCCCTCTCCCTCCTGAGAATGTCCCCCGAGGTAAAGTAATTCTAACGCACCTCAGAGCATGCAATATCTTGGATTCTAATCACTGCAGGTTGCCTTTTAGACACAATCGTGGGAAACCACCGAACAGATACAGCCCAGATGAAGAAGAAAGAAAATCCAAGTACCCAATTGCAAATTATGTATCTACTCAAGGTCTGTCTAAGCCGCTCAAGACTTTCACTAAGCACTATTCTCCCCGCTATATTCCCAATACTGGCTGAGGGAAGCTGCTTATCCGATCCAAAGTGGGAGCAAGCAATACAAGAAGAATCCAGAAGCCTTAAAGAAAAACAATACCCGAGGCTATCCCCACACGTAAGGAAAAAATAATGGATGCAACAGTGTTCTATAAAATACAAGGTCGATGGATCAATTGACAGATACAAGGAGAGGCTTGTGGCGAATGGGTTTACTCAAATGCATGGCATGTAATTACCATAAACCTTCTCACCGTAGGCTAAACCGAATAATTATTGTGGTCTTACTATCTCAGAACAAATTCCTGACTAGCCACTACATCAACTTGATCGTGAAAGAACGCTTCTCTTCACGGAAACCTTTGACGAGGAGGTATACATGGAGGTTCCGCCAGGGTATACAGGATCGATTGAGACCAAAATTGTTTGTAAATTGGAGAGGGCATTGTATGGACTAAAACAGTCACCACGAGCATGGTTTGGACGATTTAGTTCAACTATGATAAAGTATGGCTATCGCCATAGTAACTCGGATCATACACTTTTCTTGAAACATCGACAAAGCAAGGTGACATCATTAATAGTCTATGTGGATGATATGATAATTACTGGGACGATGTCGAGAGATTCAGGTTACAATAACAATCGTCTCCTGAATTTGAAAATGAAGCATCTGGGGAGGGCTCAAGCATTTTCTAGAATAGAGGTAATGAGGTCAAAAAGCGTATACACCCTCTCTAACGGAAATATGTATCGACTTATCGATTTAAGTGGATTACTAGAGTGTAAACCCGTGGATACGCCTAATTGTGCAACCATGCTCGGGGAATATTCGCCACTGTGTGCCACGATAAGGTGAGGTATCAAAGGCTAGTGGGGAAGCCTATTTACTTATCTCACACTCGCCCGCATATCGCCAGTCGTATGTAAGCCAATCTATGCATAATCCGAAAGTAAAGACCACATGGATGCCATAATCAATCGCACAAAGTCATCACTGTGGAAAGGACTACTTTATTCTCCAAGAACGCCTATCCGAATATTGAAAGGTACATGATGCTGACTGGCCGAAACATCTTGGATAGAAAGTCTAATTGTGCTACTTTACATTCGTGGAGTGAAACTTAGTTACATGGAGGAGTAAATAGCAAAAGGTAGTGGCATTGTCCAGCGCTCGGCCGAAGCCAGGCACGCGAAGGATTGCGGAGCTTCTTCGCTAGAAATTTGCACAGAGGTCGCTTTCCCTCGTTTCCGCAATAATGACTCTCGATGTCAGTCGCTACCACATATCTCACAACCCAATTCAACATGACCGCACTAAACATGTGGAGGTAGACCGACATTTCATCAAATGTAACTCCGGGAAGAGAAGATTATTCACCTCTTGTTAAATCTAAAGATCGGGCTTGGTCGACATATACTTACCAAGGCAATTTCCGTGGAAACTTCCAATGACTCACTGACAAGTTAGGGTGTTGAGACATCACACCAACTCAGGGGAGGTCGCGTGATTTCGCAATTGTACCAGCCAGTGGAAATCGTATATTTAGGAAATCCCTTCACTCAAGGGTACAACATGATTGTAGTCGTAAATATTGTTTAGATATAGAGTAACTTCCTAAAATAATTTTTCTTTTATCTCTATATATTGTACTCTATTTTATGGAATAAATAAGAGAGAAAAAAGGGATGTTTACAATGACATTGAGAAAATGGATATAAATGATCCGATTTTGTTGGATTTAAATTCTATTCATGTCTTCATTTATTATTTCTAAGATTTTTTATTATCAATGATTTTTATCTCGGGATTTAGATTTATTTGCAATAATAGTAATAAGAATGACTATGACCAATTAAAGAAAAAAATGTGTAAAAAAACAAAAGGTTAAAACTGCATGTTTTTAGCTTTAGGACTTTAATATAAATAACATTTATTATATTTATATATTACATATTTAATTGGTTAGCCGTTGGGAAATGAGTAGGGATATAAAATCGAACATGTTTTTAACTTTAAGACTTTTTAATGTAAATAAATATTTATTACATTTATATATTATATATTTAATTGGTTATTCAAGTTCACATCCTCAAATCCAAAAATCTCAAAATCCTATTACTCAAATATTTAATTGGATTTAAAACATTCCTCTATATCATCCCCATTTGGAACCGATAACAAATTCTTCATCGGATTCGAAAGAAATTACCAACCCTAAATTTCAGTACACCTACTTTTGAATGACTGTTTGTAAATTTCTTTCCCTTAAGTTACATAAACATTTTGACTGTTTGGGAATTGAAGTTTGATGGGATTTGAGTTTTTCATCATGGGATGGCAATCGCGATTTATAGGCGATATTATGGATTTTTTGATATATTATCGATATATCACCAATTTTTTTTTATATTACGAAATTTTCATATCGATGACTGCTGATATCCGATATTTATCAATATATCAACAATATATCCCAACATTTTCGTTCGTTTGTATTGAAAATGTGGCATTGTTTGGGAGTACCATTTTGAAAACTAATTCCCCAAATACACCAACTTTGGGATAACCGTTTTTAAATTTCTTTCTCCTTAGGTTAATTTTTCCCAAATTTAAATAGAGAGCTAAAACAATTGTTCATGGAACTGGAAACAGCAAGAAAGCAATACGAGTGAGACTGACTCCGACTGGCTCTAGGAGAAGAGGCATTGGGAGAAGAGGCCACCATCTTATAATTAAAGTAACGACCCGTTTTGGCCCAGCTATACAGATATCTATCTATGCATACACCCACTTTAAATATCTTTCTCTTTCTCCTTATCATACAAAACATAATTTTCCCAAATTTAAATTTAAATTCAAACAGAGCTACAACAATTATTATTCATGGAACTGGAAAGTGGAAATAGCTAGGTAGAAAGCAATATGAGTGGAGTGAGTCTTCCTAATTATTAATGGCTAAGAATTGGTAAATTTTTAGGTAATTGTATTTATATTTGTCAGTAATTTTATTTATATTTGATTTTTTTTTAAGGTTATATTTGGTTCCTGAAAAATTTAAAGAAAAAAAAAAATAGTGTCAAAATACTCAGGTTCATTGTCATTCTGAAATATAACAAACGAATTTCAAATATTTTCATTCAAAGAACAAAGGCAATAAAACAAATTTTTAAGCATTATTTTTCTAGCATTTAATAAGAGCAGATTCTGAGAGTACACAACATAGTTTACTTGTTTGACAGATAGACGTGAGTATTCTGACATATTTTTCTAGCACTATATTGTGATATACTCGCATTCTTTAATTATATTATCAATTTTAATATCTTTAAAAATAATAAATTTAGAAACTACTTTACAAGTTTTAAATTTATATTTATCTTTCTTCCCAATTTAACTATTTGAATCTCAATTTCACAAAATCTCATATTTTCATTTTCCTAATTTTTTTTTCAAATTATCAATATCTTTAAAAAAAAATCATTTTTTTTTCAAATTTTTCAATTTCTAATTTTTAAATTTTAAAACCTTAATTTTTAAAATTTAAATCTCAATTTTCAGAATTTAAGTCATTTTCTTCAAAATTTTAGTTACCAATTCTTAATTCCATTAAATCACCAAATTTCCAAATTTAAATTCAAAATTCAAAATTCTTGATTTGTAAAGTTTTAAATCCTAATTTCCAAATTGAACACTAAATTTCCAAATTTTAATTTACAAAACCCAAATTTCCAATTTAAAAAATTCAAGTCCCAAATTTCAAATTTCAAATTTTCTGTTCTAATTTTCAAAATTCAATTCCTCAATTTCAAATTTCAAATTTCAAATATCAAATTCTCAATTCTTAAAGAATTCAATTTTCCAAATCCCTAAAATCATAACTCAATTTTCAAAAATTGTATTTTCAAAATAGTTTGTAAATGTTCCAATTACATGTTTAACTATATAATCAACAATAATCTTAAGTCTTATATTTTGTCGAACTAACGGATTTTCTATCGATAATGCTCTCGACGGCTATCTCAAGTATGCATTCCTTCTTCGACTCTGTCTTCTTTATGTACTATCTTCTTGATTTATTGGTATCCTTAGAATGATTAGTTAATTTTCATATTTTCTTTAACTTGATTATTAGAGACCCAAACATTAGAGGTTTTGTGATGCCCCAAAACCGGGGTGTCCGTTGACAACCCGTCAACCCGCGGAATACTCATGAACGCCTGCAACCCGACACCACTCAAAATCTGCAAAGTCTCCTTTGTACTCTGGGAGCTCTATCCAAGGTACAAACTTGTCCTAACAAGTTTACAATGACCACACAGGGTCCAAATTCGAGTAAAATACGCTACATGGGCCCCGCATCAATACTCACAAATATATCACAACCAAATATATTACATGGTTTAAGAGTTTTTACATTACTCTTAATTCAACATATATTAAAATTACAATTTCTAATACATGTTATACAACAATATCCAAACCACAAGTCGGCTTTCTTCTAAAACGCTGCCTCTAGTGAGTGCCGCTTCCGATCGGGGGGCTCACCTAAAATGATGATCCTCGACAGGGTGAGCAAAGCCCAGTAGAGATAATTTCCTACATGGGTTACTCCCCACCTAAGTGCACATGCATGGCAAACAATCACATTCAAGCAATTTCATGAACCTACTCGAATGTCTACATGCCCAAACTCATGTCTCGAGCCCTCACCGACTCCCTCACACATGTCTAAGCCAATATGCGAGTAAAAATATCCAGTTTTCACAACAAAAACTTTTTGTTCTTGAAAACTTACAACCGAGTTTCGGTAAAAATATTGGACTACCCTCCGAGGCGAATTGCTGGATAACTCTCTGAAATAGTCATGATCCTCATCCAAAGTGATCTGTTGGACGTCCCTCCCAAGCAATTCTTCGAAAAATCTTTCATCGAAATTCCTTTCACAAACATTTTCATTTTTGTTTCATTTCATGTCATGCACTCACACCTAATATTCTAGGCTGCCCCAGTGCATATGGAATGCATTATGCTAATTCCAAATAATTTATGCTAATATAATTCACATGCATATATTAACATAATTTACTCTCACAACAACTATGTTATTCAATTTTCACATCAATAACACCAAAATTAGCTAACACGCTAATTAAAGAAACACAAGCTTAATTCATTTTCGAATCACTCAACATCATAAAAATCACACCAAATTCATGTTACTATTCACGTGAATGCTGAAACCCCTGCCGCACTCATTCATGTGAACAAAGGAACCCGTGTGGCACTATTCATGGCCAAACAAATAGGAATTTTCTCCACTTGCCTAAAGTTTTTTGAGACCGACCATCGCTAAACAAGTTCTCGTAATATCTAACCATTTGCTACTTCGCTCTTAGCCAAAGAATAACACAAGTAGGAAAAGATCCTCACCTCTCGAGTTGTTGAACTCCACCTCAATCGATGTCCACGCTGCAGCCTTCACCGCTGTGAGAACAACTCTCGCTTTCGCTCCTTCTCGACAACCGACCCGGCTTGATCAAGCCGAAATCTGCAGAGAAGGAGCTCCTTCTCTCTCTAAAACTCCAAAATCTCATCCACGCCTCTCCTCCAAATTTTTCATTCGCTTGTGTCACCAATTGAGAAGATGACACTATTTAAGTTTTTGTCTTATTCATTAACAATTCAAAAATTCCCATCATGTCCCATTTTCTGCATTTTCTGACACTCGATTAATTATCTAGCCATCCATTTCCATCATCTCTCTAATCTTATAACATGTGTCACAAGAGATCATGTAGTAGGTGACTTTGTCATCACATGTCTCTCAAACTCCGCTTACTGCACCGACACCCTATGGCCTCAAAAAACGCGGAAATTTCGACCGTCCCGTGACCACAAAATTCGACGTGATGACTAGATTTCGCGAGACAATTCCAACGGTGAAGTCCGTTTCGTCATCCGAGATCTAGAAAATTTCCGAATTTTTACCAAAATTACAATTTTGCTCTTTTTTAGAAAATTGGAATTTTCTCGGGTCTTACATTCTCCCCTCCTTAAAAGGAATTTCGTCCCGAAATTCTAAACAATCATAACAACTCACATGCATATGCAACGTGCACTAGACCATGCACATGTAACCAGTCATTTAAATATTAAACGACTAAAACCACACCTCTATCCCTAAACAAGAAGGATAGTGGCCCGCACGTGTCCCCGCGCTCCCACGTTCACTTCTCCACTCCACGGTGCTGCCATAACAATTCACTAGCCTCACTGGCTCAAGGCCACAAACCGATCCCGACCATTCATACGCATACTGGTCCTCCTCAAGGTCCATCAATGTCAACCTCAATCTCTCCCCAATCCACTACATGAGTTGGATCTAGAGTGTACCTCCGGAGCATGGAGACGTGAAATACCGGGATTAATTGACAGCCACAGAAGCCAACCTAAGACGCTACAAAGGCCTACCCCTCTCAAGTATCTCGAAGGGTCCAATAAACCTCGGAAATAGCTTCCCTCGCTTGCCGAACCTGACCACTCCTCTCTTAGGCATCACCTTCAAGAAGACATGATCTCCAACCTCGAACTCTAAGGGTCGACATCAGAAATCAAAGATAGCTTTTCGCCAAACTTCGAAAGCCATGAGAAGCGACGCTACCGCATCAAGCTCACCTTCTCTCGTGAGGTGTCTCTAATCGATCAGACCAAGAACGGAGCCTCTCCTACTCCTGGCCCAACATATCTGGATCTACGGCCTCCCATACAATGCCTCATATGGTGCCATCCAGATACCACCCGACAATCGTTGTTGTGGGCGAATTCCACTAAGGCGCGCTCTTCCTAACTACCCTTATGATCTAGAACGCATACCGCAAAGACGTCCTAACACCCGTATATAATCCACACAACATGTAACCCACACAACCCTTTGCCAGGTAAAATTAACCTTCCCAAGGTCACAATCACTGACAATCCAATGGACCATTAACCTAGTCCATGTCATGAATGACATCCATTTACCGAGTCCTTGCCGTCTCACCAACACCCAATGCAATTTCCAAAGGGCTATCCAAATCTCGAGTCACTCCCGACTTCTATCACTCAACTCTAAGTCTACGTGATAAACTATGATCAAGCAGGTTTTCCTAAGTAAAAGAACTTTTCTGGGCCTACACCGCGAGCCCCTCTTACATCCACATACCCTGATATCTCCACTGGTCTCTTACACCCACATAGAAATCTCTGGATAACTCCACTGGGTCTCTTACACCCACATAGAAATTTCTGATAACTCCACTGCCCTTACACCCACACGTAAATTTTGATAATTCCACTGGTCTCTTACACCCAATAATGTAAATTTACTTCTCCACTCGGCCCTACACCCACACAAAATCTCTAGGATAGCTCCCCGGGGTCTCTTACACCCAATACGTAAATTTCTGATTTCTCCACAGTCTCTACACTCACGTAAATTCCTAATAGCTCCCGCCTCTTACACCCACACAGACCTGATACTAACGGGGTCTCCTTCACCCTAACTCCAAAGCCACCTGAGGGGATTAACGACCCCCTTCTTGCTTTGCCCAACACACATTAATTACTCTTCATTTCTTGATTTGAACTATGAGTCTTCATTGGACGTAGTCCCAAAGACAAACCCAACCCACACTCACCAAGAGTGGTGAATGACCATACCATGCACCCACACCCGACTCGACGAGATGTTACCGTGCACATGAGCGCAATGATGCCATACTGTGACACCCCAATCCCGGGGGTCCACCATGAGCAGAATCTCGGAGATCTCTAACTCACAATCCCAACCTATCAGGTCAACTCACCCTACATCATAGGAAGAACATCCATGATCCGCTTCTCTAAAGGCCTCAACCTCTAAGCCTAAATCCATCACACAAGATGCATTAATGAATGAATATGATGCATCCACTTAAACGCCTACTCTACCAACAAGTGCAAGAGTAGAACAAAAATTCACATATCCGGCCGCTTCGTATGCCTGGGATTTTTCGGCAGCGCATCTACGAGACCTCGCCTTAGTGGCAATCTCGTCTCATATGCCCAAGTTGTCGACATAAATAGCATATCGCTCGCCCCGCTCGACTAGGAAGTCCCTTGGCCGTGAATCCTCAGATCTGACCACCCACACTCTCGCCCTCTAAACCCATTCAGGTCGCCAAAAGGCTCAGATAACACCCCGAGATCGGGAACCGGTTCCTCCGACCTATACTAGGTATGGAGGAATGAATCAGATACTCTCCCGTTTCTACAATGAATCGGGACTATGCGCTGCCCCAAAATCCTGGGATCCCTGTCTCTGGGGGCAATCCCGTCTCACATGCTCCAGTCATTTCGTTAAAATAACATCATCCGCCCGCCTACTAAATGCCCCATCTCGACCCCCCGTCCCGAAACTCATGTGAATCGGTCTTCGCCTTCCCGAACTAGAAGAAGGTTGATCCTCCCTCTTCTCACCAGCATCCGCAACTCGGATACCCCGTGCATCCTCTATCTCTCTCTCTATGGTCAGGGTTGTCCTAACCATGGAGTCTATATGTCTGTAGGCGGTCCCACGATCCCGCCCCAAATGGACAATTTCACCATTCTCGAATCTCCTGACTCGCCATGTCCGTGGCCACGTAGTCATCGAAGAAATCCGGCCAGCTCCTGAATCTAGCCATATACTCCATCACAAATATCGTCCTCGCTCACCCTCTAGGAACTCGAGCTTCGCGATGTCTCGCAAGATCCTAAAATACTTACCACGAACAGCCTGAACTCAAATCCATGTCATCAGCTTCTAGGTTCTAGAGGTCTTTGCTAATTCCACCATACTTGGCCTCAATTCTCTAACTGGAACGCAGCTAGTCTAATCCTGGTCACGTCAGAAGTAATCTCCATTGCCTCCAACTCCTTCTCGACCGCATTTAACCACCTATCACACCATCTGATCTCCTCCCATGAATGTCTGAGGATGATGTGCCCTAAAACCCTGAGGTTACCTCTGACTTCGACTACCCGCTACACTACCAGGTAATAAGAAGAAACAAGTAATCCCTACAAATCTCAACAAAGGCTCATAATAAATACTGCTGGTGCCCGACCAGCACTGCACACCCTCTACGTTCGCCCCGACTAGCCATCTACACATGTCAAATGGTAAGTTAAAATTCAATGCAAAGATTCTAAGGCATAAACACAAACTCGAGACACTATTCATATACGTAAAAATATTTCATATTAATAAATGTCCTTGCATTCATAGGAAATGCAAGACAATAATTCCACATTAAATCATTTTAACAACAAAAAATTTTATTTTAGAAAATTTCATTTTGAAAGATTTTATTTCATTTTATTTTATTTTATTTTATTTTGTTTTATTTTATTTTATTTATTTATTTTCGAAAAACTTAGAACAAAGTAGTTCGTGGAACATGGTCCAAAATGTGACTCAAAATGAAGCTGCACTGAGTCCAAATCGGGCTTGCGCAATGTGCACACCCAATCCACCGCCAGACGCACGGCACGACTAAATGGGCACCGCGCTTCAGCAATACTGCGATCGCGGCCGTGGTCGCGGGCGCAGCAGCCGCGGTCGCGCGTGAGCCAGCCGTGACACGCGCCTTCCCGGCCGTGTCGCGGACTGGGCTCCGCTACACGCCCAACTTATTGCCGCCACAGGTCGCGACCCACAAGGCTACTCCCTAGCTGCAATAATAAATTTGTAATGGACTCTCCCCGCCGGGCCCACACTTCGTCACGACAAATCCATTGTATCAGGATTAATCCCTCAACGGCCAAAGGCCTCCCGTCACAATACAATTGATTTTATCGTGCGACTATCCCAAACCCAACAAGCCCTCGTCCCGTCACGATACAATTTCAGATCGCGACCCAGCTCCCAATGGTCCCTGCGGCGCAGCCTGGCAGTGGGCCCCTCTCGATGGTCGTGTGGTCGCAAAGATTGCTCGACCGCACGTGGCCTAGTCCAGACGCATCGTACGAGCCTACCCGGCCATGCTCACTGCGGTCACGATACACCCACTGTGACGTGACTCACAAGGAGGAAATGGGCGCAGCCTGCACTCTCCGCACTCGCCCCTTTTTTTTTCATCATTGTTCTTCTTCTCATTCCAGCTACTGGAAAACCATCAAAGAAATTTTCTTTTTTTTTCATTTTCCAGTAAACCAAATAAATTTCTTAAATTTTATTTTATCCATTTTTTTTCCAGTTTTACACACTGTAAAACCTTAGAAAAAATTTCTTCACATCATTTTTTTTTCATTTAATTATGGACTATTTGCCAAAAATTTTCGAACACCTATGGTTATATTTCTCGGCCCTAGTATTCAACATTTTCTCCTATGCTACTCACCAAGCATACAAATCACATAATGCATACACAACAATTAATCACACATCAATCATCAAAGTGCACAAGGAATGTGTGATCTAACCCGTTTCCCATCGAGTCCTAGGTATATCGCAAACCTAACCTACCGATACTAAGCTATAACTCTAGTATCCAACATCAAGCTATACTAAGCTATGATGTTCCTACACCTCATGACCATGACCTAAGCCCAAGTCCCCCAATCCCTAGGTTTTCATTTACCTACGCTCTACACCCACCGAGCTCCCAAGGTAATCGTTTACCTTAGCTCTGATACCAAGCTGTGAAGCTAGTATCATAACCAAACTTATAAACACACCCACCGAGCTTCCAAGGTAGTCGTATACCTTAGCTCTGATACCAAGCTGTGACGCCCCAAAACCGGGGTGTTCAATGACAACCCGTCAACCCGCGGAATACTCGTGAATGTTGTGTAACCCGACACCACTCTCGAAAATCGAGCAAAGTCTCCTTTGTACGAGGAGCTCTACCCAAGGTACAAACTTCCCACATGGGCCCCTGCATCAATACTCACAAATATATCCCAACCAAATATATTACATGGTTCAAAAGTTTTTACATTACTCTTAATTCAACATATATTAAAATTACAATTTCTAATACATGTTATACAACAATATCAAAACCAAGCCTAGCTTTCTTCTAACACCCAAATTCTAAAGTGGGAGTGCCGCCTTCCGATCGCTTCGTGACCTCGGAATAGTGATCCTCGACGTGGTGAGCAAAGCCCAAAGAGAGATAATTTCCTACATGGGTTACTTCCCCACCTAAGTGCACATGCATGGCAAAGAATCACATTCACAATTTCATGAACCTACCGAATGTCTACATGCCCAAACCCATGTCTCGAGCTCCCACCGAATTCCTCACACATGTCTAAGCCAATATGCGAGTAAAATATCCAGTTTTCAAAACAAAAGCTTTTTGTTCTTGAAACTTACAACCGGAAGCTTAGGTAAAATATCGACTACCCTCCGAGGCGTATCACTGGATAACTCTCTCAAATAGTCACGCGGTCCTCATCCGAAGTGACTGGCTTGACGCCCTCCTAAGCAATTCTTCGAAAATCTTTCATCGAAATTCCTTTCACAAACATTTTCATTTTTGTTTCATTTCATGTCATGCACTCACACCTAATATTCTAGGTTGCCCCAGTGCATATGGAATGCATTATGCCAATTCCAAATAATTTATGCTAATACAATTCACATGCATATATTAACATAATTTACTCACAACAATCATGTTATTCAATTCTCACATCAATAACACCAAAATTAGCTCATGGCTAATTAGCAAACACAAGCAATTCATTTGAATCACCCAACATCATAAAATCACACCAAATTCATGTTAATATCTGGCTAAGGAATGTTGAAACCTCAGTGGCAATCGTTAACGATCAAACAAATAGACTTTTCTCCACTTGCCCAAAGCTTTTGAGATTCGACTTACGGCTAAAACAAGCCTCAGAACATTCCTAACAATTTACATGGCTCTTAGCCAAAGAATTGCTACTGTAGGAAAAGATCACTACCTTCGAGTTGCCTAACTCCACCAACCTGTCCACGTGTGCTCTCACCGCGTACGCCCGCTTCGCCTCCCCAAGAACCGACTCCGGCCCGATTGTCGGAATCTAGGAGATAAGGAGCTCCTTCTCTCTCTAAAACTCCAAAATCTCAGCCACGCTCTCCTCCACCTCTTCGCCCGCTTAGGTCTCCAATCGAGAAGATGACACTATTTAAGTTTTTGTCTTATTCATTAACAATTAAAAAATTCTCATCATGTCCCATTTTCTAGATTTTTGACACTTGGCACTATCAAGGCCGTCCATTTCCATCATCTCTCTAATCTTGCAACATGTGTCACAAGAGAACATGTAGTAGGTGACTTTTGTCACATCACATGTCTCTAACTATTTACGCACTCGACACCCGATGTTCGAAATAATACGTGAAATTTCGACTCGTCTCAATTCACGAATTGACGTGGTAGCTAGATTTCATGAGACGATTCCAACAGGAAGTCCGTTCTTATCATCCGAGATCTAGAAAAATTCTGAATTTTTACCGAAATTACGATTTTGCCATTTTTCAGAAAATTGAAATTTTCTCGAGTCTTACAGGCTTAGAGTAGAGCTACGGTTTATCACCGTACCTTCTCGATAAGTAATCTGACCGGACCTAGACTCGATTTTTCTCAGACCTTTTTTTTCCATATTATGAGTCATAGTGTGGACCTTGCATTTTTAGCTATTATGCGTTTCCACTAAAAATGCGAGATTTCTTTTTATTTTTGAAAACCATCTTTAGAAAATGGTTTAGAGTCAGTGACGCCCTAAAACCGGGGGTCCCGTTGACAACCCGTCAACCTGTGGAATACTCGTGGATGCCCAAGTTACTTCCGACACCACCTCATGAAAATCTGGGCCGTAGTCTCCTTGTATGGGGAGCTCTACCCAAGGTACAAACCTGTCCCAAACAGTTCTCAATGACCACATAAGGTCCACATGCGAGTAAAATAATGGCCACTTGGGCCCCTGCATTAATACTCACAAAATACATCAACTATATACAATAGTTCAAGAGTTAATAAATCACTCTTAATTCAACATATATTAAAATTACAACATTCTAATACATGTTATATTAACAACATCAAAAAGCCACAAGTCGGCTTTCTTCTAACACGCGGTCTCTAGTGAGTGCCACCTTCCCGATCGCTCCCTGTACCTGAAATGGTGATCCTTCAATAGGGTGAGCAAAGTCCATTAGAGATAATTTCCTACATGGGTTACTCCCCACCTAAGTGCATGTGCATGGAAAACAATCACATTCAAGTAATTTCATGAACCTACTCGAATGTCTACATGCCCAAACCCATGTCTCGAGTCCTCACCGACTCCCTCACACATGTCTAAGCCAATATGCGAGTAAAAATATCTAGTTTTCACAACAAAAGCTTTTTGTCCTTGAAAACTTACTACCGAGTTCAGAAAATATTAGGACTACCCGGTGCGAATTGCTAGATAACTCTCTGAAACAATCATGGTCCTCATCCGAAGTGATCTGTTAGACGTCCCTCCCATGCAATTCTTCGGAAAATCTTCCGTCGAAATTCATTTCACAAACATTTTCATTTTTGTTTCATTTCATGTCATGCACTCACACCTAATGTTCTAGACTGCCCCAGTGCATATGGAATGCATTATGCCAATTTCAAACAATTTATGCTAATACAATTCACATGCATATATTAACATAATTTACTCACAACAGTCATGTTATTCAATTTTCACATCAATAACACCAAAATTAGCTCACATGGGCTAATTAGCAAACACAAACAATTCATTTTGAATCACTCAACATCATAAAAATCACACCAAATTCACATTACTATTCATTAAGGAACAAGAAACCCTTTGGGTGGCACTGCTCACGCCCAATAATAAATAGGGAATTTTCTCTCCACTTTGCCTCAAAGATTTTGAGACCGAATTTACTTACTAAACAAGCCTTTAACATTCCTAACCATTTACATGGCTCTTAGCCAAAGAATAACACAAGTAGGAAAAGATCCTACCTCTTGGAGTTGTCGGAACTCCACCAAATTGGTGTGAACGAGTAGAACAGCTTTACTTCTTGCTCCGTCGAGAACCGACGGTCCGATCAACGGAAACCTAGAGAGAAGGCACACTTTATCTCTCTAGATTTCAAAAACTCCGGCTACTGCACGTTTGTCCAGCCCTTTGCCCGTTTTTCTCTTTTCCATTTGAGAAGACAACTATTCATGTTTTGTCTTATTCAATTAACAATTCAAAATTTCCCAATGTGTTCCTAAGCCTTGGATTTTAGACACTTGGAACTATCTAGGCCATCCATTTCATCCTCTCTCTAATCTTGCAACATGTGTCACAAAAGCACATGTAATAGGTGACTTTTGTCACATCACATGTCTCTTAAACCCGTTTTATAGCACCCGACACCCGGTGCCTCGAAAAATATGAAATTCCGACTCTCTCGGAATTTGATGAAATTCGACGTGGTGGCTAGATTTCGCAAGACGATTCCAACGGTGAAGTCCGTTTCATCATCTGAGATCTAGAAAAATTTCGGGTTTTGACCGAAATTACCGTTTTACCCTTTTCAGAAAATTCGAATTTTCTGTCTTACATCTTCTTTTAAAGGAATTCTCGTCCCGAAATTCTGGACAAGCACAACCATTCACGTGCATATGCAATGTGCACTACCCATGATGTAAACCAGTCATTTAAGTATTAAAACGACTAAACCACGACCTTCATCTCTAAATAAGAAGCGGATGTGGCTCGTGATCGTGTCCTCGCGCCTCCCACGTTAACTACTCCACCCATGATGCCGCTTATAAGACTTCACTACCACGTCTCGTAGCAAAACCCGATCCCGGCCATCCAATGCACACTGTCCTCCTCGAAGGTCCCATCGTTGTCAACTCAATCTCTCCCCAATCCACTACATGGGCTGGATCTGGAGCATACCTCCGGAGCATGGAGACGTTGAAATACCTTGCACACCTCGACATGTCGGGAGCAGGAAGCCAACCTAAGACGCAAAGGCCTACCCTCTCGAGTATCTCGGAAGGCCCAATAAATTTACGATAACTTCCTTCGCCTCACAACCTAACCACTCCTCTCTAGGCATCACCTAAGACGTGATCACCAACCTCAACTTAAGGGCCGACGTCAGACATCAAGATAGCTCTTCTACCTATTTAAGCCGTGAGAAGACGTTGTCATATTAAGCTCACCTTCTCAGAGGTGTCTCTAATCAGATCAAGAACAGTGATGGAGCTCTCTCCCACCTCGGTCCAACATATCGGTGATCTGCATGGCCTCCCATACAATGCCTCATATGGCAGCCATCCAGATACCCGCCGACAACTCGTCAGGCTAATTCCACTAAGGGCAAATGCTCTTCCTAACTACGCTTATGATCCAAGACGCATGCTTGCAACATGTCCTCTAACGCCTGTATATAATCCACACAACATGTAACCCTACACAACCCCTGCTTGGTGTGCAAACGTTGACCTTCCTAAGGTCACAATCACTGACAATCCAATGGACCGTCAACCTAGTCCATGTCATGAATGACATCCATATACCGAGTCCTTGCCGGCTCACCAACACCCAATGCAATTTCCAAAGGGTATCCAAATCTCGAGTCACCCCGACCCTAGTAACTCAACTTCTAAGTCTACGTGACAAACTATGACCGCGTGTGTTTTCATCTCGCAACAAAACTTTTCTACTACACCGCAATTCTTACATCCACACGTAAATTCTGAGTATCTCCACTTATCTTTACACCCGCTACGTAAATTCTGATATCTCCAATGCATCTCTTACACTCCACACAAAAATTCGGTTCTTCCCTGCCCTTACACCCACACGTAAATGATCTCTCCTCTGCCCTTACACCCATTACCGTAAACTGGATACCTCCCCGGTCTCTTAAACCCACATAATTCCGAGATAGCCCCTGAGTCTCTTACACCCACACGTAGTCTGAGATAGCTCCCTGCCCTTACACACACGTAGGCCCTGATAGCTCCCGAGTCTCTTACACCCACACGTAAATCAGACAGCTCCTGGTCTCTTACACCCACACAGGACCTTTCTATATTACCATGTCTCCTTCACCCCGACCCGGCTTTTCACCTCAGGGGATTAACGACCCCCTTCGCTTGCCTAACACACATTAATTACTCTTCATTTCCTGGATTTGAACTATGAGCCCACATTGACGAGTCCCAAAGACAAACATAACCCACACTCACCAAGAGTGGCGAATCACCATACCGCGCACCCACAATCTCGACTCGATCACATGTCACTGCACCCACACCCGACTCGATGAGATTCCTCTCCCCTCCCGGGGGTCCACCAGAGCGTAATCCGTAGATCTCTGAACTCACAACTCGACCTATCATGTCAACTCTCACCCCCCATCCTAAGGAAGAACATCCACACATGGCTTCTTTAAAGGCCTCAACCTCTAAGTCCAAATTTGTCACACAAGATGCGTTAATAAATGAATATGATGCATCCAATTTAAATGCTACTCTAGTCAACAACAAGTGCAAGAAGAAACGCATCTCGTATATCCGGCCGCTTCCGTATGCTCACCAGAAGCACATGAGAGACCCTCCGCCTCCTGGGGGCACCGCCTCATATGCCCAAGTCAGTCGACATAAATAAAGATATCATCTACCCCCGCCCGACTAAATGCTCTATCCCGGCCCTCGTCTGAAAACTCGTGGGTGAAGCGTAAGCCTCCGCCTTCCCCGAACCAAGAAGGCCGATCCTCCTCTTCAATTAACATCCGCAACCCTGATAATTCTACGCATCCTCTATCTCTCTCTATGGTCGTGGTCATTCAACCACGGAGTCCATGTCCCTGTAGGCGAAGTCCTACGATCCACCCCCGAGTGGACAACTCAACATTCTCGACCTCCCGACTCGTCATGTCCGCTGGCCACGTAGTCATCAAAGAAACGGGCTAGCTCCAGAATCTAGCCACAAATCCATCACAATATCGCCCGGCTTCAAATTTTCTAGGAACTCTTGGCCTGTGATGTTTAGCATCCCGAAAAATACTTACCCATGAATGTACCTCCTGAACTCTACTCATGTCATTAATTTTATGTCTCTAGGTCTTTGCCCGGGGCTCCACCATACTCAGCCTCACCCTCTGGGATCGAATGCAATAGGTCTAACTTCTAGTCGTGTCGAGGCGATCCCATAGCCCCAAACTTTCTCAATCTCGCAGATGAACTAATGGTCTCGCCACCACCTGATCTCCTCCCCTTGTAAATGTCGAGGATGATGTGCCCCGAACCTCTCGGAGGTTATTCGACTCCCGGCAACCTCGCCGTGACTAGCCTCAGGCACAAGAAGAGCCACAATACCTATAAATTTCAAGAAAGCCTGCTGGATCAAAACCGGCATCGGTCAACACGGTGGTGCTCGACCGCACTGCGGATCTAATTCCCACGCCCCGCCTTCAATCCAACACCACGCCAAACCCGAAAAGCTGAATTTAACGCAGATTCCAAGGCTTAATCACAAATTCCGTAGACACTATTCATGCCACGTAAAAAATATTTTCATACACAATGTCCTTGCATTCATAGGAAATGCAAGACAATAATTCCATATATTAAATCATATGCAACAAAATTTTATTTTAAAAAATTTGATTTGATTTGATTTGATTTTTTTTTTTTTTTTTTTGAAAAATCTGCGGAATGCTGTTCAGCGTGAGTCCAAACAAAGGATCGGTGCACCGAAGTTCAAATCGGGCTGGTGCACCGCGCACACCATGAACCCAGTTGCACGCCCACCGCGCCCAAAGCCGCGAGCACGCCATGTCGTGGCGCGGATGGGTCAGAGAAGGGGCACACGACCGTGTCGGGCCCCCTCCCGATCGTGGTCGCAGAGTCCCCCGCAGCGGTCGCTTACGGCACGCCGCTACGCTATGCGCCGTGTCGCAGGCTCCTCAGCCGTATCGCAGCACAGGCCCGGCCGTGTCGCAGCATTGTATCGCGACACGCCCAGCGGCCAAGCCTTCCTCCTGTCACGATACAAGCGATTGTATCGTGACACTCTCGCTAGCCAGACTACCCGCCTGTCACGATACAAAGACTGAATCGTGACACAACCCCGCGCCGCCCTCGTCATTATGATAAAAACTATGTATCGTGATTACTTAATCCACCAAATACAAAGTCAAGGCGCTGAAGGCCGCTACCATGTCGCGGGCCCCTCGTCGTGTGGTCGTGGCCTGTATCGTGGTCCAAATTGGCCGTATTGCATAACCATGTATACTCTCATACGCTCGAGCGCCTTCACACAAGCATTTCAGTTCGTCTCACGTGCCATGCCTGTTGCTCCTCGTGTCACAATACAAATTCTTGTCAGATTGGGTGGACTCACACTTAGAAAATGGCGCACCCACCCAATCTCCCTTAAATTTTTTTTTTTCTCATTCCAACTAATGAAACACCTAAATATATATATATATATATATATATATATATTTATTTATTTATTTATTTATTTATTTATTTTTTTTTTTTTCATTCTTCCAGAATCCAAATAAATTTATTAAAATTTATTTTATTTTTTTTCTTCCAATTTTACACATTGTAAAACCTTAGAAAAATTTCTTCTCATCATTTTTTTTTTCATTTAATTATGGACCATTTTGTCCAAAATTTCTCAAACACTTGTTCTCACACTAACCCTAGTGTTCAACATTTTATATATTTTTTTTTCCTATATGCTATTCACCAAGCACACAAATCACATAGTTTATAACACACAATCACACAATCACATAAAACACAGTGCATATAGTGTTCTAAACCTGTCCCGTGATTGTCTAGGTAATCACATACCTAACCCTAACATCGAGCTATACCAAGTTGTGATGTCCCTACACCTCATGACCATGGCCTAAGCCTAAGTCCCTCAAGCCCAGGTATTCAGATACCCAACTCGTATACTAAGTCAGGACGCCTTAAAACCGGGGTCCGTTGACAACCCGCTTCAACTCATGGAATACTGGACGCCAAGTTACCCGACACCACTAATAAAACCCTACTGTGAGTCTCCTTTGTACTGTGGAGCTCTACCCAAGGTACAAACCCGTCTCCAACAGTCACACTAATTAAGACAGGGTCCACATGAAAATAAATTACCACTCGGGCCCCCGTGACAATACTCTCACAAACACATCAACTATATACAATGGGTCAAGCAGCTTAATAAATCACTTTAATTCAAATATATATTAAAATACAACATTCTAATACATGTTATACAACAACATCAAAGCCAAGCTCAGCTTTCTTCTAACACGCGGTCTTTAGTAAGTGCCGCTTCCATCGCCTCCTCAGACCTAAAATGGTGATCCTCGATGTGGTGAGCAAAGCCCGCAGAGACATAATTTCCACATGGGTTAATTCACCTGGAGCACTGCATGGAAAACAACACATCATGCAATTTCATGAACTCACTGAATGTCTTACATGCCCAAACCCATGTCTCGAGTCCTCACCGACTCCCACATGTCTAAGCCAATATGCGAGTAAAAATATCTAGTTTTCACAACAAAAGCTTTTTGTCCTTGAAAACTTACTACCGAGTTTCGGTAAAAATATTAGACTACCCTCCGAGGCAAATTGCTAGATAACTCTCTGAAACAGTTATGGTCCTCATCCGAAGTGATCTGTTAGGACGCCCTCCTGTGCAATTCTTCTGAAAATCTTCACAAATTCATTTCACAAACATTTTCATTTTTGTTTCATTTCATGCCCACTCACACCTAATGTTCTAGTTGCCCCCAAAGTGTATAATGCATTATTAATTCCAAACACCATGCTAATACACCATGCATATATTAACATAATTTACTCACGTCGCTCATGTTATTCAATCTTTCACATCACTTAACATCAAAATTAGCTCATGGCTAATTAGCAAACACAAGCAATTCATTTTGAATCACTCAACATCATAAAAATCACACCAAATTCACATTACCATTCATGTGTGGAACAAAGGAAACCCTGGGTGGCACCTGTTTAATGTACCACAATAAATAGAATTTTCTCCACTTGGCCTGAAAGTTTCAACCCACCTCATTTACCAAAACAAGCCTTTAACATTCCTAACCATTTACATGGCTTTTAGCCAAAGATTAACACAAGTAGGAAAAGATCCCTACGTCTCGAGTTGCCTAACTCCACCAAACCGTGTCCACGCCAGAACAACTTATTTTCGCCCGTCGAGAATCGACGGTCCCATCAACGGAAACCTAGAGAGAAGACACACTTTATCTCTCTAGATTTCAAAAACTCTGGCTACTGCACGTTTGTCCAGCCCTTTGCCCGTTTTTCTCTTTTCCATTTGAGAAGACAACTATTCATGTTTTGTCTTATTCAATTAACAATTCAAAATTTCCCAATGTGTCCCTAAGCCTTGGATTTTTGACACTTGGCACTATCTAGGCCATCCATTTCATCCTCTCACTAATCTTGCAACATGTGTCACAAGAGCACATGTAATAAAGACTTTGTCACATCACATGTCTCTCAAACCTTTTACAAAGACTACACAATCAAAAATCTAAAATACAGAATTCACTGCCCTTAGCTCACAAAATTCGAATGGGTAAGATTTCAAGATCATTCATAACAGAGAAGTCCGTCATTATCTTGGAGAGATCTAGAAAATTGGTTTTGACCAATCATCATGAATCTTTTCGTAAAATTCAATTTTCTGTCTGATAGAGTACTTTGGTTTTTGCTTTATTTTAAAGAAAACAAAATATATGTCTCAACTTAATCTGAGATATGCAAAATGGTGCCTGTGTCTAATGTCGTTATTTATTCAAGAATACCATGAAGAGACCTCTCTGTTCCCCAAAGCTCCAGGCTCACTAAACAAACTAAAAAGAAGGCTTTTGAATTTAATCAATCAATAATGCGTTAAATAATTAAATAAAACATGCAAATATATATATAAATAAATAACTAATAAAGCTCTATGAGAAAATGTATACCTGAATGGAATGTTAGAAGCGCTACCAATTAAGAAACAACGTTAGTGCAATAACAAAATATAAACTATTCACATTCAATTAAAAATTTGTTATAAATCATATGTCAAATTATTCAAGTAAAAGGATAAGGCTTTAATGTCGTTTCACTTGAGCCTCATTTATAAAAGTAAATGAAATTAACTTCCAAGATTCCATTTTATAGGAATTGCAGAATTAATCATGTGTTTAAATTGTTTGAAAATTGGTTTGAAATTCCTGAAATTGGAAAATAAAGTTTAGAAAGTTTGAGAATTCCTTGGAAATGAAATTTCTAAGTCTGAGAATTCTTAACTGAGATTTTGCAAATTGGATTTAAATTAATAAATTAGTTTACAAATCTAGACTCTGGAAAATTTGTAATTTGAACTTGTGCAACTGAAATTGGAAATTGTGCAACTTGAATTTTGAAATTATGTCACTTGAATTCCGAATGGGAAACTTGAAAATTTGAAACTAAAATTAAGGCACAGAATTTGAAATTAAGGTACTTAAATTTTGAAAATTGAGAAATTCCTTTTTGGTCTGAAATTGAGATTTGAGAAATTTCCATTTAAATCTCGTGGAAATTGGGTGGGATTTGAATGAAACTGAAACTTTAAAATTTGAAATTGAAAATGAGACTGAATTCTGGAAAAATTAGGCATTTGAAATTCCTGAAATTAGGAATTGGGTACTTGGGAATTGGAAACTTGAAAATTGAGGGACTTGAATTTTGGAATGAGACATCATAGATTCCAGGAAAATTATAAACTTGAAATATTGTGAAAATTAGAAATGAGGGACTTTAAAATTCCTTAAAAATATAGACACTTCTGAATTTTGAATTGAAAATTGTGGTTTAGAAAATGAGAATTTGGACTGAATTTTGAAATTAGATTACTTAAAATTGAGAAAATGAAAATTTAGAAATTGAATTTTTAAATTTTGGGATTTTATTAAATTATGTGTGTGATGTCATGATGTTAAGAAAAAACTTGAATTATTAAAAAAAAATCAACAACCTATTTAATTAAATAAATATAAAAGTACAACAATATATAATATAAGAAAATAGTAAAATAATAAGACTTATAAATTAAATTTACTTAATAAATATAATAATAAACAAATATATATGCAAGACAATTAATTAAAAGAATCTATATAAAGGAAGAAATTTCTTAAAATAAAAAAAGTCAAGAAAATCCTACCTAGTAGACGGCCGAAATTTTGCCTCTGTGCCTGGATCGTTTCCCAAGATTGCCCCTGCTTTATTTGCTCCTAAGACTACTTAAGACTAGAAACCCCCATGGCACCCAATTTTCCGAAACGGGTATATGTACCCCAACGAAAATCCAAAACTTTTCAGATCTTAGACGATCAAACGATCCCACCGCTGAACTCGTCTCACCAAATGATAGCGTCGCTACTCAACACTGATCGATCCTAATAGTCTTGATCAGATCGGCGGCAACTGAGCACCTTAATTTGACACTGTACTTGTTCGATTTGGTCACCCACGTAGAGCCATGTAAAACGAATGGAGAGGATGTCAGTGTCCATGGAGGCCACGTCGCCAACCCTGATAGGAAGGAACCAAAGTTATGATATGATGGGAACCAAGAGAGTCAACAGGGAGAGCGACATGTGGGGCATGATGAGCCTCACTGACTGACCAAACAAACTAATGGGGAGAGAGAAAGAGAGGGAAAAGAAAGAGAGAAGAGGAGGAAGAGAGGAAAAGACGAGAGAGAAGCTCCAACTTGTCTCTTACGACTCATTTGAGATCGATGTGGCCTGCTTCTATATAGCCAAAAGAAATCAAAGATCATCTGGCTCACAGAAAGGCCTACATGCAAAAGATAAAACAATGCAGATTTCACGAGGCATCCATGAAGAGGTTCGTGGAAATCAAAGGTTTCCTGAAGTCTAGGAAGTGTCCACACGTGACTTCCTAGAGCAAATCTCTACACTTCAGCGAGGTAAGCCCTTCCCACGTATGGTTTTCTATTTTATGGCCAGGGTTGTGTCTCGCCTTATGTGTGATGTTCATTGTACTTTAACTTGGGAAGCTGCCCATTTTATCCTACGATTAATGACTTTTAAGATCATATTTGTGTGAAAAGGAATTTGGTCGTGTTTCTCCTAAGTAAATGTAGCCTGACTAATGAAATTGATGTGCCAGGACTTTCGAATCATCCTAAATTGACCTTTATAGCCTGGGGTTATAGTAAGATCTGTTTACCTGTGAACGACCTAAGTGGAAAGTCTGGTCTTACTAGGTGATGGGAGTTCCTGGTGAGGTGTCATGAAATGGTCCATCCCCAATTAGTAAAGCCAAGTTCCGTCGGGTCTCGGACGATTCATGAGGGTCTTCCAACTCGGACGAGCATACCTCTTCTCGGGTCCAATCTCATTTGAAACTTTTCACTCCACAAAGCCCATTGAGTCAAGATTCCAGCCATGTGCCTGTGGAGGACAGTGGGTGAAAATAACCTTGTTGAAATCTATGTTTTGCATCGAAGTTGCCGGTTAAAGTCGATGAATAAAGCAAAGTTTTGACATGACCACGTATGGCATGTTGTAGGCTATTATACGGGTAGGTGACTACCAAGTGAATTCAGTCAAGAAAGGTCAGAGGACATTAATTGTTTAGTCACGACACGAAGTGCTACATGCTGATACGATATCTATATATATATTGACATGAAATATATGGAACTTATATGCTTGCGATATATGTTTGCATGGTAATTGACATGAAGTACAACTAATGAGAAATTGGGGAGGAGGATATATCGCATATACCGTAACATCACGCGAGTCGGGTGTGGGTGCATAGAAATACAATCCCACCATACTGAGAATGTGTGGTGAGCTCAAACTGGACAAAGATCCAATTGAGACCATGGTGGTATAAAATGAAAATGAAAATAAATAAAATAAATAAATAAATATATATATATATATATATATATATATATATACACATGTGTTGGCGAGTAAATATTGTGGTGTGATCCCTCTAAAGGAAGACCCAAACACATTCACAAGCATATGATCACCTACGATGAAAGATTCCAGAAAGCTAAAGGTATGTGCGATGATCCCGCAGCAGTAAACCCAAAAATAATACGCAGCCACAAATAAACACACGAGCTTTGATAAAAAAAAATTCAAATGAGTATCGGAGGCCTAACCAATGAGCCGGGTTCGGCAAACACTAATGACCGGTTTTTCACATTCGGCATTGCATGTGTGAGGAGTCGGTGAGGACTCTGGTGACATGGGACACACATGGTGGGTCGATTATTCATGGCATGTAGAATTCCATTCTAGGTTTGCAAAATCTTGATTGGAATGTGCTTTTTCAGGTATGATCATTACATGTGCAATTTAGCGTGAGTAACCTCTCAGATTTTCAATACCGGCTTTGCTTACCCCGTCAGACCCTTTGAAGCAAAGCCCACGCGCTGACCGTGATATGGATGAGAGCCGGACACGGCTTTGTTTTGTTTTGTTCTTGTCTTGTATTGTATTCGGTTATTCAAAAAATATGGCTGCCTTTTGGTATCATCAAAGGATCATGTGAAAAGAGACTCCGTGATTATAGTCTATCATGTATATTTTTGTATACATTGTGAATTAAATATGCAGGAATGGGTCTCGATATATGAAATATGTAAGTGTGGGATATCAGGCACCCGAGAAACTATATGTTTCGTGGTTGACAAAGTTGTCAATCCGACCTCCCGGATAAGTGGATGTCACAGACTCCGCACTCAATGTGGGCGAAGGTCCATAGCCCTTAAAAACAACTCTAAGGGACTAATGTGAGTCCCAATTATATAGATCCATGCCTTAATTTATTCTCGAAAAAAATATTTAATTAAGGCCCATTAGGGCCTCTCACTCTTTGGTGGTGTGACGCCCCAAAACCCAGGGGTCCCGTTGATAACTCCTTCACCTAATGAATCTTAGGATGTTTCCTTGATGATTTGATACCACACTCAAGGTGTCCTGGGTTTATTTGTAATCCATATTTTCACAAAAATGAAAGTAACGTCCCTTGTGAGGAGCTCTACCCAACATATAACATGTATAACCATAACCCATTCAAGGTCTCAACAAAAGTAGTAATGACCACATAAGGTCCATCTGTCCATATCTCCAATATACAACTATATCATAACTACCCGTGGATACCGAGTTACTTGGCACCACCTCAATACATCCCTTTACTGGGATTTATTCATTCACATTTTTAAATCTAAAATATGAAAGTAAAACACTTAATTATAGTCCTGTGAAGAGTCCCATCACTTAATTCTCTTACTATAATTATATACCCGAATATTATTTAGACAATAGTCCCAAAAGAATTTAATTCATAATTCTTTTCTACAAATGTTTTTAAAAAAGTAATATTAAGGCCACATTTGCCTCCTTCGCAATCACGGGGCCTTTATCGAGGCTGCCCCTCGTACACTCCCTATACTCCGAGTGGGAACCAATGACGGGGAAGAGCTGCTTAGGAAGTTATCAATTCCTATGGCATTACTCCCATCTAAGTGCATGTATGCAACGTCATTTCACACATCTGGCAAAACATAATGCGATTCACCAATTGTTCATATGTCATGCGGATGAGACCGTGACTCACCCCCGTCCCACGCTCCAAGTCCTCACCGACTTCACACATGCATATGCCAAGTGTAAAAACTGTCATTGGTGTTTCACCTAATTACTTAACCCATTGGACAACCCTCAAATATTTAATTAATTTCATTAAATCCCGTGTGTTTTGTGGGTCACGAATTTCGAGGATCTCACCGCAAGCTTCACACGCTTTCCGACACTTTCGCGAACTTTCATCACTTGATACATATGTCTGACAAAGAATAAAATTTAGGTCTTTCATCCTAGGGGGGGATCTGCCCCATCTTGCTTCACCCAAACACACGTGATTTATTATTATTATTATTGTTTTACACCCGTGAGTCTCAATTCTGGATGTTGTCCCAATTTCCGAGCTCACTACACATTTATCAAGAATGGTGAACAACCAACACCATGCACACACACCCGACTTGACACAATGTCCCCGTGCATATGAAATGCAATTATATCATTGCTCATTCATACCATGCTGGTGCATATGATGAGTGCTATATAAAGGCGCATGCTTCACTCGCGCATAATTACTCCATGCATCATTTGGACATTTATATCAAAAACATAAGCACAAAACCAAATATATCATACAATCTCATGCTATCATATCAATGCACGTGATACATTGACATTACAAGTCACTACTACTCGAGTAGCTACATCTATCAACCTTTAGGCCGAATTGTGACAAGACATGTCCACAACTAGGCTACAATAAGCCATGTAATAGCCTTATTCATACAAGCACATCACAAGCCAAACCATTAGAACACACAATTTGACTTCCACAAAATTTTAACCAAGTATATCACTCCATTCAAGCAATGATATGCTGGCAAATCATTTACCACTGTAAAAAATCTAGACATGCAACCATTAAAACAACTTGTTAGAATCCTCTAGGTAAAATGGACCATAACCCTTGAGTTATAGGAGGGGCCCTTGATTTGGGTGATTCAAAGTCCTAACATCAAGTTCTTCGATAGATACAAGTTCCCTTGAAGGATGCTGGGGTCCAATTCTCACTTTTTCCCCACCCGAAAATCAGTCCAAAAAACTGATAGTAGGTTTGCCAGAACAAGGCAATTGTAGTAGTCTCTAGAAACGAATCCATGTAAACCCTGGAAGAGAGAGATCCGATTTTGGTGATTCAAAAGCCTAACATCAAATTCTCCCCTTTTCTAATCGAAAATCAGCCCCGAAAACTGGACATCATATAGGGTCAAAACAGGATACTATTCCCATAACCCATTAAATTTCCAAACAACCCCTTAAGGTAAAAAGGGCCAAACAGCCCCTTAGGGCATTAAAACTCAACCAAACAGCCCCTAGAATGGAAAATAAGTCAAAGTAGGAAGAATCCCTACCTATTGGAGCGTATAAGAAAATATAGGAAGTCCTGTAGACATTTCCTACACCCAAAACCTTTGATTTCTCGAACTTCTCGCTCAAATCTCCAACGAAAATTCCTTGGTAATTTTGTCGTCACATTAGCGGTTCCCCACTGTAACAAACTTTAAGTCTTGGCTCGAAATGAGACTATCACTTGAGCTCCGTAAATCTTAGAAATAAGGTAGAGCCCATTTTTCCATCTCTCTCTCCTCTCCTCTCCTCTCATTCTCTACTACTATCTCATTTTCCCTTTCCTTTCCTCTTTTTATTTTCCTTTCTTTTTTTTAAATCTAAATTATTTTGGGTTTTATCGGAGATTCTCTATGATGTCATCGTCATGCATCCTTACTCTAGATCCGTTCTTACATTCTAAAAACAATTTATTTTCTGTTTTTGGTTCGTAGTTCATTCTATTTTAAATGAATTTTAACTTTTTAAGTCATTTCTTTTCAATTTTAAGATTATTTTCTTTAAAAATCTCATCTCATAGTCATTGCTACTCACCACCTAAAAATCGTAAAATTCGACTATCTCAATTAGACGCAAACTTTATGGTCAATAGATTTCTCGCGCAGAAATCCAATGGCGACCGCTTCATCATCCTGCATCTAGAGAATTTTTAGCTTCGAACCATTATGACAATTTTTATTATTTTTTATCATTTTTCAGAAAATTAAATTTTCTTTAGTTTACAGTGGAAGGGGCCTATAGTTTCCCTTTTTTTCCTCCTCCAAATCAAGGGGGAGAGGCTCCCTTTTATAGGGAAAGGGAAGCCTCAATAGGAAAAAAAAACGCTATCCAGATTTTGAGTCACGTTATTCTCCAAAAAAAGAAAAAAGAAAAAAAAGTAGTACTACACTTCCATAATTTGTTAATAAAAATGATCTTAGTGGGAGAAAGGCGATAATTCATTCATACTTCATGGCATTAACTGCCCGGAGATATTGGGAGTCTAGGGAAGCTGCTTGGGGAATCGAATCGCGCATAAATATAATCTATTTAAAAATAATAATAAAACATATAGCTCATATTAAAAAAATAATAAGAAGAAGAATAATACATTATTAATTGATTAAGTAATGAATACTTTACAATATTGAAGCAATGTGATGTGAGCTCTAAGATATCATGATACAGCCAATTTTTCAATCAATGTGAGTATATAAATTATAATGATAAAAATGAGAACATGGACTACAATAATTCCTAATGGAAGCCCTATTGAAAGCCTTCCAAAAACAGTATCACATCTACTTCAATCAACATTCTTCAACTCAACTTTTCGTAATTCATTTAGAATCGACCATTGTTGTCTTCAGACGGCTCGACATCATTGATTGGAACATTTGACAAAACTATTTCCAAACAATTGGAAGTATCTTAGGATCGCAATATTACCAATTTCATTGGCTATAGCAACAACATTCGAATAGATCGTCATAAGCTAGCAGAATTTGTACAAACAAATATTCTACATCGCACGCAATACCTCTACTATTTGTAATCGTGCACATGATTTTCATGTAACATGCATTCCACGCTCAACGCTATTATTTTCTCTCTATCACTAAATCATCATCATTAGATTCATTACTACCTTCACCTTCATGGGGAAGTAACTCCAAATTCCGACTGCAAACCCAGGAAAATTCGAATTTTCCAAAATGGTAAAAATCAGACTTTGGTCAAAATTCAAAATAGATCTTGGATGACAAACGGACTTCACCGCTGAATCGCCCTGCCAAAATCTAGCTTAAATACTGACTCGTCGACCAAATACTTAATTTCACATTTTCGAGGGACTGAGGTTGTCAAAATTTAAACGGTCAGGTGGAAAGACATGGACACAAAGTCACATATTACATGTACCATGTGACAAGAATGTTGCATGACTTAGAGAGATGATGTGGAAATGAATGGCCAGATTGTGCAAAGTGTCAAATCATACAGTGTGGGAATATAAGTGGAATTATGAGAATTGTTAATGAGATAAGACAAAAACCAAATAGTTGTCTTCCCCATTTTGAAAGCCAAAACGTGCAGGAGGTGCAGCGGGCATGGGGTTTGTGATTTTAGAGAGAGAATGAGCTCCTTCCTCCTCAGAGATTTGCGAACGCTCTTGATCACTGCGCTCGACCCGAGCAAGAAGTAAAGTCGATCTAAGTGGCAAGGGCTATGCGTGGGCACCGATTTGGTGGAGTTTCAACAACTCCAAGATGTAGGTATCTTTTCTTACTTGTGATATTCTTTGGCTAAGAGCCATGTTTATGGTTAGGGATATTCTGAGGCTTGATTTAACCGTAGAATTCGGGCCTCAAACCTTTGAACTGAAAGTTTTTTGAGAAACCTGGGTGGCTATAAATACATAATCAAGGGTTTCAGATCAAGTCATGAATATGACGTGATTTTTGGTGTGATTTTTATGATGTTGAGGATTCAAAATGAGTTGCTTGTGTTTGTTAATTAGCCCATGAGCTAATTGGTGTTATTGGTTGTAAATTTGTATAATATGGATTATGTGAATTGATTTTGTTAATATAAGTATATGTGAGCAAATATATTAGCTTTGAAATTGTCGATTGCAGATCACATTCCATACGACTCCAATTTAATATTACAGAGCTAGTGCATAAATACGAAATTTATGTTGAAAATGGAAAATACCAGGAAAGGAATTTCAAGGAAGATTTTTTGAAGAATTGCCTCGAGAGTTGTCCACGATCACTCGATGATGACTAAGGATCAAGCTTCGGAGAAATATCCAACAATTCGCCTAAGGTAGTCCAAATGCATTTAATATTTAAATTCGGTACTGAGTTTCAGAACAAAAAAGCTTTGTTTTGAAAATGTGATATTTTACTCTCGTATCTCGGCTTAGGGTGATAAGGTGAGTGAGTTCCGATGACTCTAGACATTAGATTTGGGTCATGTAGACATCTCGAAAGAGGTTCATGTAATTGGTTTGATGTTTCAAGTTCTTCCGCTTTACATGTGCAATTTAGGTGGAGTAACCCATGTAGGGAAAATTATCACCACTGGCTTTGCCTACCTGGTTTAGTGGATCACTATTTCCTGTGCACAGGAGTGTGACGAGATCTTACAGCCACTAGGATGCCAGACAAAGAGTTTCATCGCTCAGATTTTTATTCAGATAACATGTAATAAATCAGAAATTTTGATATGTTTGGTAAAGAGTAATTTATTAATTTTTGAACTATTGTATATAGTTGATATATTTTAGAGTATTGATGCAGCTCAAGTGGCCATTATTTTACTCCAGATACGGACCTCATGTGTGGTCATTGTAAATTGTCAGATAAGTTGCAGACTCGTAGCCCCTTGACAGTTGAGCATCCTCACCAATTTTCACTTAGTGGTGCCTCTGTTACCAACATCCACTTAATATCGCCCTGGCTGGTTACGGTTATCACCCAGACACCTTGCTTTGGGGTGTCACATCGAAGACTAATTAAATTTGTTATAAATCTAAGACAACAACTTGGGAACCAAATCATCGTCTTGCCAAACCTCAACATATATCCGACCTTTGTGATTATGATGGAAGGCAAAGTAGAAAGAAAGATAATCATTAGAATGATGATTCGCTTATTTATATATATTGATGATTTATTCATTTTATTTGTTGAAATTGAAATCAGATTTTGCTTAGGGAGTGTTAGAAAGTTTTTTTAGTAAAGATGAATGGCAAGTTTTATTATATTCTTAAAAGTGATATTTGTGAGAATAGAAGTCAAGAAAGTTTTAATTTTTTTTATTAAAAGATATGATTACATAAATTAGAAACAATTTGAACTTATTAAAAAATTTAAAAGTTTAATTTTAATGTATAAGAAAATATATATTATAAAATAATTTGAACTATTAAAAAAAATTTAAAAAGTTTCTAATCTGAATGTATCAGAAAATATATATTATAGGGTTATTGTCTTGATCTATTTCTCGGAATTATATTATAACAACGGTGTAACAAATGAACACTGAGTGGGAAAGGCCTACTCCAAATCTATATGCTTTGATTTGAATTTAAAAATATTAAATTATAAAAAAATGAAATTAAAATTTAAAATATTTATTCGTTATTCGGGTCAATAGATGTCGAATACGGTGGGGCCCGCATCATTTATTTGTTTTGAAGTAGCTTGACATTGTGAAACGGATGCTGTTCGATACGACGGCCGCAGATTCTATTTGATACCCCATCCATTTTCATACACCCCATTGTGGCATGGGGAAGCGTAAAACGTCACGCGCGACACGTGCAGATGTAGAAATCTTCGTTGTAAATGTGCACTCTTTGGTTGGATTTAAATTCCTCATTCACGCTCATTGATTATTTCAAAGATTTTTTATCACCGGATTTAGATTTATTTGCTATAATAGTAATAAGAATGATTATGACCAATTAAAGAAAATAAAAAAAAGTTAAACTGGTATGCTTTTAGCTTTATGATTTTAATATAAATAACATTTATTACATTTATATATTATATATTTAATTGTTATTCAAGTTGGAAAATGAGAGAAGGTGATATGTAAATCGACATGTTTTTAACTTTATGACTTTTAAATGTAAATAAACATTTATTACATTTATATATTATATATTTAATTGTTATTCAAATTAAGACCCTCGAATCCAAAATTCCAAACTTAGTTTACTTCCAAATACACATTTGACCTGGATCTAAAACATTCTCATATCCTCCCCATTCGTGAATCGATAAATATTATTTTCCATCATATTCGAAAGAAATTACCAACCCTAAATTTCAGTACACCTACTTTTTAATGGTTGTTTGTAAATTTTTTTCCCTTAGGTTACATAAACATTTTGGCTGTCTAGGAATTGAAGTTTGATGAGATTTGTGTTTTTTTATTATGGGATGGCACTCGTGATTTATAGGCGATATTAATGATTTTTCTGTGGCCATATTACTAATATATTTACCTATTTTTGATATTGGCTTGAATTTTCATGTGAAACCCCGAGAAAATCTAATTTTCTGTAAAATGGGGAAATGGTAATTTCGGTCAAAATCCAGAATTTTTCTAGATCTCAGGTGACGAAACGGAGCCACCGTTGAATCGTCTCACTAAAATCAGCTACTCATGTGTCAGACTCACACTCGAGACAGACGGAATTTCCTGCCGCTACACTAGAGGAGTGGCCATTACACTCGGTCAAGTAGCCCCCCTGCATGAGTGGCTCAAGAGGCGCTATGTGTCGCGCGGCAAGTCAAACACAGCTCTGGCGGGCTTCATATGAGATTATACTAAGATCACGCCATTAGAAGAAAATCAAGAGTGAGAATGGAGTTAAGGGATAAGGCGTGTAACTCTATGTGTCATTACTTAATTTGATGGTAGCATGAGAGGATGTTCCTTGTCTCATTCTCGACTAAATGGGCTGGGAGAGGGGAGAGGTGTGAGGAAGAGTGTTAGTAAAACTGGTAAAGGTAGAAAATTGAAAGGATCTTTGTAGGTGTGTCTTACTCCTCAGCACCCCAGAGAGGATCTGACCGTGCCGGAGCCGACCGAGACAAGAAGCAAAGCTTTTCTCTCACAAAGGGCTTACGCGTGGGTACCAGCTGGGGAGTTTCACAAAACTCCTCAAAAGTATGGGTTTTCTTTTCTCTTTACTTGTTTTAGACTTCCTTTGTCTAAGGGTCATGTTAATGGGTGGGATTTGTTAAGGCCTGATGGTGGTTTCCTATTCCAAAAGATTTGGATCGAGTGAAGAAATCCCTGGTGTGAAGTTTCCTTTGGACAAATCCACATTCGTCAGGTGGCTTATGTGATGTCATGGTTGCTTCCATGAGCGAAATAACATGCCGATGTGGTCTTGTGGGCGCTCCAAGACAGAATGGTCAGATTTAAATATTAGCCCATGAGCTAATTTTGTAAGTTATTGCTATGAATGAATATGTGTGCAAGTTTTGTAAAAATATACGCATGCTTTTAGTGATGATCCAATACGGTGTATCGTGTAGCATGTGTTGAACGTTTAAAGTGTGCCATTGCATTAAGCATTGGGAAGGAAGTAACCCAAGTAGAAAATCTAATAACGGGCATTTGCTCACTCCCTGGTCGAGGAAAAAACTATTTTATGTACCAAGATCAATCCCGTGTATGGCTTTTAATGACGGAGACTAGAGACGAAGAAAAAAGTCTTCCTTCTCCACAAACCCAATTTTTTATTATGGCTTTGTAAAAATCAAAGTAAAAGATCTCGTTTCGATAAATTGTAAACAAAACAAATCATAAAATTCTTTTTGTGGTTGTAATATACATTTATAGTATTTGATGTATGTGGGCCTGATGAGTCATTTACTCACATATGAGTCATAACGAGACACGTATTTCCGCGGTGCCGACGGGGCGGTCAACGACACCCCGGGGCCAAGCATCACATTTCATATCGATGACTACTGATATCCAATATATCATCAATATATCAACAATATATCCCAATATTTCCATCGTTTGTATTGAAAATGTGGCATTGTTTGGGAGTACCATTTTGAAAACTAATTCCCCAAATACACCAACTTTGGGATAACCGTTTTTAAATTTCTTTCTCCTTAGGTTACAAAAACTTTGAGTGAGACTGACTCCTACAGGCTCTAGGAGAAGAGGCATTTGGAGAAGAGGCCACCATCTTATAATTAAAGAAACGACCCGTTTTGGCCCAGCTATACAAATATCTATCTATACACCCACTTTAAATATCTGTCTCTTTCTCCTTATCATACATAAACATAATTTTCCCAAATTTAAATTTAAATTCAAACAGAGTTACGACAATTATTATTCATGGAACTGGAAAGTGGAAACAGCTAGGTAGAAAGCAATATGAGTGGAGTGAGTCCTCCTAGTCCTAATTATTAATGGCTAAGAATTGGTAAATTTTTAGGTAATTGTATTTATATTTGTCAGTAATTTTATTTATGTTTGATTTTCTTATTACATAAGGCTCGAAAATTTGGAAGAAAATAAAAAAGAAAATAGGAAGGAAAGTAGAAAGAAAAATCTAAGAAAATAAAATTAAATTAAATTCATATAATATTTTTATTTGCTAGCTCAAATCAAGTTTATTTATTTAAACTCATCAATATAAAAATTAAATAATTTTAAAATCCTTAAATTTCTAAATAATTTTATTTAAGTTTGATTTTCTTTGAACTTTTTATTAGACCATCAAACATAAAAAAAAATAATTATTTTCCTTACTATTTTTTTCCTTAGTATTTTCCTAGAACCAAACACAACTTGCACTTAAACACATAAACATTTTCTCAATTGACCCTTAGGTCCTCATTTTACAAAATTCCAAATTTGCCCTTCTTCACTTAGGTTTATTTCCGGGTTCAATCAATTTTTCATTTTAGCATATAACATTAAATCATATGCTCACATATTCATTTCAATTTTCACAATTTTAACAATTATTAGTTTTTCCCCAAAACTCCAAGTTTAATTAAATTTATACTCCTGAATATATAATAAAACATATAAAAATTCTAGGGTATTTTTCGGGGCATTAACCAACTCCCACTAAGAAAATTTTGTCCTCTAAATTTACCTTAGTTAAACAGCTTAGGATATCGCCGCGCATCGCTTTCTTCACTTTCCCAAGTGGTTTCTGCCTCAGTGGTTTCTCCACAACACTTTTGACTAGTCTTAACCTTCTTATTCCGCAATTTTTCCATTTCTGATTAGTGCCCCAAAAGGATATTTTGAGCCCTATTTGAGATAGGTTTTGAGTGCCTTTGCGCACCAATCAGATCACTGAGCCAATTGAGGTGTTCGTGTCCAATTTAGTATCACTTATGCCATTTCGAGGTTATTTTTTTAGTTATTTCGTAGGTTTTTGCATACCTAGGAGTTCAATATCGAGATATGTATGAGCCATGAAGATTGGAAACTATTTTTCAGCCATCACAAATACCAAGATGCAATAAAGAAATGAAGGCAAAATGATGAAAAGGATGAAGAGAGGGTGCAAGAGTGAAAGCAAAGAAGAACAAGAACCTCAGAAATTTTGCTATGATTGCGAAATTTTCGCTGGGATTGCGAAAATTTCGCAGCCATAGCGAAAATTTCGCAATCCTAGCCTAAATTGGGTACCCCGCCACACAGTTTAAAAAAATCACCGTGCCCACAAACCCTCCATATTCGCTATCTCTCACAAATTTCGCTAGGCTAGCGAAATTTCGCTAGCTAGCGAAATTCACTATGCATAGCGAAAAATTCTCACCTCGCTTATTCTCTGTACTTCGCAGGCTAGCGAATTTCGTTAGGCTACGAAATTTTCGCTTATCCTAGCTAAATTCCCTCCCGCATAGCTTAAATTTCTGAAATTCTCACAATTTTGTAATTAATGCCAAACGACCCGCTTTTGGGTGTATTACCTCCGTCCCTTGTATGCTTCAAAACTTTAGGCTTTCTTGTAGTTTCAACCAGTGCCTTATATAAACCCCCATGGTTTTGTAACCCTAAGCAATCCTTTACAATGCCATTTTATGTAAATATCTCCTGAAATTTTCGCTTTTATGGTTTGCTTTTCTCTCTTCTCTCTCCCTCTCTTTCTTTTCATTTTCTAGGCTGCTAAACACCCCTCTCGAGGATGATAACTCAAGAGATGCCATTGCCTTATAGCTTTGAATAGGAGGGTTGCTAGCTTGGTTTTGTGGCGCTGCAGGTCAGTTCTCATGTTTTAAATGCCACAGTGACTGTATTTATGGCTCCATATCTTCCAAACTAGGTCGAATACTGTTTAATGTCATTACTTGGCCAATACTTACCATGCTTTAGGTACAAGGTATACTTATTGTTAAATGCAATCATATTCTTAGATGGTCTTTATCAGCCACTGAATGAGGTCGAAAGTGCTAGGGTTTTGAACCAAAAGGCTATGGATGCATGTCGCCTGTCGACTCAAATAGAGTGGTTTTTGTGTTAGTTTTATAGTTAAACAAAGATCCGTTATGGCTTGACCAGGTTGCTCACTATAATGCGAGATAGAGAACCCAGAGATACCATTGCCTTATGTTATCAAGCTAGTAACTCAACTTCAAAAGCTACCATTTCACACTTCATTTTCAGTTATTACGCTTATTCAGTAAACTAAACAACTCCCACCGCTTTTAAAAACAAAATTCCAAAACCAAACTAAAAGCCTCACCATTTTCAACACCGATGCGGTCATTCATAGGATGAAAAACCCATCCCCGTGTTCGACTTAGACCACTATGTCAGTAGTTTGACTACAGTAAAGAGGAGTGAATATAGAACAATTGGTTGATTCGCCACTCACCGTGGCACGAATCAAATTACGCCGCGGTTTCGGATGCGCCAAACCCACAGATATTGAGTTGAAGTGTACTTGTAATCCTATTACAAGTGAAGACCTTTAGACCTTTTTGAATTTCGGGGCCGTTATAACTACAAGTTTTCACTACTATTATCAAGACCGTTGCCATACGCTGATTTGAATAACCTGAACTCTTGGCAAGTTTGCTAGTGTTCTTTGTTTTGTTTAAATTTTGTGTAACAGGTGTTTATGCACCACTGGGATAGAAACACTTCAGGTAGACTACAGAGAATCAGTACACCAGTTGAACAAAGTTGTTAAGTCAGTGTACACAGTGAAAACATGGAGCCCCTACCTGAGGAACAACAGAGTCAACAAGCAACCCCTATGAACTAACAAAGATATGTCCATGAGGGACCGCCATATCTCCTGGGAAAGTGAGTGCTCTTCAGATCATACCTCCCGCAGAGGATGTGGCAAAGGAGACCCTACTTCGCGCCCTACTTCCCACATTCCATGTAATGGAGAATGAGAATCCTATGCTCATATCAGGGGAATTCGAGAAGTATGCACAACTTTAAGGAAGGAGTACCCGATACATGGACTCACTCAAGTCAGCATCTCACAAGACTTGAAGACAAGGGCAGACATGAATCCCATCGAGGCCCAGAACCATTAGAAATTAACAGCCGCATGCAGTTTTTGAAGAAATTCTTCAGTTCCCACAAGACCAACAATTTGAAAAGACAAATCTACACATTTGCTGTTCTTGACAATGAGAGGTTCTACCAGTGCTTGGATAGATTCATGGAGACCATTAGTGCTTGTCCACATCATGGTTTCGACACATGGATGCTTGTAAACCACTTCTCTACGGTGGTATGTCCCGCCATGAAGCAAATTGGAAACTATGCGTTGGGAGATTTTCTGAGCAAGCACCCTGATGAAGCCATGGATTTCTTGAATTATGTGGCTGAAACTTCCAAGGGTCAGATGAGCCAAACCCGAGAGGAGAAAATGAGGCCCTCGCACACCAAAGGGAGTGGATTTACACTTTCAGAGGACATGGAAATGAAAGCAAAAATCTCAACCCTAGCTAGGAAGGTGGAGGAGTTAGAAGGCAAACGACTCCATGAAGTGTAGGCAGTGACTGAAAATCCTGCACAAGCCAATCCATGCACCAATTTCCAATCCACTGCCCACCCAAGAACAAAGATCCTATGGCCCTTCAAGAAGGATTTGATGTCGAATATGCAAATGTCGTGAAGTTAATATAGTTTTCCACAACCCAATGCCCCATATGGTAATACCTACAATTCCAATTGGAGGAATCAATCCCACCTCCCGAAACCTAACCCCCGCTCTATGTGCCCCCCAAAGCCAAACCACAATTTGTTCCTCATCTCAACCACACAAATCACTACATCATCCACTTCTCCACTGGAATGTTTATTACTCGACTGAGCAAAAAGTGGTGGGCAACTTTGTGGAAGAACAAAAGGGATCAATGCACAATTGGCACAAAGGATTGATACTGCAGTATAACACTGAACAAGAAGAGAATAGATGGGCTTGAGAGCAATCTTAATCAGAAATAGACAACCTTGCATTCAATCACAAAGATCAACAATATTCTGAGGTACAGGAGAGAGGAAGGTTCCCTTCCCAAACATTGCCAAATCCAAAAGGAGTGCATGAGGTAGGTTCATCTAGCAATTCAGGAATGGATGAGGTCAAGGCTATAATCACCCTGAGGAGTGGAAAAGAGGTTGATCAGCCCATGCCCAAGCCTGTTAAGGAAACCAGGAAAGGAGAAGAAATGGAGCCAGAACACATTTTTCTGAAGGAGGACTCACGAAGTGACGCATGCCACCTCCATTTCCACAAGAACTTAGAGGCAAGAAGAAGCGCATCCCAATAGCGTGCATCTTGAAGTCCTAAGGTGTGAAGGCTAACATACCTCTTTGGACATCATCAAACAGTCCCCGCTCTTATGCAAAGTTTTCAAGGATCTTTGCACAACGCGGGTTAGGCATTAAGAAGAAGGCATTTCTAACTGAACAAGTCAAGGCCATAATCCAAAGCAAGAACCCAAATACAACACATGGATCCCGGGATTCCCACAATTTCGGGCCAACATAGGTGGACTAGCATAATGGGCAGAATCGCTGATTTAGGAGCCGCAGAACCTATCGCCATACTGTATGAGCAGCTTAGGTTCGGGGTGAACTTAAACCTACCAACATCACACTATCATTAGCCGCATGGGGATTGCAAAGATTCCTATGGGAATAGTTGAGGATGTCTTAGGAAAGTAGACAAATTCTACTACCCAAGATTTTAGTGCTCGACTAATCGAGCCAATAGCAAATGAGCCTAATCATGTACCAATCAATTTTGAAGACCATTTCGCCACGCCAATGCAATCATCAATTGCCATTTGGTGTCATGCAGCTCACCTTTGGCAACATGACATTGAACCGAACATATTCCACTTGAACAACAACAAGCACAAATTAATGGAAGATGAAAATCGTGAGGGCTAGTGAAGTATGCCTGGCTGATCGTGATGCGTGAAGCCGAGTGCCCAGAAATGTGAAATGGCCAACCACAGAAGCAGAGGTTCGTATCGGCCATCAAGGCCCACTTCGTGTGGCAATTGCTCGCCCAAATTCAACTGGAGAACCAAGCCAACAATGGAAAATTCAACACCAGATTCAAATGTGCCACTCAGCCGGCTGAGGAGATCATCCTCCTTGACCCTCCTCAGTATTCTTGTGTGATATTGAACTCCGGTTTGGTGTTCTCAAAAATCGACCAAGTAGCTCAATAAATGTCGTTTTTATTTTAATTTAGTCAATTTCTCTAATTTTTAGCTATTTTCTTAAAGTTTCCTAATTTAGTAGTTTTCTATTTTTTTAGTAATTTAGTAACTATATTATATTACCTTATGTTAAATTTTTAAGTATAGTGTAATATAATATATTAATTTTTATATTTACATATTTAATTATGCTGAGAATTCTATACGCAGTGGTGAAGTTATTCAAATTTCTATTATAACAACAAATTAGTGGAAATGATCTTCTACTCGTCTCGAACTTTATTTAAAACCAAGAGGGCCAAAGTTTTCACTACTGATTCCTCCCCAGTAGCCCTCGAGTCACTGTGCTGTCGCCGACACGCTTACCGCCCGCACCAAACAACGACTCGCACCCACTGGGGCCCCCGATCGAGCCCTCGTCACGCACCGAGCCCTCGAGCCACTTCCGCCTTGCCATCCGCACTTTCGCACCCGAGTCGCCATCACTGCATCTTTCTGCACTACTTACCACCTCCGGCCAGTCCATTCAGCGCTTCCACCGCCAAGACGAGCCTGCACCGCGTTTCCCTATAGCCACCAAGTAACGGCCGAGCCTTGATCAGCCACAGCCGCACACACCAGCCAGGCCCCCGGGCCCCCGCCCACGAGCCCCGGCTCGGAAGCGTGCTACCACATCTCAAGAAGGTCTCGGTTTCATTCCCATTAGCTGAGCCTGCCAAAGGTTCATTCAGACCACAATATGGCGTTGCAGCCAGATACTGTCCCGCTCCGACCACCCAAACGGGGCCGATTCGCACCCCGCAGAGAGAGGAGGAGGAAAATTGCTTCCAGCCCGGCCCAGACCCCCGTACCAGCCTAAATCTCCTAGGCAGTCCGAGAGCCTCCTCAGGGTTCAAAGGTACTGTGACGCTGATGTGACCCCGAGAGCCCGCCACCAAGTACACAAATGCATCCGTGAGGACCCGGCCTCTGCCGGCTCGCACTCCGCCCCGCCGGTGAGTCATCCCCATCCGCACCTCACCGGCCTCCACACGCCCGCCAGCTGAGGCGACCTCTTCGCCTCGTTATCGCGCCCCAAGATCGAGGCCATTATTCGCCGGGCACTTATTCGAACGCCGCGCTTCATTCGAGAGAGACGCATGGGGAGTCATTCTAATGACGCCCCAGACCGATGGCTGATCCATTCGGTGGATTTGATGAGGCTGATCGAGCACTACTCTCTGCTGCCTTTCATGACGCCGAGGCAAGATATTACCCCGGTGGTTCTACGCCCACCATTCGATGACCTCCGGGGAGCACCCAACCACCTCGAGCTTCTGGCTCACTATAGACGATCGCCTCAGGAGTGCCAGAGCGACAGATATTTCAAAGAAATAAGTAGGGCCCGCAGATACTCCAGCCAATCTCGGGAGGGTTAATATCGAGATTGGTCTCACCCACCTCAGCGGAGATGGTCCGCATTCTTGCCCGAGACACCACACCTGCTCTTCGCAGGCGCCCCGCCCCGATGCCGCCGATCGACACCCGTTTCCAGACCGCCTCTTCCCGCCGCAAAGACTACGCATGCTGTAGGGGGCCATCCTCGAGGCTCTTACATCTCGGGAGGGATACTGGTTCAGTCCCTCTGAGCTGATGATGACCTCCTTGATGCATTTTGAAGACAAGGTCCACCGTAGCGGGCCTGGTTCGAGCCGAGAGTCTTCCACTACTCCAAGCCGCACTACTCCCGAGCCATGTCCCGAGCACACATGGGCTTTCTGCAGGAGCCCTGATTGAGCGAGGGATTCGATGCCCTCAAACCTACGATGGAGCGAGCCATGGTCATGCCCATATCTTTCTCCTCCAAATTGCAGATCCAAAGACAGGTACCGGATCGTGAGTGCCGAGGACTCCACAGACGTATAGTCACGCCCCTGAGCCCGAGGTGGGAGAGGAGTCCAATTCCACATATGTCTCCTCCATCTCCTCCTCCACATGCTACTTCCACAGCCGCAGCTGATACTCCTGGCCCATCTTATACAACACAAAGATTTCTCCGCAGCACATACACGTCGCCTCGAGAGAGCCAGCCGTTATGGATGTCGATGTTCTTTCGCCAGCCACCTGCATAAAGACAGACCGTAGGTTGCCCTCGAGCCGAGGCCACCGAGGTCACCGTCACCCATGTCGCATTGCATCATGACACATTTGGGTATTCCAAGGCTCGACCGTAGAGTCGAGCCCACCGCAGCAGCCAGCCTTCTTTGATATGCTGGGTTAGCTAGTGAGTTACAGACCCACCACCACCACAGATAGGGTGGTTCGTTTCTTTTTATGATTTTGTATAGTTATCATTTTATCAACTCATTAGCTTCAATTTTGTGTAAGATTCATATTAGCTATAGTAGGCAAAGTGATATTTTGTATGTTTAGCTTTGTTATGCATGTACTAGCTATTTGGCGTATCAAAAGCTATAAGTCGTTATATATATAGTTTACTACTTGCAAATCTTTTTGTGTCCCCATTTGTGTAATCGTTTTTTGTCTTCACTAAACAATTGAATTGCTTTCACTGACAATTGGAATTGCCTTAATTGAAAAATTGAAACCTTGCATGTTACCTTAATGCTAGAACAAGTCCATGTTTGAAGTACTTCCTGGGTCATTGTCTCCAAAGATTATCAACCTCAACATTCCCCTTAAGCTAATTCACACACCGGCACATCATTGTACCAATAGTCACAAATTATTTGCCTCCTTCTTTCACTTTGCATAGCCTACTTTAGGTATGTTGGCAACCCATGATAGGGTTTAGGTGCCACTCCTATATTTGAAGACCAATGTAGTCTTCAAAAGGAAAAAGAAAAGAAAGAAAAAGAAAAAGAAAAGAAGAAAAGAAAAATAAATGTGAGGATTTGTTTGAAACCCAGCACGGTCCGAGGGGTAAGGCGGCGGAAGTTTTGAAGCTCCATGCCCTAAGCCTTAATTGGTTTGGAGTCATCGACTTAGTGTTCGCTACACGAGTGAATGGGTAAGGTTTAGCGAATTGTAGGTGCTTGATTCTCGAAGTCATTCGGAGTCCGGGGTAAAGCCTATAGAGTTTGTGGTCAAGTGATCCTTTTGGCTTGATGCCCTAAACCTTAATTGGTCAGAGTCATCAGGACCCCTTCAAGCACGGACTTTGGTGAAATCGAGTTTTGAGCATTGCACCCTACAATGTAGTTGAATGTGCAAAAAAAGAAAGAAGAGTAGTTTCATCTACATTGTTCAACAAATTAAGGCCATGCCGTTAGCTAGGTTGGGGAGGAAATACTTTGCATTTATTGGCCCAATCGTTACATTTAGAATCATTAGAATTTGGGTGGAAATTAAGATTGAGAACTATGGATCCGGCGTTGACCTAAAACTTTTCTTATATGGTTTCTCGTTTCATGCCGATTTTCAAACTCGTATCAATTCTTCATTTTAGCGTAATGCTTATTTGTATATGTTAATCCAACCATAAACTTTTGAGTAAAATCACTACATACATGTCCTTATTGTTTCAAGATTACATGGGACTAGCAACGCTGTCGGGGTGATTAGTGCCCAAAAAGCGATATTTGAGCCCTATTCGAGATAGGTTTGGAAGCCACTAATCGTATCAATCGGAGCTAATTGAGGTGTTCAGTCCACTTAGTCACTTATGCCATTTCGAGGTTATTTTTGGTTATTTTTGCGTGCTTTGCATACCTTGGGAGTTCATATCGAGATATGTATGAGCCATGAAGATTTGGAAACTATTTTTCACCCATCACAAATACCAAGATGCAATAAAGAAATGAAGGCAAAATGATGAAAAAGTGATGCAAGAGAGGTGCAAGAGGCAAAGCAGTTGAAGAATTGTGCAACCCAAAGAAATTCCCCACTATGATTGTGAAAATTACTGGATTGCGTAAAATTTTAGCAACCATAGCTTAAAATTCTCAGAATCCTAGCGAATCGGGAAATCAAGATAGCTAAATTTCGCCACATAGCTTAAATCACTGTCACAAAATTCTCCATTTTCGCTATCTCCACAACTACAGTTAGCGAAATTTCGCTAGCTAGTCAGAACACTATGATAGCTAAATTCTCAATTTCGCTTATCTCGTTCATTTAAGCTATCTCTGTGTATTTATTTGTTTAATGAAATTTTAAAACTCTCTAGAGATTCTCCTACATAAAATTCTTGCCATATCGTTTTATTGTAATTAATGCCAAACGACCCCAGTTTTGGTGTATTATCATAATATATATGATAAAACTTTAAGGAAGCTTTCTTGTGGTTTACACTTTGGGTGGCTACTATATAAACCCCCATGGACTTTGTAACCTAGCTTAATCTTTTGGCAACTTTTCATTTTATGTAAATATCTCCCGCAGCTTTCAGTTTAGGGTTTGCTTTTCTCTCCTCTTTCTTTGTTTCTAATTTGCAAACACCCCCTCTTGGGGATGACAACTCGAGATCAGCAACTAACCATATAACTGAAGGAAGTTGTAGTTTTGTGGCCGGGTTACGAGGTTGTCCTCATGTTTTAAATCTCTGAGACCTTCATCTTTATAGCTCCATATCTTCAAACCTAAGGGTTGAATATCAAATTTAATGTCTGTGCTTTGGCCAATACTTACATGCTTAAGTGCAGTGCATGTATGTGATCTGCTGACATTAACAGATAGTCTTCACAGGCATGAAATAAAAGTTGAGTGCTAAGTTTGAACTAAAAGGGGGCTATGGATGCATGTTGCACAGTGTTTGAGCTCCAAATAAGTGGTTTTAGGGTTGAGTTTTAGTTAAACAAAGATCCGGTTATGGCTTGGACTATAGGTTGCTTGCCATAATGCGAGATAACAGGGACACTTGTTTGCCCGTGTTATCAAGCTAGTAACTGAAGCCTTGAAGTGCCATTTCTCACACTTCATTTTCGATTATTACAGATTGTTCGATGACAACGACTCCTTTGTTTTAAAACAAAATTCCAAAATCAAGAGCTAAAGCCTCTGTTTTCAACAACGATGCAAGGTCATTCGCGCGGGTTCGAAAACCCATCCCGTCATTAGAGCCTAGACCACTATCTGCGGTGTGACTAAAGATAAGTTGCTTTTCTTGACAATTTGTTGATTCAGCTCACCTAGTGTACGAATCAGCTTCGAGCGAAGATCTCTTGGCTCTTCGCTTCGCTCTCTTCAAATCACGGTCTGGCTCAAATTGTCTTCAAAGAGACTATGTGTGGTGATCGGTATCTTCGTAGCATGGACACATGAAATACATTACGAATCTTCTCCAATTCCGGAGGTAATGCCAAACGGTATGCCACTGGACCCACTTTTTTCGATCACCTCATATGGACCAATAAATCTAGGGCTCAACTTGCCCTTTTTCCCAAATCTCATCACCTTCTTCCACGGCGATACTTTCAAAAGCACTTTTTCGCCGATCTCATATCAAAAAATCTTTTCTTTTCATGTCGGCATATGATTTCTATCTATCGGTGGCCACTTTCAATCTTTCTCTAATCATTTTCACTTTTTCTTCAGTCTCTTGTATCAAGTCGGGGCCAATCACTTTCTTTTCACTCAATTCGTCCAACACAGCGATTGTTCTACATTTTCTTCCATATAAAAGCCTCGTAGGCACCATTCAATACTCGATTTAGAAACATTTGTTATCTGTAATTCAGCCAAAATGTCTCCATTACCCTGTAGTTGATAGCAACTCTTAACATATCTTCGGAATCTAGATCACTCTCTTTGATTGTCCATCACGGTCTGCTTGGGTGGAGCATTTGTCTTGAAATTGATCTAGTCATCTAAGGCCTCTTTACAATTTTCCTAAAAATCTCAAAGTAAATAGGATGGTTAAATAATGGATCTGAATCCCATCATAACGAACTATTTATCAATATATATTCTTTGGCTTATCAAGCGAATAGTGAAGTTCTCAACTATTAGGAAGTGAACGACTTGGTCAATCGGTCTACCGGCCCAAGCGAGTCATGCTTCCTCCTTGTCAATGGTAACTTGACGAAAAATCATAATGAATTGATTCTCATTTAGCTCCCAGTATTACGATGGGTGCGATGAAATCACGGAAGGAACTTGATGTTATGCCTTTACTCTTTTCATTCTTTTCAAACACACCAAACACTTGGTTACAAACTCAGATACATCTCTTTTCATTCTGGACCACCAAAATGACATTTTCAAATCTTAATACATCTTTGTGCTACCGGGATGAATAGAGAAAGATCCATTGTGTGCCTCTTCAAGTATGGCTTTCCTCAAATCATTACCATTGAGAATACAAACCCGATCTTTATAATACAAAACTCCATTTTCGTTCACTGTGAACTCGATCTCTTTATCATTTCCAATTTGATTCACTATGGCAGAAATCTTTTCATCTCTCTTTTATGCTTCTAGTACTTTGTTCAACATCTCTAGCCTCGCTATCAATTCTGCCACTACGGTACCATCATCTGATAATGACAAATGGGCATTCAACACTCCAGCGTTTATAGGCACTGCTCGAAGCATACGCCACTCGTTGGCTTTTTCTGGGTGATAGCCAATCATACGATCCTGAAATCCTTTATCAACTCCATCCATCTACGTTTAATCTCCGTTAAAAATACAATTGTGAGGCAAATACTTGAACTCTTATGATCGATGTGGGTAAGTACTTTTCTCCAGCTGACTAATATCTGGTACAGGCACAAATACAATTACGCTAATTCAAATCAATCGTGCAGATGATTCTTTTCATGTGGCTTCATTGTCTTGACATATTCTCACTTTACCCTCTTGCATTAGGACACATCCAAGCCTATTTAATGACGCATCACTAAAGATCACATATTATTTACCTTAGGCCAGCTGAGTAAGAACTGGAGCCTCGGTGAAGAATGCCTTCAACTTATCAAAACTTCTTTGACATTTTTCACTCCATTCATACTTTACATTTTTACGGAGCGGTCTGATGTCGAAATTTGTGTCCTCGAAAACCCCTTATAGATCTTACCTTATCAGCCTGCCGGAGTCCTAAACTACGCACTTCTGTAACATTTCTTAGTGGCTTCCATTCAACAACTACTTCTATTTTCTTTGGATCTACTCAAATTCCTTCTTTCGATACAATGTGCCCAAGAAAGGACACTTCATTCAACCAAAACTCATAGCGGTTTAGGTGCAAATAACCTTTCTCAGTCTCTATTTTACCAGAAGATGTATAATAGTGATTTGATCTTTTTAGAATGCACAAGTATGTTGTCTATGAACACTACAAAAAACTGATCCACATACGATTGAAAAACACGATTCATTAGGTCAATGAAATCCGTTGGAGCATTTGTCAAACCAAACTGACATTACCTGAGAACTCATAATGTCATATAGCGTTCGCGTCGTTTTATGCACATCCACTTTTTTAATTCTCAGCGATGATACCTAGATCTCTATCTTCGAAAGATACTTGCACCTTTCAATTAGTCAAGCAAATCATCAATCACGAGTAGCGGATACTTATTCTTTACGATTCGACTTGTTGGTTATGATAATACCATAGTGAAGTGTACCATCTTTCTTCTTAACAAAAATCACGGGAGCTCCCCATGGTGATACACTTGGTCGAATAAACCCTTTTTCTAGCAATTCTTGCAACTGCAATTTCAATTCCTTTAACTCCAACAATGCCATTCGGTATGGTGTAATGGATGTCGATTGTGGCACACGGTACAACGTGATACTTAAACTCAATCTCCCTACAGTAGGCAATCACGGCAACTCTTGGGAAGCTCACGTACGGAAGTCACTAATGGTAAGGGATATCGAATGCACTAGGCCTTGCCTTTTAAAGCAATCCTTATAAGCCAAATAGGCTTCATCCTTTACGCACCATTGTTCTACTTGATGGGCGAGGATATCACATTAGAGAGGTGGTTTTGACCTCTGTAGATGAAGGATACTTCATCCTCATTCGGTGTTCTTAGGATCACTCTTTCGTTGCCACAATCCAGCATCGGCGGTGTCGGGATAGCGGTCGAGTCCCGATATCATCAGGCTCTACAAGGATAACTGATGAGCCTCCCAGAAATTCATACTCTCGCATTTTGGTAGGACCAATCTCTATACACTCGTTCATAACACAATAATAAGCGGGTTGATCATGAATCTTATCACCCCCTCGGTTTCACTCCTCGGTAATTTACCCAAGTTAGGTATATTGGTACACACATATGAATGGGTTGATCCTAGATCTATCTGTGAAACCCCGAGAAAACCTAATTTTTTTGAAAAAGGGCGAAATGGTAATTTCGATCAAAATCCGGAATTTTTCTAGATCTCGGATGACGAAACGAACTTCACCGTTGGGAATTTCACGTTTTTGAGGCACGTAAAGGAGTACAGGACACTTGGCACTTTGTGAGTGGCTCAAGAGGTGCCACGTGTCAAGGCGTAGGCCAAGTCAAACATTGAGCTCAGGTGGGGCTCACATGAGACCTTCTGTAGCATCAATACCATTAAATGAAAATCAAGGGTAGATGGATAAGGGATAAGGTGTAATCCCATGGGCCACTTAAAATTTGACAAGTGGCATGAGAGGACAAGTCTCTTGTCTCCATCTTGACCAAATGGGTTAGGAGAGGAGAGGAGAGGAGGAAGAGGGAGAAAGACCAAACGAGAAAGAAAGAGAAAAGAGAGGGATTTTAGATAGAGAAGCTCTACCTTCTCTCTAGAATTCCCGGCGATCGGACCGTTGGTTTCTGGTGAGGTAAGAAGAAAAGTTGCTCCCCACGGTAAGGGCTACACATAGATACTTAGGTTTTGTGGAGTTCGACAAACTCGAGAGGTAGGGTTTTCTCCTACTTGGTTTATTTTTATTTAAAGTGTTTTGTTAATGGTTTGGTTGATTTGAAATTTGTGAGTGGTCGTTCAGTCAGTCCCAGATCTTAGGACGAAGTGTAAAAATTTTTGGAGCCGTTTGGGCGATCCATGTTGTTTGGAGTAACAATGTGATAATTTATGCATTAAATTATGTTTTAGTGTGTATGAGGCCGGAAATGGCCATGGATTATGGTTCCACAAAGTGGAACCGATGTAATTAATTAAGCACCCACAAACGACCTTGCTTTCGTTTAGGAATTTGTTAAAAAACAGTCCGGTTTGGACAGTTGGACCCGAGGGTGAAATTAAAGGTGTGTGTTTTCAAGCAAAATATTGCTTGAATTGGATGGCTTGAATTGTGTAGATTTTAATACATTAATGCATGGAAATTGATGTGTTAACAAGATGTGGTGATTTAATTTATGTTAATATATGCATAAGTGATATATATTAGCATGTGTTGAATGTTTGGTGTGCCATTGCATGAGCACTTAGGTGGGGAGTAACCCATATAGGAAAATTCATTTCTTGGGCGTTCTTTCGCCTACAATAGAGAAAAACTGTTTCGGTGCCAGGCGCACAGGGGATGGGACGCATCAGGGGTCTTAAGAGAGGGCGAAGAAATGGCCACATGTGGCCTTATTATGTATTTTGTGAAATGCGGGCAAAGACCGGTTTTGGATAATTTGTAATCAAAACAAATTGTAATTAAATTCTTTGTATAAAATATATATTTGTATTTGTATGGATGTCTGCGGGCCCTATTAAGAGGCCGTTTACGCATGTAATGAGGTCTCATGACGTGGGAGACCTGCAGTTTTCCACAGGTTGACGGTGGTCAACGAGATACCCCGGGATAGGGGCGTCACACTATCAATGCATGTACAATAGTATCAAAGATAGTAAAATTATCGGTTATCACATCCGGTGCATCGGTATCTTCCACTGCTTTCATAGCATATGCTATAGCTGGAGTACGAGCATCCTGTCTTCCCATAGTCTGTGTCCCTTACCTCAGAACACTCGGTGATGCAATACTCTTCTTTGCCTTTACATCTTGATGAAACGTACCACATGCAGGGTCTTATGAAAGGCATTCTTTCTAGACGGTCGTTCACCTTGTGCTCATTAGATCCACAAACCAAACAAGCACCAGTCAATTTCCAACACTCTCCCTTGTGCTTTCTTCCACAATGAGGACAATGAAGGACAACTTGTCCTTTAGAAGCACCTCCTTGTGCACTTGCAACTGACAGTGTCAGTAGAATATTCTTTACTACGATGCTTTGAAATTTGTAAATTTGATTAGAACCACAGCGGTCCTTTGAATTTCTTACTCTGCTGGCGTGAGTACTTGACTAGCAGGACTTTTTCTTACCTGTGCTTTACTCTTTTACGTCATTCTCCTCTTTCTTTACTCTTTCTACATTTAGAGCACACGTCACAATTTTTGAAAAATCCTCATGGCAGAATCTTGTGACATAAGCCTGGATATGGTCATTGAGACCATCTTCAAACTTACGACATTTTTCCTCTTCAGACACTAGTATCTCGGGAGCATACTTGCTCAGTCGAGTGAATTCTCTTTGATATTTGGTCACACTCATCTGTCTTTGCTTCAGATTATGAAACTTTCGTCTCATATTGTTCAAGTAGATGCGACCTACATAATACTTCTTGAACTCATCGAAGAAAGAACCTCCATGTAGCGCCTCTGAGTGATGCGGTCTGTCATGACACATGATAAGCCTCATCTGTAGTAGTGAGGTCGCACATTCCAACTTCTCTTCCGATGTGCAATGCATTTGCACAAGCATTCGCTCGGTTCTCTCGAGCCAATTCTCTACCATTGAAGGCTCATCTTCTTTCTTTCCAAGAAAGTCTATCGGTCGGTACCTTGCCATTCTCTCAATGGCTGATCGTTACGGAGTAATTACAGCTGGTTGCACGGCTCTTTTCAGTGCTTGAGCTATCTGCTGAAGGATATCCATAGTACCTCCCATTGCTGGCTCCTGTTGGTGTATTGGTGGGGCATGCGATACCGCCCGCGCCTTCCACACTAAGCGGGGTATACGGGCGATCCTTGGTCACTAGACCACTTTAGGAACTGTGCGATCCATGCTTTGCCTATTAAGACCCCTGAAGATCAGCATCGAGTCGTCATCCTTGTATGCAAATCACGATAAGCGATTTAAAAATCGTTTCACAAAAATTTCAAAATCATTTGTAGAACAACCTAAACTGAATACAATGCCACTTTAAATGTGCGACCCTGAGTCTTGTCCAGGCCAGGTTAGGCGGATCAGGGGCAGGATCTGGGTGACGCCCACTCGAAGCCATTAATCAAATCCATTTAGCAAATACATTTCATTAACATAAACATTTTCGTTCTCGATTAACGATTTCAATTTGGGGCAAGCCCATAAACATTAACAAATTCAATGCAATTCCTTTACAAAATATGCATTTTTCAAAAAATGGAATTTTATGCCATTTACAACATGATATCCAAAATCTTATTAAGATATAGGTACAAAAATAATTTCGGAGTTGAACTCCTTTTATTTACAAAACATTGTCATACTAAAAAAAATGGTGAGGATGCATGTGAAGCATACTCATAGTGAACTTTACGGATGACTACGAGCTCCTCGACCTTGAATTAGCTTTCAAACAACTCTATCTTTCAAATTTTCTTGCGTGATTAAACAATACGCTAAGCATTTTCATGCTTAGTGGTTCTATACGATTCTCTATTCCATTTCGGTTAGTAAGAATCATACATTTATCAAAATAATGTCTTTATAATGTCTATTTGTAATGTAAAGATACTTATACAAATACACTTTTTAATATCATTTGCTTTTAACTGCGATTCATATATTCTCGTCAACATTCATAGCGAGATTCAATTGGTGAATCACGACCTATTTGTCGTCGGTAGTAATATGATTTCGCGTTCAATATTACAATCTCACATATGACTATAGAATTGACATTCACGACATATTCGATTGGTGAATCTGTTGTTTATCATTCGATGCGATATGATTGGCATTAATTATTACAATCTCACATTGGACTATAGAAATTAACATTACGGCCCAGTTGGTGGTGGTCAGCCTGTTTGTCGTTAATTAGTAATGTGATTTCACATTTGAACCATCACGGTTTCCTTCATGAATTGATTGGTGAATCGAAAGTCATGTTGGTAATTCAATAATGCATTTCGAATCAATTTATTTACATGCATTAAATTCACTTATGGATTCGAATACAAATTGCACATACGGAGGATATTTGACAAATATTTTGAATACTAATAATTCAAATCAATATATATATTTCACAAATAGAACTTGAAGCCAAGATTGGTGCGAGCGAGCGGTGACGAAGAACAAACCAGTTTATCGATCAGCGTATAACTCGTGCAGGTCGCAGGTCGGTTGTCGTCTTTACTTGCACCCTAGTCAAATACAAATTCTCTCCACTCTTGGCGGTTGAACAATTAATCGTCTTCTTGAATATCGTCGAGGTGGCCGCCTCCAGCGATTGAGTGCGGATACGATTTTCACTTAATTTCATTCTTATTTGAACCCCGAATTAGTCATTTTATAAGGGTTTCTCACTTAATCCCGGTGTACGAATACGAGACTTTCGAAACAAAATCCAAAAATTTTCTCGCTATGAACAATGTCTTTGCCACAGTGTAGCAAGGCTGCAGTAGCGTCCCAGAGGCCTTTTGGCCCTTTGGCCTATGCAATGAGCGGCCCAAACAGCTATGGCGTAGGCTCTTGCAGCGTGGGTGCCTTATGTTCTTGTGTGAGGCTCATGTTTGCCATGATTTTTACGGTTCCCTTTTGCGATTTTTCTCCAAAATCCTCAAAAACTCAAAACAAATCATGGGAATTCTCCCAATAACTTTAATATCATCTAAACCAGCATGAAAAAAAGCCCGAGGATGGATTAGCGGTTTTCTAACCCGAACATCATTTAATCTAAGGTTTGGTTATTACCTTAATCTCTTGTCCTTTGAAACCTGCTTCCTTCTTCCTCTTTGATCACTTGGGAAACGAAATGGGATCATCTCCCACCAAAATCTTGATTTCTCCTCAACCCTAGCTTTTCTCTCTCTCTCTTATCTCCAAACGTTTTTGCTCCAATGAGCATTCTAAGACCAAAAATGCCTTAAGTCATGTTTTCACCCTGAGGCCATGTTTGGCTTGTTCATTAAATCCATTTTCGGATTTAAGTTGTCTCCTATTTACTAGCATGTCACTTCTATTCGCACTTAAACACATAAACATTTTCTCAATTGACCCTTAGGTCCTTATTTTACAAAATTCCAAATTTACCCTTCTTCACTTGGGTTTATTTCCGGATTCAATCAATTGATCATTTTATCATATAACATTAAATCATATGCTCACATATTCATTTCACTTTTCACAATTTAACAATTTATCAGTTTTCTCGGAAAAACCCAAGTTTGGCTCAATTTATACTCGGAATATATAATAAAATTATTATAAAAATTATAAGGTAATTTTGGGGCCGTTACACATAGTCTCCTTAAAAAAACAAACTTAAGGGACTAATAGAAACTAAATTATATAGGTCCATGTCCTAATTTATTCCTTAAAAAAATATTTAATTAAGGGTTATTAGGACCTTCTACTCTTTTTTTCCTCCTCCAAATCAAAGGGAAGAGGTCCCCTTTTATAGGGAAATGGAGGCCTCTCTCTTGTCAATTTCCAATGTGAGATTACCTCCCATAAAGGAAGAAATCTCATAAGCCTTCAAATTTTGGGGGTCTACACATAATTAGGGTTTTTTTTTTTCTTATTTTTATTTCCCTTTAAAAGAAAAAAGTGGCAACTCCAAACCGTTTTCAAAAATGGTTTTTAAAAAATACAAAAACGAGTCTCGCATTTGTGTGGAAACATATCATAGCCAAAATCGGTGTCAACAAACTGCCTTCAATTATTGTTTTTGCTTTTACAAACTATTATTTATAATTTCTTAAAAAATATATATATATTGTTTATAATTGTTTTCCGAACATTTTTCAAATATATTCGCTCAAGGTGCAGCAGAAAGCAAATGTAAACAATGGGGTCTTTCTTTCTTTTTCAGTGAACACAATAATATGTGATTTTTTTTTATTCCAGCTAAAGGTTTAATTGATAACACCATATAATTTTTAACCTGTTTGAAAAAATCAAATATAATATATTATTATTTATTCAACCAAAAACAATTAACATAATAAAAGAAAGCCAGTTATACTATTTTTCAATCAACCAAGAACAATGATCCGATCATTTTTCATTCAATAGGAAAAAAAATTGAGTCATGTTATTCTCCAAAAAAAAAAAAAAGTAGTACTACACTTCATAATTTGTTAATAAAAAACCTTTAAAAATAATCTTAGTGGGAGAAAGGCGAGAATTCATTCATACCGCTATATTGATGGATATTAAGGGCAAGGGGCCCATTTGCTAAGGCTGGGAATTATGTACAAACATAATCTATTTAAAAATAATAATAAACATATAATCTATATTAAAAAAATAGAAGAGAAGAATAAGAATCGCTATTAATTGATTAAGTAATGAATACTTTTACAATGTGGAAGCAATAGGGATGTGAGATCTACATATTGGACATGAGCTACTCTTGAATCCATGTGAGTATACAATTATAATGATAAAAATGAGAACATGGACTATGAATAATTCCTAGTGACAACCCCGTTGAAAGCTCTTCCAAACAGATCATACATTCATCTCCCCAATCTTCAACTCAACTTTTTCAAACCCACGAATCGAATCTCGATTGGTTGTCACTTCTCGCATAATTTGATCATTATCATTGACCGAAACATTTGACAAAACTAGTTCCACAACAATTGGAAGTATCTTAGGACGTGCAATATTAGCAGTTTTATTGGCTGCTTAATAATATTGAATCGATCGCGTCACAATGGATGAATTTGTACTAACGAATATTCTTATATCGGACATTGATTCCTATTTGCATTTCATGCATGATTTTCATGTAACATACATTCACGTTTCAATGTTAATATTTTTCTCTGTCACCCTACCATCATCATTAGATTCATTGCCACGCTACGGAGGAAATACTTCGAAATTCGAAGGCGATCAAATTTGTTATAGCGAAGACAAATAGCGAGCCATATCGTAGTCACTTGGCTTATCAGCATATATTAATTCTCTCGACATTGCCAGTGAAAGCAAAGTAGAAGAAAGATAATAAATAGAATGATTCAAGCTTATTTATATATATTGATGATGAAATCAGATTTTGTTTAGGAATTGGAAAATCTTTTAGGTAAAGATGAATTTGGCAAGTTTATTATATTCTTAAAGATATTTGTAGAATAGAAGTCAGAAAGTTTTCATTTTTTTTATTAAAAGCTACTATTGCTAAGATTGTGTTACATAAATTAGAAACAATTTGAACTTATTCAAAAATTTAAAAAGTTTCTAATTTGAATGTACTTAAGAAATATATATTATATATTATTTTCTTGATCTATTAGGTAGGTAGACATCGTGCTGGATTAGGACATCAAAATGGTACTTTTTTTTAATATATATTATCATTTCTTTTTAAATGTGAATTAACATTTTTTATTGAAATTAAAATAATTATTTTTCTAATTTTTCATATTAAATTGTTCTTAAAATATAACGTTTTAGAATAAATTGAAGAAGCAGAAATCCTTACAAAGTTTAGAAAAGAAATTACTTTGGTTTTTATACTAAATAAGAGGAATGAAGGTGGGCAATTTTGGAATTTGAATAAAAACGAAAAGGCTATAAGAGAAGGAGTAAGGGAAGCAATGGGTTTACGTGTGCTTCTTCTCAGGGCTATTATCCTCTTCTCGTGTTAAGTGGGTAAGAGTCTCTCTCTCTCTCTCTCTCTCTCTCTCTCTCTTTCTCTCTGTATTTCTTTGGATTTATGACCAAAGTCTCCCTTTCTCTCTCTCTCTCTCTCTGTATTTCTTTGGATTTATATATATCGTTTTTGTGGATTATTCCCTGACTTTGCACTTGATCATTTATGTTGATGCATGGAGATTTCGGTGGTGTTTGTTTTTTCTTGCAACCATTATAGCTTTTCTTGAGCTTAATCTTTGAATAATCTTAATATAATTAAATTATTAGTTGTTTGTTTTTAACATTGGATAGCAGTATTGATAATGACATGATGGATTATTTAGGATTCTCGCGCCATGCCATTTAATGGGACAGTTTAGTTTAATTATAATTGGGTTGTTTGGGTTTATTTTACCAGGCTCAAAGCAGGTTCGAGACGGGTTAGGGTATTATTCTTTCAGGTCCACCAGGTGTATTTAAAAATAATTGCTTTATTATTTTATTTTATATTTAATATAAATAATAATAATAATTAAGTATTTTAATAAATAATTTATAAAATTAGTAATATTTTTATTTTTATGAAATATATTAATTTAAATATAATAAAAAAGCAAATATAAAAATATTTAAAATAAAAAAAATAAATAAATAAAATATAAAAGCGGGATGGGTTTGAGAATTTTAAATACCACATGCAAGTCGATATAATTTTTAAATAAGGCAGTTTATGAATTGAAAAAATAGCAGGTCGGGTCGAGAGCGAGGCAAGCCTTGTCCCCTTGGCCTCGCGTGTCATCTCTAGTAGTATGCATTCTTTAGGCTGCCTCGCTTGTTAGTGACAATGAAATTTTCTTGTTTAGTAGAAAATGATTTTTTAAATATAGAAAAGTTAAATATTTTCACTTTTTATATTCAGAACTTTTAAAAAAAAATTTAGCAATAAATAGTAAAAATTTTAAAAAACAAATAGAATAACCCCCGACGTTAAGTCAATAAGCAGCGCGCCGTCTTCGTCTGTTAATAATAATAAGATATTGGAACATCAACATAACCAGGATCACCACCTCAACGTGGTGAAAGGAACAGTTGACAGAAGGCTTCTCCCTTTCTTGGGTATTTCTTCTTTTTTTTTTTTTTTTTTTGCTCTTTAATTAGGATAGGTTGCATAAATGCCCTTAACACTTTTACGCATTAACCTTTTTTTGGCTCTAAAAAATTCCTATCCTTTACTTCATGAACCTTTTTTCGGTTCGAAAATACTCATAACATTTACTTCCTTTTGGAGCTATGTCCAAATTTAAGTTTGGGATGACCCTTTTTAAATTTCTTTGTCCTTAGGTTACATAAACATAAATTTTCCCAAATTTAAATAGAGCTAAAACAATTTGTTCATGGAACCTGGAAACCTTTCCAGAAAGCAATGGTGGCTGACTCCTACTGGCTTTAGGCAAGAAAGGCTGAGAGGCATTGGGGGGAGGAGGCCACCATCTTATAATTAATGTACCGACCCGTTTTGGCTTATGGTCCACATAGGATCAGGTTGGGCTAACCAAAAAACATCCCCAAATAAAAATGAGCGAAATTAACACGACCTGTTTTGGCCTAGCTATACAGATATCTATCTATACATACACCCACTTTAAATATCTATCTCCTTATGTTACTTACATAACATAATTTTTCCAAATTTAAATTTAAATTCAAACAGAGCTACAACAATTATTACTCATGGAACTGAAACAGGTAGCTAGAAAGCAATACTATAAGAATTAGAGTGAGTCCTCCTAGTCCTAGTATTAATGGCTAATGGGTCCCTAGGACAAGAAGAAGAGTGAGAGTGAGAGTGAGAGTGAGGTGAGAGGCCATTTTATAACTATATCATGTAGATGTCCCTGGGTGTGAATGATGAGGAGATGGAAGAGGATGTTTTTCTGTTTCAATCTCCCCTTTTATCTGTCCCAATGCATGTTTCAGTGCTGGCAGCCTTTCATTGCACTCCCGCTACCGCATTTGGATTCCCAGGCATTTATCATCTGTATTTATTATATGTGCAATTCCTAATTCTAATCATTCCAAACATTTAAAAAAAAAAGACATCAAATATTAAAATTGGATCAAAACCATTCTGCCAGTCTGACTATATTTATCAATGAAGCATGTTATGTTTTTTTATGTGTTAAATATTTTATTTAGCAGGTACCAGATGGATGAGACACAAGTTTTATTTGATTGGGTCTTGAAGGACTTTTATTTGAGAATTATTCACTTGGAGTTACAACGTGTATTACTCAAAGTTTGAAAAAATTTTGGATTTTTTTTTTTTTTTTTTTGGTTCAGGATTTGAACCATATGCTTTAATTCAAAATAAAATCTAATTTTTATTAAACCATTTAAGTGATTAGTGCTTTAATTTGTTCCCATTAAAATTGATCTCTGCTATGTTTGGTTCATAGAAAATATTAAGAAAAATACAAGAGAAAGAAAATATGGAGAGGAAAGAAAATATGAAGGAAAATAAAAATAGGTTTAAATGCATATTATTTTTACTTACTATTTCAACGAAATAATTTTTTTTTAATTATTTTAGCATTAATATAGAGGTGTAAATAATTTAAGAATTGTTTATGTAATTATAGTTATATTTGTCGGTAATTTATTTATATTTGATTTTCTTTAAAAGAATTTGTTGATTTCGAAAAATTTGAGGAAAAATCAAAGAAAGAAAAATAGGAAGAAAAATAAAGAAAAAAATCAATGAAAATAAAAGGTAAATTAAATTCATATAATATTTTTTATTTGCTAGCTCAAATCAAGTTTATTTATTTAAACTCATCAATATAAAAATTAAATAATTTTAAAATACTAAATTTCTAAATAATTTTATTTAAGTTTGATTTTCTTGAACTATTTATTAGATAATGACATAAAAAAATTATTTCCTTGGTATTTCTGAGGAACCAAAGCCTGTAAACCTAACTTTTTATTAGATAATAACTAAACATAAGAAAATCATTTTCCTTATATATTTTTTTATTTCCTTAGTACTTTTTAACTTATTTTTTGGTCCTCCTATACATGGGTTTTCTTAGTTGTCTATCTATTAATTTTTATTTTATTTTATTTTTGATAAATTAAACAATTCATATGTTTAATGATTTCATCAGGAAAAAAACTGGAGAACTCTAGACCTCATAGACCACCCAGCCACATCCTAACTCCTTGCTTCATATTGCATAGAAAATAAATATAATTTGTGCTAAAAAAATAATAATATTAAGAGACAAATGACATAACGTTTTTTAGGCTTCTAATATGAATTTAAATTAAATAACTAAATTTTTCTTTCATTTTCCAATATATTCACATTTTAATATCATATAAATTTCATTTAATAAAATTTTAAATATTGAAACATTATTTATACTTATGGATAAGATACAAAATAAATATCATCTGATTTTAATTTTATTTTATGTATTTAAACTTCTATAATAATTTTTAATTTTAATAATATATGATTATATATTTATGATATATGAACCGGTAACTTTTGAGTTCAATTACACAAACATTACTAATTGTTATTTGATATTTTGCTAACAGTAGAATGATAAATGAGGTTATGGCCTTACAATGTGATCTATCTTTCTAATCAGCGGCAGCACGAGAAAGAATGGCAAATGGTGTAACCTGTTTATTATATTTGGTGGAGAAAAGAAACAGTTCACAGTAGAGAGGTAAGTTTTACAATTAAATCTCATTTAATAATAATCATAAATCAATCACTAAATATATGAGTAGATAAAAGATAAGCAAATAATTCTAAAAAAATAGGAAACAAAGGATAAAATAGAATGAAATTTGAGCTGGAGTAAATAGAGTTCTTCAAACATCAACCAGAAAAGGGGAAAGTAAAAAAAAAAAAAAGAAGTCAGATGATTCAAAAAGTAAGTATATACACATTGATCCATATTATTAATCATAACGCAGTAAGAAACCTTGGCACAAAATTTTTGTAGGATCTCAAATCTGGTTAACTTATCGGTAATAGAACATACACAAGAAATTGAGCTATTAAGAAGCCCAGGTGGTGTTTGTTTTTACTTAATGTTGAATGAAACTTTTTTTCAACTTAATGCAGAATGAACTATTCTAACACTCCCCCTCAATATGGACAACAAATGATCTCCAATCCTGCTTACCTAGAATCTTTGTGAAATGAAGAATTGGAAATTTGTTCTTTGACAAAATATTGATTAGAGGTTGTTAATTGTTGTGTTCATATCAACCCACTTTCCAACTTCTACTTTACAAAATGTCATCAATTCCACTTTTTTGGTTGATTTTGCTGAAGGCTGAATTATGTGTAATATGGATCAATGTCACTCGATGCCAGATTTTTCCCAAATTAAAATAGAGGCTAAAGCAATTGTTTGCTCATTTCTTTTTTTTTTTTTTTAGGGACGGCTGGCTTGCAGAGCTGCGTGCCATGTGAAAGAAAGACAAACGAATTGGAGGAATAGATTCCTTGTGTGTTTTTCATTGATCCATTGTGAATATATAAATAAAATCAATCTATCCTTCCTAATAGATTACAACTCTATAATACAAGTTTCCCTGTAGATTACAACTCTATATAAAGTGAATACATCTTTATACTTAGTAAGTTGCCTTCTCTAGAGAGCTAATCTTTCCAAATCTCTCCTCCATTTGGTCTCCTATAAACTACAAACTTAGGAGAAGTCAAGGAAGGTCCATGAAGTGGAAGGAATGCCCTGACCTTGTAGCCAAACTCCAGCCAGCTCTTTATATTCTCCATAATCCCTTCACTAGATTGATTTGCTCTTATCGAATTCACCCCAACCTTGAGATGGCTCCTTACGTAAACACTAACTCAAGTAAGTTAACTAATTTGGAAGCGGCTAATAGAAACTAATGAGTCATTGGCAAACAACAAATGAGAAACAACCACTCCTTCTCTCTTTACCCTTGCTCTCACTTATCACTTTGTGGAAACCCTGACCTTAGCCCTGCAAGGAAACAATTAAGGGCCTCGTGACAATCACAAAAAGTTAAGGAGAAATAGGATCCCCCTGGCTCCACTCCCTACAACTATGATGAAAAAATCTTGAAGAAGAACAATTGACAAGAACAAAAAAGCTCACAATAAAAATGCACCACTTGATCCAACTGATCCGCTCTCTTGCCAAAAGTCACTTTTTTTAACATCATGAGTAAAAGCTACAGTGATATGATCATACCTTTTCCAAATCTTGCAAAGTAGTCTACAACTATTATCTTTCAAAGCATCTATGACCTCGTAAGCTATCAAAGCATTCAAAAATTGGCCTTATCTACACACAAAAGCATTTTCGGATAGAGACCACCACCTTTCACACCACCTTCCCAAATCTATTCCACGGACACTTTAACTAACATTGTAAGGCTCCGACAAACATGGGCCTAAAGTACTTGGGGTCTTTAAGCACAACTCCTTCCCTCCCAACCCAAAACATCTCTTAGGAAACAACACCAAAAAAGTAGCATCCAAACTCTTAATGAATCTTCCATGCTAATGAAAACCCCTAAAAAACCCATGAACTTTATATCACATAAACAAGAGCTACATCCTTCACCTATCAGTAAGTTTGCCAATCTACCTTCCATATCTCCTTAATTGTGGTGAGAAACAAATTTTTTTTTTTTTTTTTGATAGGCTAAAAGCAATATATAGATCAAAAAAGAGCACGAGGCTCCCAAAGAGTACACTAGAGATATACAAAAAGGGAAACCCAAAAAAACCATCTACTCATCTATACCCCAACCAAATCAAAAAATCCACCAAAGAATCTAAATTATCAATACTATTCAGCAGCACACGACCTGGGTACACAAAAAAGTAGATTTCAGCCTGTGAACAGAGGGGGTCTCATTCTCAAAAGCCGCCCTTTTCCTTTCATAACGTCCAAAATTAACAAAGGGGGGCTGCCATCCATACTCTCTTACATTTTCTACCGACCTTCACACCTTGCCAAGCGAGAAGGGATTGTCGTACTATCAAAGGGAATACCCACTTGGAATCAACTATGGACAAAAGAAGATCCCATAGCATCTTGGCTCTCGAGCAGTGGATAAGCAGGTGATCTATTGTTTCCTCATCATGTTCATATAAAAATCACCTGTTTGCTAAAGGGATCCCTCTTCTCTTTGCATTTGGTCGATTAATAAGCTCCTTGCTCTAAGAGGCTTCCCGACAAAAAAACCCGAAACAGAGATTGGTGGGTTCCATATGGACCAAGCAGGGAATTCAGTAGGGGTAGAATGCGCCAGCTTCCTATACATAAGTCTTATTGAGAAGCCATCAGACGTAGACTCCTTCAATAACAAACGATCCTCTTATAAGGGCCTAATTTTCCTGTTGTGGAGAAAATGTAGGAACCTTTCAACCTCCTCCACCTCTGATCGTTTAAAAGGTCTCGAGAAGGCTGAGGCGCCCCTTTCCTCCGTTGAGGGTAAGAGCATCAGCTACCGTAGCTTCTTTGTGAGCTGCCAAATTGAACATAGTGGGAAAGTGTTGCTAGCAGCTATCTCACTTGCGATCCCCCAAAACCTAGTCTCCTTTCATTTCCTAAGGAGAAAGAAGTATTTTGAGACAAAATTGAGTCATTCTTTGATGTCCTTCCATAAACCGGGTTCCATAGCCTCCCTAATGTATTTGAGTGTTCCATTTATTTCCTCTCAAATTTATACTAATCACCATTCTCAAAGTGATCCCTCTTACTAACCGACACCTACACCACTTACAAAGCAAAGCATGATTCAATTTGGAGAGATTTAGAGGCCTAAACCCCCTTTGTTTTCTCGAGCATCTTGTCTTCCCGGTTAACAAGGTGTAGTTTATAGCTACAGATTACCACCTCCCCGAAAGAAAGTCCCTACAAATCTTCTCGAATCTAGAGCTGCAGGCTTTGGCATTACGAACGGAGAGGAAGTAAATAGGAAGGCTAGACAACGTGCTTCGAATGAGTGTGAGCCTCCCTCCCTTTGAGATGTATTGTCTTTTCCAAGATGTCAATCTCTTTCTAAATATTTCTTCAATAGTATCCCAAACCCCCATCGCCATGAAGGGCCCAGCGAAGGCCGGATATGTAGTGGGAGGAGCCTACACATAGCCAAGCTCACTAGCTAACATCTCCACATTGTCCACCTTGCCCACTAGGATGATTTCACTCTTGCTCGGATTAATTTTTAAACTTTAGTAGGCTTCAAACCACATCAAGGTCCATCCCAAATACATCAAGCGCTCGAGTGGCTTATGAAAAAGGGCTGATGTCGTCGACATACAAAAGATGAGATTGAAGCTAAGCTCCCCTTCGTCTCTACCCCCAAACCTACAGCCTAAAATAAAATTGTCTTCAACAACGCGCTTTAACAGACCACTCAAGGCTTCCATACCGATCACAAATAGATAGGGGGAGAGGGGATCCCCTTGTCTTAGGCCTCTAAAGCTCTGGAAGAAACCCGTCGAAGAACCATTAAATAAAATAGAGAAAGAAGTCGTGGAAATGCACCAATTAATCCAACTTATCCATTTTGAGCCGAAACCCATTCTCTCCAAAATCTAACTGAGAAAATATCTATGTGATCATAAGCCTTTCTATGTCTAATTCTGACCATTCTCTTTCCTTCTCAGTATCGAGTCCACTGCCTCATTAGCAATTAACATTGCTTGAGAATGCGATATCTCTCTGCAGCGTTAGAATTTGTGGATGAGTCCAACCCCATGCCTTTTAATTACGTTGGCGGCTTACTTTTGTTAAGATTTTGTAAAGGCCTCACTTGACCCCTAATGGTGTTGGATCATAGATCTCAACCGTTCTTCTCTTGGGAACCAAAACTAGGAATGTAGCATTCAAGCTTTTAACAAACTGGCTATGCTCATAGAATTTCCTGAAGAAACCCATAACCTTTTCCTTCACAAAGTCCCAATTGAAATACCAGAAGGCCAGGGGGAAACCATCTGGACCTGGGGCTTTATCTCCATTGAGCCCAAAGACCACTGCCCGAATTTCCTCCTCTATGAACATTTCTTCAAGCTTAGCAGCTTGCTCTACACCAATCGAATTGAACAGGAGATTAGGGAAAGGTGGGCACCAACTGTTCAGGTCAGAGAGGAGGCATTGGAAAGCATCTACCAAACCTGCTTTAATCTCAGACTTCTTTACCAACCTCTTGCCATTAATACAAATGCTCATTATAGAATTCCTCCTCTTGTGGGAATTGGTCATTCTGTGAAAAAAAAACCCGGTGTTTCTGTCCCCTTCTTTCAACCAAATTTCTCTGGATTTCTGTCTCCAAGAGACCTCTTCCATTTCAACCCACTTCTTATAATAGTCTCTCGCTTTTTCCCTCTCTTGACTTCTTCGAGCGACTCCTTACCCTTCCTAGGTCATCCAGAAAAGACCACCTTAAAGCTTCCTTCTTTTTGTCTTCACTATCGAAACACCTCTTTGTTCCAAACCTTCAAAAAATTCCTTTCGGGGCTTTTAATTAAGCCAAAATAAAATTGAAGGACAAAAAAGTGAGGCCTTGCCTGATTTTGAAGGTCATGAGAGGCTTCAAATGAAGCCACATAATTTCAAAGTGGAAAGGTGAAGGCTAGATCTTATCCTTCCTTTGTCCCGAATAAATGGGGGCAATGTTCGGACAGTCTCGGAGAATGCTCTAAACCACATTGTTAAGCGCGGAGTCGGTCGGCCGTTATCAAGAATCTATCAAGGCAGGACATAGAATGGTTGTTATGGCCTCCCCTCCAAGTGAAGGGCCCCCTTGAAGAGGGATGCCTCTAATCCCCAGCTCATTAAGAACTTCAGCAAAACGCCTCATGGGATGGGACATCCTACCTGCCCTGTTTCTCTCATTAGGGGAGAGGACCATGATCCTTGCTTTATGCACGAGGCCCCTCACGGCCTTTCAACGACCCGAACTCTTCCCAGAAACATTTCCCTTTTGCTCTTTTATTTGGGCCATGGACACTGTGAGGCACCTTTGAGGCTCCCATCCTCCACGTTTTTAAACTGTGAGTAATAGAGAGAGGCTTGTTTCAGCTCCACGGGTTCGATTTCCTTTTATCCCAAAACAAAAGAATACCCCCTCATTGCTCACTCTGCCTCCGCAACCTTCAGAAAGATTCTCATGACTTTTGTCCATCTAGACTATATGAAGTTTGCAACTAAAATTCTTGCATATATGTAGCAAATATATGTAGCAGATATGAGAAATCAGAAATTCAGCCTAAGGCTATTTTAGTATGAGCACACTATAGGAACAAAAACTAAAGAATATCTGTTTAGAAAGGAGCCATAGAAGTTAGATTTTCCTAATAGTATAAGCTCTAATACCATATGGGAAAATTTACAATTTTATTTAGAGAAAATTACTATTAAAAACCTGAACTTTCACGACTTTTTCATTTAAATCCTAAACAAAAAACTTACTTTTTAAATATAGCAACTTTCATTTTAATTGTAGTTCTAGCCTTGGATAACTCAAACAGTCATCAAAACAGCGTCGTTTCATCGTGCCACGTTGAACATGGTAGAGGTTTGGAGTCTTGTTTGGGCTAGAACTACAATTAAAATGAAAGTTTCTATATTTCAAAAGCAAGTTTTTTGTTCAGGATTTAAATGCAAAAGTCATGAAAGTTCATGTTTATAATAATATTGTTCCCTTTTATTTGTCCATAGTTATAGAATATATATGAAAGAATTTGACTATGTTAGGAAACTAAACCTTATCAATTTCTACAAATCAGGGATTTAATTATCAATCCTTACAAATTAGAGATTTAAACTTTACAACTATACAACATAATTGGACAACAAATATACTTCCATATTTTTGAACATATGTTGATTTGCTAATGGTATCTCGTAGTTTTAAAAGGTGCAAGGTGCACCCAAGGAGCAAAAGTCTCCTACAACTTATGTGCAAGGTGCAACACAAGGCGAACACCTGAGTGAAGTGAAATATGACCTTGGATGCATATCAATTTTATAAAATATGACAAGTAATCAACATAGAAGTTGTTTATACCTTTAGACTCTCTTGCATCATAACATACAGTAGACCAGGTGTTTCCTTCTCTATCAACTCTTTTGTTGCTTCTGGGGTAACATCCCTTGGAGTGAAGCCAGTCCCACCTATTTAAGAAATTCCATAGACAAGAACAAGGGAGATAATTACAAGCTAAATGGTGATTCATGTGTTCTTCACCAAAGAAAATGTAAAATCAACAAAGTGAGGAACTCACCAAGAGTAAGTATCAGTCCATTAAATCTCCCATCACTCCACATTTTGCAAAATCTCCTTGATTTCGGCACATCATCTCGGGAACCCTGACGATTGCAACTACCTTGCTCCTAACTTCGAGATGAGGAATTTACTTGAAATTGCCCTTGGACCACTTGCCTGCATAAATTTAAGGGTAAAGACTCAGCAAACATTGATATGAGCAGAGATAAAAGCATGAATTGCAATGAATCTAGAATATATCTTATTTGAAACAACTCCTAACTCATATCGAGGCTTCTACAAAGAGAGAAAAAATAAATTAAAATTATAAACAAGTCATACGTTCTTCACATCAAGAGAGCGTATACATAGTTTTAAATTGTTCTAAAGATTTCCAAGAATGATAACAAAACATCAAAGAGAAAACTGTGAGAAAAATTTAAGTATGAACCCAACCTGGGTGTTTCTGCGCCTGACATATGAAGTTAAATTGACCAAGCAAAGGGAACTGATAATTTTCTTTATCAAGACCCAACCAGTTCAAAATGACTGATTAGAAACTTTTAAGAACTTAATAAAATCTGGTTACAACTTAATAGTGGAGAAAAGTTCAGTGAAGCTAGGGCGGTTAGAAAGAGAAAGGGGGTTGGGATGGTTGTTCTTGAAGGTAGAGAAGCTTCTGAAAAGCCATCTTGCTTGAGGACAAGGAATTGAGTGGGCATGCTTGTTTTTAGAATTAGTGAAACACCCAATCAAGGATTCGGGTTGCGGGGCGTTGCTACAAAGGCAACCAGGAATCAAGGTGGTTAAGAGTCCCAGTTTTAGGAAGCATTGCATGGATCAGGAGTTGACCCTGGTGGAGGCCTTGTTTCAGGGTCACACCTGGATTTTATGGATGCTAAAGTTTTGGACAAGTCGTTTTAGAAGATCTCAGAAAAGGGTTCATTCCTGACTAAATAGATGTAAGGACTCCACCTAGGATTGTGCAGTATGTCGGGAGGTGCCATAGAGGAAATTGTTATGATCAACCAATAAATGCTCTTGTTTACATAACCAAGACGGAGAATCGGTAACACACATCCTTACCCATTTTAGTTCACCTTCTTGTTTCTGAAATTTAGTCTTCTCCCTATTAAGCTTGCAATGTGTTAAAATTATGATATTCATATTAAGCCCCGTCCTGCAAGCTTGAGTTTTTAGGAGAATTGGTCGTTTAACATGGTATCATAGCCTAGTTTGGCAAGAGGTCCTGAGTTCGAGCCACCTTTTTGTAATTTATTCCCCATTTGTTGATTTGAAAGTCCATGGAGGACTTTGGTTTATTTGACTCTCCACATGCGGGTATGAGGCTACACATGAGAGAGAGTGTTAAAGGTATGTGTTATAGTATTGTAGAATTAGAAACTAGTTGGGAAAAGGAAACATGTATTCATGTAGAGTTAGGAAACTTCATATTCTTTCCTATTATTGTATATAAATAGGTTGTTTGTGATCAATGAAAAATACAATTCTTCCTTTAATTATCTCTGATAACATGGTATCAAAGCATGGTTTTGAATTTGCCCTAGAAAAGGCAAATTTTTGAGAGAATATTTGGAAGAATAAAGAAGAGAAGTGTTGTGGGGTGTTTCTTAGAAACACGACTTCAGGAAGCACGTGGGGGTGACAGCCCGCACGAGGAGGCGTCGGCCGCCCGGCGATCACCGCTCACGAGTCAGTGGCTAGAAGCCCGATTATTAGTGAGAAACATGGGCCGATCTAGTGATTTTACTCTGTTTCACACACGCCGCGCATGGGGGCGTGTGGGCCGTGCATGGTTGCTTTGGTCAGTCTCCAAAAACTATAGAAGGGTACGTCTTAGCCTCGAGAATCCATCCATCTGGTTTATGGTGCCAAACTTCAACTATTTTTGGTGTTTTAAGTGAAAAATTGTTGAGGGACCTAGGGTTTCGTCAAGGAATTTTTTGTTTCTTATATCTTGGGTGCTCTCTCTATTGTTCTAATGAGTGTCCCCAGTGAAGAAGTCTATTGTGGTGTTAGACCGATCGACTACTTTAGTGTCGGAGAGTGGGTTTTGATGATGTCCGTCCTGAAACACAAACTGAATGGACTTAATTATTTGGACTGGAGTAAAACAATTCACCTCTATGTAAGGAGCATTCGTATGGCTGCTCATCTCACTAAGGACCTGTTAAGGATTAGTTTCCTAATCCATTTAGGAATCCTTTCTTTCTTTCCTTTTCTTTTTAGGCTTCTAATTAGACTCTAATTTTGTTTCCTTTCTTTGCTCTAACACTTAGAGTATAAATATGTATGTTCCCTCACTTTTGTCGATGAAAATCAAGAGTTATTTTCTTCCCACGGGACCTGGCTGATGATTCAAATAACAATGGATGGAGGAAGATGTACGCCTTTATCTATGGGTGCGTAATTCCATTGACAATGAAGTGTCGATTTAATTAATCCTTTGTGAATTTGTTGAGGTGTGGATTACTTAGAGTTTTTGTATTCTAGGAAAGGGAACGTCTCACGAATATTTGAGGTATGCAAGACTTTTCATCAACCTAAAAAATAGTACATGTCTCTTACTGCCCACTTCATAGAATTCAAGAAAACTTATGAGGAGTTGAATATGTTGTTGCCCTTTAGTGCCGATATCAAAGTCCAACAAACTCAAAGAGCATAGATGGCGGTTATGAGTTTTCTAGTTAGTCTTCCTTCATAATTTGATACGGCCAAATCTCATATTCTCTCAAATCCTGAGATTTCCTCGCTACAGGAAACTTTTACCCGATTATTACGTACAGAGATCTCCCCATCTATTCAGATGAGTAATGCATTGGTTAGTAAAAATAGTAACTATGGCTGGGGTGGGCGGCAAACTGGGAGCGAGTGGATCGAAACAAGCGGAGCCTCAGTCGGTTCTCGGGAGTGGTATGTTATTATTGTCTTAAGTCAGGACATACACGTCAAGAGTATAGGAAGTTGTTAAATCGGAACCAAAGATTTCAATCTGTTCACGTTGCGTGTGCAAGTAATACCTTAGAGTAGTCAGTTGTGCTTTCTGCAAATGAATATGCCAAGTTATTGTAGCCTGCTTCTACTCCCACCACTACACATGCCTTATGTCCTCTTCCTCCAACTGGGTCGTTGACTCTGGAGCCATCAACCGCATGACAGGTAATTCTAGTTTATTCACCACATTTCAGTCACACCCCTCTACTTCTACTGTCACCCTAGCCGATGGGTCTAAATCATATGTTCTTAGGTTAGGCACAATTAATCCTACTCCTCTCATCCCTTTGATCTTTGTTCTAAGTTTACCACATTTTTCCTTTAATTTAATTTATGCGAGTAAACTTACTGGAACACTTAATTGCAATATTTCATTCTTTCTTGGTTATTGTTCGTTTCAAGATCTTTTGACAAAGTAGGTTGTTAGTAGAGGACAAGAGTCTAGGGGCCTCTACATTCTTGATCCAGAGTTGCCAAAGCCTATTGCATGTTCTGGGATTGCTAGCCCACACCAAGTTCATTGTTGCTTAGGCCATCCGTCTCTTTCTCCGTTGAAGAAATTATTTCCTCAATTTTCTAGTTTGTCCTCGTTGAATTGTGAATCGTGTCAATATGTTAAGCTTCATCGCATGCATTTGAGTCCTAGAGTCAATAAACGAGTTTCCGCTCCTTTTGAGTTAATTCATTCCGATGTTTAGGGTCCTTGTCGGCTATATGTCCCCCCGTTGGGTTTAAATATTTTGTTACATTTGTTGATGATTTCTCTCGTGTGACTTGACTTTATTTAATGAAAAGGTGTTCTAAGTTATTTTCTCATTTCACTGCCTTTTGTGCTGAAATTCAAACCCAATTTCATGTACCTGTTCAAATATTAAGGAGTGATAATGCCAAAGAATATTTATCTAAACCTTTTCAATCTTTCATGTTACAACACGGGATTCTCCATCAAACCTCTTGTGTGGATACACCCTCTTAGAATAGGGTAGCTGAGAGAAATAACAGACATTTTCTCGAGATTGCACATGCCCTGTTGTTCCAAATGCATGTTCCCAAAGACTTTTGGGCTGATGCAATCTCTACCACCCGTTTCTTGATTAATAGGATGCCATCATCGATTCTAAACTGGGCAACTCCTTATCATCAATTGTTTCATAATAACAATCCCTTGTTTCCTATTGAGCCCAAGGTTTTTGGATACACATGTTTTATTCAAGATATTTGTCCACAAGCTTCTAAACTTGACCCGAAGTCCTTAAAGTGCATTTTTCTAAGTTACTCTCATGTTTAAAAAGGGTATTGATTGTCCTCCTCTTCGACGATACTGTGTCTATTGATGTTACATTTTTTTAGACTACCTGTTTTCCCTCTCTTCTACTATTACTAGTCAGGGGGAGGATGATGATTTATTAGTATACACTATTTCTTCACCTACTCCTACTCCTGCTCTCATTCTTGTTAAACCTCCCATTACTTAGGTGTATTCGTGCAGGAACCCTCAGTCTCTAGTCAACTTTGAATGCTTTGTCGTCGGATCGATTCATAATGATGATCTTTCGATTACTCTTACGTAAAGATGGCGATGTTAAAATATTTTTAGGTCTGTTACCTAATTTGACCAGACAGTTTGTGAAATTAGTTTGGTTGATTAGACATATTTTAGGGAGTGATTTGTGGTGATAGTTGAATTCTATTCTTTCCTCTATTGTGTTTTAATTACGGTTGGTGATTTATTTTAAAACTATCGTGCGACTTGTAAATGTCTATATATTATCTGCTAATTTCTGAATCAATCTGCTGTGAATTATTCTTCTTTACTTTTGAATTAGGTGTGCTTTTATGGTATCAGAGCAATGGTTTTTTCTTTGAGATATTTTTTACATCTAGCCTTCATTCTTGAGAACTTTCTATCACGACCTTCCTTCTTGCTATTTCATGAAACTTACATCCGGCCTTCATTCTTTAGGAACCTTCTTTAATCTTGACCTTCATTTCTTGGAATTTTTGTGCAACCTTGTTTGCTACGAACCTTTTAGTCATTCTTCAGGCTTTTTTGTGTAAGAAAACTCCTGCTCTGCCCATTTTTTTTTTTTCTTAAAAAAAAAAACTACATGGAATCTTTGATGTCTATTACTTCCTCCATGGCAATTAGACAATTTCATTCATAGTCGAGATCAAGTAAGACCCAATTAATATTTATATATGATTTATAGTACCTGTTCTCATGACTCTTCGAGTTCACAATTCATCCACTCTACCATTTGTACCTGCTGTGTCTCGAAACACAACTACGTGTCTGTAGCCCGACAAAGGTATTTCAATTCATGAATATTCCTTGGATAATAGACTGAAAGTACTTGATCATATGATAGGCCAATCACAATTATTTCACTCATATTTGCCTTCCCTCGGTCTAAATAAAGTTCCGTATTGTTGATGTCGTTTTCTCAATTTACGGGAAAAGGAGAAATTGCCTGACTGACTTTAACTCTTAATTACGCTGATACATGTCCCAAGTTGTCTTACAATCTTTTCTCTGTCAGCAACTTCACCCAAATAAATAATTGTGTGCTAAATTTTCCGCACCTATTGTAAGCTCACAGGATTTGGAGTACGGGGAAGGCGATTAGCGGTGCTAGAGAAATCAAAGGGATTGTATTAGTTTGATGATGTGCTGTCAGGAGGAACAAGTTCAGTGGCAAAGGTTCATACGTGTCGAATGGGGAAATAAGACTATGGCATTGGCATTTAGGGCATCCTAATTTTCCCTAATTAAAGAGTTTATTTCCTTCATTATTTAAGAATATAAACATGTCTCAATTTAATTGTGAAGTGTGTGAGTTGGCTAAACACGGACGTTCTGTTTTTCGAGCTCATCCTTATAAAAAATCAACCCCTTTTACTCTTATTCATAGTGATATTTGGGGTCCATCTCGTGTACCTAATTTGTCTAATACTCGTTGGTTTATCTCCTTTATTGATGACTACTCTAAGTTGTGTTGGATCTATCTCATAAAAGAAAAATCTAAGACTTTTTCCATTTTTAAACAATTTCATTCGATGTAGTCCAATTTCGAGTTCAACTCAAGATTAAAATGGATTTGTCTTTGAGAAAATAGTCTAGAATATTTCTCTAACTTCTTAAGATCGTATTTTAAAGACAATGACATCATTCATCACTCTTCATGTGTCAATACCCCATGGGTATGGCCGAAGGAAATCGGCATTTGTTAAGTAGCCACCTTATGTTTCAATCCAATGTTCGAAAACATTTTGGGGAGAAGCCATACTCTAGCCACTTTCTGTGTCGTATGTCCTCTAGAGTCCTTGGTTTTCTCACCACAATCCATGTGTTCTCTCGAGTCTTTCCACATAATCGTCTTTTTTTCTAATATTCCCTTGAGAGTTTTTTGTTGTACCTCCTTTGTCCATGTTCATTCCCAAAACATAACTAAATTGGATCCTAGGGCATTGAAAACAATCTTTCTTGGTTATTCTCCAACTCAAAAAGGGTACAAGTGCTATGATCCCCTCACAAGGAAAATGCATGTTAGCTATGATGTCTCCTTTTCTGAAAATCAACCTTATTTCTCCAAAACTTCAATTCAAGGGGAGAATTTAGGGGAATCACCTATTTTAGAAATTGTTTCTAATTCTCTTCCACCTATAGAGTCCTCTCCTAATCTCAATCCAATGCCATTGTTTGATGTTGAACCGAAGGAAAAACACCATCAAACATTTCCTGAATTATGTGTTTGCTCAAGGAGACAGAACCATCAACAAGATACAGGACAAGCTCCAAGCTCTAGCATTGCTCCTAGTCTAGAACGAAGCCTAAATCCAGCACCAAACCTGAACAACAGCAGCAAGGATCAACCAGAAATTGACAGGACAGATTTGAGCCTCAATCCAGCACCTAATACAAACAGTAGCAGCTCAGATCAACCAGAAAATAATGAATCAAAAAAAGGTTCCAGCAAGAATCAGCAAATCCAAGAGCTAGATCTACCAATAGCTCAAAGAAAAAGAGTCTGCTCCTGCACACATCATCCAATTGAAAGATTTGTGTCATATAATGCTCTATCTCAACCCTATAGAGCATTATTGTCCAATCTATCCACGGTTAATCTGCCAAGGAGTATTGAAGAAGCCATGAAAATTTCAGATTGGAGAGCAGATGTGTTTGAAGAGATGAGGCACTAAGAAAATGGAGCTTGAGAATTTGCTCATTACCAAAGGTGTTATGCCTGTGGGTTTGCAAATGGGTTTTTCTTGTAAGCACAAATCAGATGGGCAGTGATGTTCAAGGCAAACAGTTTGTAAAGGGTAAACACAGATAGGATTGACTATCTTGAGACTTTGCGGTGGCAAATGAATCTTATAAAGTACTCTTGTCTCTAGCTGCTAAAAATGATTAGTCCCTACATTAAGTAGAGGAATGATGCCTTCAAATGGACAAGGGAAGAAAGTGGACAAAAAGCATCATCATATTGCTCTAGGAATATGTGAGTTATTATGGCTAAAAAGATTGCCAGGGGAATGTTATAGCATTGTAGAATTAGAAACTAGTTGGGAAAAGGAAACATGTATTCATACAGAGTTAGGAAACTTCATATTCTTTCCTATTTGGTTTAGGATTGTCCTGTATATAACTAGGTTGTTTGTGATCAATGAAAAATACAATTCTTCCTTCAATTATCTTTGATTATAGTATGATATTCATATTAAACCTAAATCCTACAAGCTTGAGCTTTTAGGAGAGTTGTTCATTTAACACTATGATTTCCCCCATTGTCTAGCAAGTAGTTTTGTAGAAAATGAAAACATGGCCACTTTGAATTTATTTTAGTTTTGTTATTATATTTGTTACGGTCCGTTAGAGAGAACATAGCAGAACTTTTGAAGGAGTAAAATAATCAATCTTGGTTTTAGAAACATTATTCATATGGTCTAAAGGAAAGGGGGAAATTATTAATCAGACCATAATTGAGATTTAAATAGCTGGAGACAGATTAGCTAAGAGTAATTTACTTATTCCAAGTTTCAGCCTTCGACACCTTGTAAAATCCTTGTTCACTTGGGTTTCCTCTTTTGTTTTTAAAGCACTCATATTTTATTTAGTTTGTATATAAAAAAATAAAAGAAAAAGAAAAAAGATCAGTGTGCAACACCTTCCTAAGAAAAAAAACCAGAAAGCAGTGGCAAAGCATTCAATGCATCCATGTTCACTTTCACAAGGAGAAATATCAATTCTGCTCAATAACTTTAGCACTAACTAAGTCAAAGATTGCTTAGAAAATTCTAGAAAGCTGTGGCAAAGCATTCAGTGCATCCATGTCCACTTAACAAGGAGCAATATCAATTTTGCCCAATTACTTTGGCATCAACTAAGTGACCTCTTTGAAACAATGATTCAAATAGGGGTATCCAGATGCCACAAGTATAGATATTGATTGCAGTAATACATGCAGCCATAAAAGTAGCACATTTTTTATTTTATTTATCATTAGTTATTCTTAATATATCATAGTTTCCTTTTTTTATAGGTAAATTTATGTCCCCAATGGGACTTGAACCTGGAACCTCCCATACATCCTCCTATCCCTTCACCACTTGAACTAGGACTAGAGGACGCTTCTTGATATAGTCTTAAATATAGTCATGTGCAGGCCACGAGCTAATCATGGCCTCTTCGTTCAGGACAACATTAAGAGTTGTAGACATCACAAACAACCAGAGTACATAGGCTACTCATCGATATTTTCAGAAATTTGTGGTGAAGAAACTTGTAGCCTTGTCAGGAATCATAGAAGTTACTTTTTAAAATTTTTTCCCTCCTTGATCCAATATGCTTGTAAATAAACTAGTACTCATTATCCATTATTGATTGTCTGCAGGAATTTACCATCAATTTGGCAGAAGTTCAAGAAAACCATTTTCTGGTTCAATAATTACTTTGAAATTTTTACATGTATTTAAAACACTTGTCGAGCTCCAGTCAAAGATGCAAACAAAGAAGTAGCATGAAGTTGCGTACCTCCGATCAGGCCCAGCCCCTGATGCAACTGTATCACTTACAGTAAGAATAGCTACTCTAAATGCAACATCTTGGGACTTGACAGGTATTTCTTGTGGCACACTTCCTTGCAAACCAGAAGCTGAATCTGATGAGAATGATTGTTCCCCCATCGAAACACTGCTTATATCAGATATTATGATGGCTGACACATAATTTCCAGCAGGAATCACATTCCCTGAAGCAGGCAACTCCAACAATGCATTTGCAGACTTCATACTGAGGAGCCGACTGCTCATCTGATGACCAGTGCTCTCAGCAACAAAACTGAAATCCATCATGACAAAGCATTTGATCCATATTTTAATTCAATTTGGAGGAAACAGCATTCCAAACCATAAAATAACCAGATGGATCTGTGAAACCTAGATTGAGACATAACTACATGAGGATCTAGTAGGATCTGAACCTCTGAAAGTACTCAGATTGAAAGATCTAGAAAGATATCCGGAAACAAAGGGCTCAAACTCTTACCCTGGATTTCCAGATCCATCGTTAACCCTCCATCTAACAATGGCACGATGAAATTCTGGTCGTATTGGATCTGTCTTTATCGAATGTCCAAGGCGAACCTGTACTCTGTACACAACAAAGAACAGAGAGGACAGGCATCATTAAATGAGTAACTCAAAACTGTTAAATCTCATTTTTTACTCATGCAAACATTTCCTGTCAGAGTGCCCGATTGGTTAGGGCAAATACCAGGATGTGTGGTAGAGACACACAGTCCTAGGTTCAATTCCTGCTACTGGTTAAATGCCTTGGATTACCAAATAATAGTTCTGATGGACACAGTGAACACCCAAAATTTTGAGCCCCCGTGGAGTTTGAAGGCCTCAGGCTACAGAACATTCATTATCAAAAAGAGAAAAAACCACTCATGCAAGCATTAGTTAGAAACACACTCATACCTCAAGTGGGAAGTGTTTTCCCATCCAGCAACACAGCGAATGGCTGGGATTACAAATACATGATAACAGACTAAACTGCTCACTGGATTTCCAGGCAACCCAAATGCAAGAATTTTCTTGGAAGTTGTATCTGCTAATTGGAAAATGATCTCTGCAAATGTCACAGGCTTACCTGGTTTCATGTTAACCTAAAGAAAATCAAGCACCAATTAAAAGATAATATTAACACCTGTCTATCAAGAAAGAAATGATAATTTATGTTGAAATGATAATCCTGATAGGAAGTAGTAAATCAAGTCCACTTAACATATGCACCAATACCTTACTAAAATGCAAGGTCCCTCTCTTTCCAAGCAAAGGCTTGACAAAGTCCCTATCTCCCATGGAAACACCTCCAGAAGTCAAAAGGATATTGATTCCATTGAAAAGCATCATCAAAATCCACTCTAGATTTCTTCTTCATCATCATGAGCAATACCAAGATCAAGAACTTTGCAGTGCTGCTGCATTGCAGCAGCCAGTAGCATGGCACGGTTCGAGTCCCTAATCTGCATAGAGTTGAATTTTCTTAATCTTAAAACATAGGAATGTAAACAATATGGAAGATACAACACAACCCTAATCCAAATTCAAATGCAATGCCTATGAATGTGAAAGTAATACACATGGTGCATTTGCATGTTAAGGTATAAACACTGATACTCCAGGGAAGTCACCGTGCAGCAATGCTAAAACTAACACCAATTACTATGTTCCATGACTTCTATTCTTGAGAAAACTAACATTTTCCATATTTCCTTAGTTTATCATATTTTTCTTTGGTTCCCAACAAATAAAGAAGAAGAGAGTCAAACCCAAAACTATACATTGATTAAAATGAGATCATCAATGGAAAATAAAGTCTACTTAATGTGAACCATATTAGAACCACGCCACTAAAGACTAGAACAGAGGTTATGTTTATAAAGGTCAAATTTTAAGCCACAATGACATTTGAAGTATTTGGTTCTCATCCACATATTCATCTCCACCAGACATTGCTCCCACCATCCCTCCCCAACCAAGAAAAAAGCAGAAAAAAGGGTTAAAGAAAGAAAAAATATAAACAGAAGAAAACAAACTTACTCAAGTTTTAAGAAATTCTTCAACATTTTAAACTTACACCCATCTAATACTTTATATGACACTATTGATATAGAAAACAAGAAGGAAGAATTGGAGGAAAGAATTCCCTGTGATTTTTCATTGATCCATCACATGTATGTATACAAACATGTTAGGTTGTACAATAGGTAAGCCAATCTAAGCTTCCTAAATTGTTACAACTCCATAAGACAAGTTTCCTAACTAATTACAATCTATATGTAAAGTAGATATATGCTATAACACTCCCCCTCAAGTTGGAGCATAGATATTAATCATGTTCAACTTGTTATATAGATAACTAACCCGGTTCCCACATAGGGCCTTTGTGAAGATAACACCCAATTGTTCTCTAGTCTTCACATATCTTGTAGAAATCAAGCAGAGTTGTATTTTCTCACGAACGAAGTAACAATCTATCTCAATATGCTTAGTTCGTGTGAATGAGAGAAGAAAATAATGTTTTTATTTATTGAATGAGTGAACAAAATACAACATAGGTCCTACCTATATATATACAACAGGAAGACACAGAAAGGAAACAAATAAAGTACAAAAAGGAAGGAAAATAATGTAAAATAAAGGAAGGAGATAAACTAGTGACTATCACATGGTAACTGCAGGAATTGACTAACTACGCTCACAGGAAATGAAATGTCCGGTCGGTTGATAGTGAGGTAGTTTAGTCTCCCCATTAGTCGCCAATACCTCCCTGGATCTAGTAAAGGCTATCTTGGCAACAGGAGAAAAATTGTCATAGTAGTCAGATCCATATATCTGAGTATGCCCCTTGGCAACTATGAGCCTTAAGGTATCCCTGACCATGGACTAATCTTATGATATAAACCCATGACAACCAACGGGAGACTTGCGGCCAATTAATGTGACTAGGTCCCATGTCTGCCGTTAGAATGCGAGCGGTCATTTCTTGGCGTGGCTTGTTTCCGGCCGAATGAGAGGAGCTTCATGCACGAGTTTGGGAAGATAAACAAAGACAATGTGGACCTTAGTAGGCGACGAGCGTCACGGGTGGCGACGTCACTTTAGTGAGATATCGATCCGCGGACCTTGTAGTGGATAATGGCTCATGGGGAGTAAGCGATCTTGAAGCGGAGAGATCGGTGAAAGATTACGCACACAAGGGGCGTGCAAGATATTGGGTGGGGGAGAATGTTACGGACTTATTGTGTGTGCGTCCGTGACCATAGCTGAAGACCTTATTGAAAATCAAGCATGCTGACGAGTTGAGCGAAATGGTGAGAGTGCTTCAGAGGTGCATGCAAGTGGATTGTGGTTGAACCTTCTTCAGAGTTCAGGCATGCCGCCCCGGTTAAGTTTGGGGAGCTTGTCGCTAGTCTGAGACTTGACTATGAAGAAAGGTGTTGGCCTACTCTACACAAACTGATCGGAAGCTGGAGCCGCTCTCCTAATGAGCCCGAGGCAAGGTGAAACTAGTCAGCATAGAGGTATGAAGTGTGGTGTGACAAGTTGGTTCTCATGAAAGTGTCTATGTAAGACAGCAGCATGGGTCGCGCCGCTGCCTGAACGAGAAGGCCTGTGACACTAGGGTCTGAGGCAATTTCTTGGTGTATGTCATCCAGTTGCAGCACATGAGGCACGAAGAGGGATAACAAGGTAGCTTGTGGAGGAATCCGGGATAAAGCATCAACTACTCGGTTGGTTAAACCTGATTTGTACTCAATATCAAAGTCAAAACCCAATAGTTTGTACAACCATTTTTGATGGTCCAAGATGGCCATTCTTTGAACCAAAAGGAACTTGAGACTGCACTGGTCCGTGCGAATAATGAATTTGCGGCCCATTAGATAGTGTCTCCATTTTTGCACTACTCTCACCACAACAATAAGCTCTCATTCATACACCGATTTTAGGTGTGTCGTTGTTGGTAGTGCTTGACTAAAGAAGGCAATTGGCCTCTTGTCTTGTAACAGAACTGCTCCAATTCATGTACCTGAAGCATCCGTCTCCATAATGAAAGGCTTGGACAAATCTCAAAGAGCTAGAACTAGGAGCTAAGTCATGGCAACTTTAAGAGACTGGGAGCTGAGTTAGAGCTAGAACTAACTCAGTTAGTGTTGTAAGTACATGTCCGCTCCAACAGTCGACCATTAGGCAAATATTGAACAAATTCTATGTTACTCGAAAAGAGTCCCAAGACGTGGTATTTTATACAGTAATCATAGGCATAACAGAATTGAGTGATTTTCTAACGCAGATTAGGCAGGATCTAAGGAAGACAAAAGGTCCACTTAGGGGTATTGTGTGTTTAATAGAGGGAATCTAGTCTCATGGAAGAGTAAGAAACAAAGTGTTGTCTCTCGATCTAGTGTAGAGTCGAATATAGAGCGATGCCTGATCAGGTGTATGAGATCATGTGGCTTCATCAGCTCTTGATGGAAATCGACATTGAGACACCGGTCAGGTAAAACTCTAGTGTGACAGCCATTGTCGGCCATGTGCTTGAATCCTGTGTTCCATGAACGAATTAATCATATTGAGATAGATTGTCATTTTTTTCAAGAGAAAATTCAACTCGACTTGATTTCTACAACATATGTGAAGACTAGAGAACAATTTGGTGATATCTTCACAAAGGCCCTAAGTGGGGACCGGGTTAGTTATCTATGTAAAAAGTTGGGCATGATTAATATACATGCTCGACTTGAGAAGTGTTATAACTCTACTTTACATATAGATTTATGTCACTGATAGAGCTTGTCTTATAGAGTTGTAATCTATTAAGAAGGTTAGATTGGTTTTTGTATATATATATTCAAAATGGATCATTGAAAAAGCACAAGGAATTCATTCCTCCAATTCTTTTGTCTTGCTTTCTACAAATTTCAAGTCACCTTTCATATATATCAATTTCCATTAAGATATGTTTTTTATATTTGTATCACATTGTGTATCATAAGTTTTAAACGACTAAATTTACACCATTTTGTTTCAATTTCAAGTCACCTTTCAAAATTTTGATGCTTTTCATATAGCCCTTTTTATTCACTTATTCATTCCAATTTCTGGTCATGACAAAGGTTAAAGCCAAAGCTGAAATTAAAAACTCTTGCAGCCTTTTCCACAATGATAAGCCTCCCTAAGGTCAGGTGAAGTAGGCTAAATTAGGCCCTAAGATATCCATTTCAGATTTATGCATGGCAAACATAGACAACAGATACCCCAATCCCTCAAAGTTAGGGGTATCCAGCTGACACAAAGTACCTGACCACGATTTAGATGCTCAGTTGTTGGCTCAACAAGTTCATCCCCTGTAGAAAGCACAGCAATTGTTGGGGTAGGATATACCTACAAAACATTATTACGCATAAGCCTTTTGTGATATAAATCAAGGGACAAATGAAGTTTTGATTTCCTAATACCTTCACCATCATTACACCCACAGTAGCAAGTAAGCCAATTTCTGAAGCACCCACTAGTTCTCCAGACTTTAATACTATGGCATCTTTTTGAATATCACATCCCTGACCAACAAATATTTTAGTCACACTTTGAAAACAAAATCTTGTGAAACAAACCAACAATTACAGTAAGAAAACTAAGGTTGATTACCATTTCATTATAAGCACCATAAGAAAAGCAATAATTTCATAAAAAGTGTAATGGAATCATAAGTGACCCACATATTTCTTCTTTTTGTATAATAAACCTAACTAGAGGAGGACTCATAATAGATCTTTTCTTATAAATCTAGCAACACCAATGTCAAGAAAACTAAGACTGGCAAAAGTTATTGAGCAACCAAGTTTTTTTAATAATAATAATAATAATAATAAACCTAACTAGAGGAGCACTTGTAATAGATCTTTTCTTATAAACCTAGAAACACCAATGTTAAGAAAACTAAGACTGGCAAAAGTTATTGAGCAACCAAGTTTTTTGAAGAAGCTTAAATTGTTAGGATTTGAGTCCATGATGTATATAATAATGAGGAGATCAAGCTCATGAACTCAGAAATAATTAATAGAATTTTTTAATATCATGTTAGGTAGCCAATTTTCCTAAAAAATTAAGTTGCTAGGATTTGAGTCCAAAAATGTCTTAAGGCACATACTAGTGAAGTTTCAAAACCATTTTCAAATCTTATCAGTACTAATTAAAACCTTGTAATCATCTTCCTTGTCATATAAGGATACAAGAAGATAAGACATAACAACCAGCACTGTTTAGTTCTTAATATCTTGATGCTTTTGAATTTCACATTCTCTAGCCAAATGGATGACTTGGTGTACCTTCTAGCAAATATAAATTGTTTGAAATCCTACTTTAGTCTAGTTCAAAATTTTGTATTTGTAATGTTCCTTATGCTATCCAGAATCTACATCGTACTCTCCTAGTTGGCAAAACTTGTCTAGGATGATTATAAAAAAATATATATATATCCAATGCTTCTTTGGTTGCCATAGTACTTGATTGGACATACTCCTTTTCTGCCTTTCTTCTGTTATGCCATTGATATCAAGACAATGTTCTCAAATAAGGGATATAGAGTCTAACAAATGGCGCACAATTTGGATGATAGTTGCATGTCGAGGCACTTTTCTTTTTATAGGCAAAAAATAATAATGATAATTTTTTTTTTATAAGTAAAAAGTACATGTATTATGAAAAGCCATTAGATAGAATAAGGCCAACCAAGTACACAAATAGTAAACAAAGGTGTCAAAAAGATATAGCCAGAGAAATCAAGAAAATACACTTTTTTAACATCAAAAAGAGCTCACAAATAAAATAAATCTAGGATAGACAGAGGCATTGTCTAAAGACCTCCTAGTCCAAGTCATAGTCAGCATAGAAAAGAGTTTTTGAGAGCTTGATTTGATTGTTCTTCATTGACAAAAGCTCTACAATTTATATCCTTCTTACTGATCCAAAGTAAGCATAAAAGAGTTGTCCTCCACAACCTCATCCACTTCTTCCCCAAAAGTCATACCAATGTAAGAAAAGTTGTCTAGCACTCAACCTTAAATATTGAGAATAAAAAGTGCTAAAGTATTCTTGTGTTAGCACAATAGGAAAAAACTTGGTCCATTGGTTCTTCCTCTATTCTACAAAGATTGCATCTAGGCCAAAATCCGTTATTTTCTTTGTAGTTGATCTGGTCAAATCTCCCACAACATCCAATGCAAGAAATTCTCTTTGCTGGGAAGCATCCTTCTTGTTGTCGGGAAACAATCTCATTATTCTGGATTTTGAAGATTTCTTTAAGGTAGAAAAAGTCTTGGGTTGGGACATTGTTTGTTTGATGGAACGGTATTCATAGTGAATTGGCGAGGGGCAAAAGTGAGGTGCCTTAGAGAAGGTCTCCACGGTGGGGATGTGCGGGCATGAGTGCTAGGTTTATTAGTTCATCTCCAGGGAATTTCTTTTTTTTTTTTTTTTTCCTTTGAAAAGATTAAGAGACACTTGTGAGGATTTTGTTAGATATTGAGATTAAGAAGAGTTATCACCATAAACAGGCTAGATTGCTTCTCTGGTCCAGTAGAAGTAAGAGTTCAAACCAATTGAGGGTTGTGGATAAGGATTTTAATTTTCTACCAACCATGGTGGAATCCTTATATTTGGGAATGTTGACATTCCCTTGGAGCCTCAAGCATATTTCCTCATTCAAGCAAAGTCTTTTGGGCAGAACAAAGTGAGAATCAAGTGTCTAGTGTCTAGTGTCAAAAACTACCTATGGCAAAAGCGGTGGATTTGGGAGGTAGATTTTCCTCCCCTTCTCTTTTTCTCTGATAAAGTCCTCTTCCTCCAAAATAGAGGATTCTACAAGGCGAGGACTTCCTTAGGATCCCAGGGTTTAGGATCAAGGCATTAACTATTTTAGCTTATCACCATCAAGAAATATGTTCTGAGATAAAAATCTTACTCCCAAATATAAATGAAGAAATTTGTTTGCAAAAACTATGTATCATAATGAACCTTAGGGGATGGCATTTGTGCAAGGCAGTTTGTTTGAATTCCGAAATTTTTTCTCATATTAGCACTAAACCTATGTTGTGAAAATCAATATGACATCCTGGGGGCAGATGAGGTTGCTTTTATAAACTGACAATTAAGTTCAACATCATTACAGTATAACTCTGCAGTCATAACAAAACATACCACTGGACGAATATCAACCCCTTTGCAGGTTTGTGTCAATATCCTTACTCGCTTCGAATCACTTGAAGGATCTGTTATTAGTTCACTGTCCTCAACTTGGACAACTGCATCAGCACCTTCAGGTATAGGACCTGAAAAGAAAAAGGGAACAGAAAGAAATTGAAGGAAAGGAAAAATCAATGTGCGTAATGGAACTGGGATGATTCATCTGGCTTAAAAAATAAACCAGATACAATTTTTCAAAAACCCCTCAACATTTATTTTGCACAAGATGACCAAATTAACAGATTATGATCTTTGAAGTGTTTGGGGATGCATGAAAACCCTCAAACCTAGTAAAACAAAGTCATTCTGTCCTCCAAGACTGCATAATTTATCAACCCCGAAAATTTGCAGTATTAGCAGTGTGCTTTATTCCGAAGCTACAAGAAATAGACATTTCATCGAAAAGGAATTATAGAACAAAAGAATTCAGCGTAACACAGCAAGACGTGAGCCCCAGCACATCATAAAAGTAAGCAAGTACCCAATTTCTTGGCAGGGCAATCTGCCACCCTCATTGGTGTACCTCAACATCTAATCCATCCTTTTAATAAATCTAGAAACTTACAACCCCACGTATCCCATCTCCATGTACCCTTTTTCCCCTTGAGTAACCCACTTAACAACAGCTGAATCCTTTTCCTCTCCAAAATACTTCCCCACAGAAGTTAGCCTCAGGAAGCCTTCTATCAGAGCTAGTGATCAAGGCCTCTATAGTCAACCCTGGCTTAGACAAAGCCGTAATAACGATACATGTTGATCACAAAGCACCCCACCAATCACCATCTGGCCCTAGTCTCCATGGAACATCCATCAAAATTTAACTTAAGATCCTGATGGTGAAAGTTCTCAAACCCTTTAACCACAATCCAAGTCCTACAAGTTATGCCCTTACATGCCTTTCTCTAATCCAACATAATCATGCTAAAAGGAAAACCTTTATGGAAACTAACCCCCACAAGGAAGACTACAGGTGAATCTCAAGTATGAAATACACCTAAAGGGGGGCCAAATAGGTCTTCATACAGTTGTGAATTTTGGACATACAAGACAATTTAGATAGTAATGATTTCTTTTTAAAATTTTCGATATTAGATGTCGTTGATTATTTGATTATGGTTGATGATTACTGTCACTTTATGTATATGCATGTTGATGTTGCATATTGGATAAATAATGACCTTTAGATGGATATTGAATATTTTGATATTGGTATTCAATGCATAGAGGACACTGGATATTTTGGGATACATACTAATAATATGCATTCTTTTCTTATTTCGGACGTGGGTATACATTGGATTTTTTGGATTGAAGTGTTGATTATGTACATTCAAAAGCTTTAAACAGGTGCAACTAATTGTTTTCTTGATTTATTTGCAGGTTTTGTAGTATCTAAATTGTGATTGAGAGGATAAATAAGTGGCCTTGTCTGAGAGTTCAGTGGAGCATACTTATACTCATTCATGTTGTAAAGGGTTTAGTCCTAAGATTGTGAAAGCAAGAGATTGTGAGTGCATCAGCGAGGTTTGTAATTTCGGACAAAAAGTCCTAAGCCTCTCATAGCTGAGTTTCTCTAGATACTCTTCAAACTAATTCCCTACCAAAGTTCAACTGTGGAAATTGGTACAGGTTAAAGGTGAGTAGCTGACGTTGAAATTGAAGGAATTCAAATCAACCATATTTTCTAAATGAAGGTTGTATTGGAACATTCTAAAAGGTTAGGGATGTTTGGAAGCAACTTGTTGCTATTTTTTTTTCAAAATGCTTTGTTTCCAGATCTATCCAAGTTATGGTCAGATGGATCCAAGATATCTTCTCTTTTATTTGATTCTAGCTGTTAGATCAAGGAATTTTATTGTGTTTCCATTTACAGATAGAGACAGCAGCCTTCTTTTGAAGTGAAGTTTTTCTTTCTATTTTGAGGTTGTTTGTTTCTAAGAAAAATCATTTTTCCTAACATTTTCCAATCTGATTTTCACATTAATTTTCTGGGGAGGAAAAGTTGATTTCCTTGAAACATTCATCTCTCAATTTCTACTTAACTGGATTAGGATGAAAATCCATATTCCTCTTGAGCAACAAGGAGAGGCCAAAATCACGCTTGGTGAGACACCAGGTACGTTAGAAGAGATGAAGAATGGAGAGAAAGCTGGAAAGTACAAGTCATGTAATCCATCAAAGATTTGAGAAACTTGGCTATGAGACACTTAGAAATATTGGTGCAGAATTGCAAACTTACTAACAAACTCACAAAGACATTGGAAATAATTCCACAAGGCTTCAATTGACCTTTTATCCCAAAAAGCCCCATTATCATCTCCATCTGAACTAACATAGAACAACAGGCACCACGCCAAAGTACTATGCCTTTCAGGTTCACCACAAAGCATCTGTAAGCAATGAATATTGTCAGATTTTTAGGAAATAAATTAGAATTTTATCTGAAATTCCTATTCTAGATTTCTAGCTTGGAGATTGATTGATTGGAGTTTATTTGATTCTTACTGTTTTTCTTGACATGGGATTTTCCCTACTATTTATTTGTACCAGTTTTTGATGAAAAATAAGACAAATATGAATGAGTGTTTTCTTCTGAAAAAACTTTCATGGTATCAAAGCCAGAGGCATTTTTTCTCTTTTCCTCTTACTAATAATGAGGTCATATAGGTCAACGATGACTGACACTCGAAATCCTGCTGCCCCTTATGGTTCTTTCGAACCTATTCTGACCAATCCTACTCCTACTATTTCTACCACATCTATACTTGCTATTTATTATTCCCAGAATTCATCCCTTTATTTCACTACTGAGAAGACTCATGAGCCTTCTACCAACTCAGATACAATTCCTTTTTCCAAGGAGCAATTAGAGCACCTGTACAAATTATTTCAATCTCCAAAACTGTCCTTTGTGCAAAAGGGTAACCCTCTTGTCACCGCCTTTTTTGGTGTTGTCCCTAATTCTATTCATTCTTGGATAATTGATTATGGAGCAACTAATCATATGACTGGTTGTTCTAAAATTTTCTCCTCTTATAGTCCTTGTGCATGCAATAAAAAGGTCAAACTTGCTGATGGTTCACTCTCGGCAATTGCCGGGATGGGAACTATCAAACTCACTTCATTGATAACCCTTCATGATGTGCTCCATGTTCCCAATTGGTCTTGCAATCTGTTATCCATCAGTAAATTTACTTTTGATCATCAATATCGAGCTAATTTTTACTCTTCTTATTGTGAGTTTCAGAAGTTAACCACGGGGAGGATGATTGGCAGTGCTAAGAAAAAGATGGGCTCTATTATTTTGATGATGGACCTGACTTGAGTAGACAATTTCAAAGTACTAGCGTAAATTCTGTTTTTGTTTCCAAAGATAATGATATCATGCTATGGCATTGAGGTTAGGTATCAACTTTTAGTATTTAAAATACTTGTTTCTAAATTTATTTAAAAAAAAAAGTTCATCTTCTTTTCAATGTGAAGTTTGCTAGTTTGCTAAACTTCATTGTGCATCTTTTTCCCCCCAACCTTATAAACCAACCACACCATTTACTATGATCCATAGTGATATTTAGGGTCCTTGTAGAACATGGACATCTTCTGGAAAAAAATGGTTTGTGACCTTTATTGATGATCACACAAGATTAAGTTGGGTTTATTTGATGAAGGAAAAATCTGATGTGAAACAGTTTTCAAAAAATTTTACACCATGGTGCAAACACAATTTCAAAATCAAATATTGCGAAGTGATAATGGTCGAGAGTATTTCAAAAATGTTTTGGACCAATTTTTTTCTTGAAAAATGAATTGTTCATCAAAGTTCTGATGTTGACACTCCACAACAAAATGGTTTGGCTAAGAAAAACAAACATTTATTGGAAGCAGCTAGAGCATTACTTTTTACCAATCAAGTACCAAATATATCTTTGGGGTGAAGCTATTCTTGCTGCTACATACCCTATAAATTGAATGCCTAATAAGGTCTTAAATTTTGAAACACCTTTTGATGTTTTCCATAAGTTTTTTCCTACGAATAGGCTTTCTTCTTCGTTACCATTAAAGATATTTAGGTGTACTACATTTGTTCATATTCATAGTCATAATTGAGGGAAACTTGAACCTCGTACACAAAAATGTGTGTTTGTTGGTTATGCTCCAACTCAAAAGATAAATGTTTTGAACCCATTCAAAGAAAATGTTTGTTAGCATGATGTTACATTTTAAATCTGATCCCTATTTCATGTGTCGCTTTCTGGGAACCAAAATAAAGATTCAGCTTTTATGATTTTTCCAAAGAATCCAAACTAAAGATTTACAAAATGATCCTTCCTCAACCCCGATTATTCAACTTAACAATCAAAGTTTTATTATACCCAAGGAAAGTGCTTCATGTTTTAGATAATCGAAACACAAGTCTTCTTGCAATGCCATCTCATGATGTTCATGATCCTACAACTCCTAATAAAGGAGAAATAAGGAAAACAATTGTAGCATTGATACCATTTGATATTGTCTACTCCTGACAGAGGACAACCTAAATGAAAGGGTCTTCCAACTCTTGTAATCGCCTAGAGTCCACTTAACCCTCTAAGTAATGTCCTCGTTAATTTTTTGCCATGTTCCAACCTTTAATTCATCTTCGAAGTTCTAAGTCGCCTAGTTTTGAACATGAGTCTTGTTCAAATTCGCAGGTTGATGATTCTAATCTTCCCATTGCCATTCAAAAGGTGTGAGGTCTTGTACCCACATCCATCATTCAAATATGTGTCATATAAGAATCTCTCACCCATCTTTCAGAAGTAATTTCACAATTGTCTAGTATGGAGAGACTCACATCGTATGTGATGCCTAAAAGTTCAAGGAGGGAAGAAAGTTGTCTTGAGGAGATGCAGCTTGAAAAATGGCACATGGGAATTAGTTGATCTACCAAGAGGGAAGACAATTGTAGGTTGCAAATGGGTGTTTACTGTCAAGTATAACCGATGGCTCTTAGAACTAAGATAAAGCTAGACTGTGAAGTTATGGATTCACCCAGACCTATGGCATTGATTACTTGGAGACATTTGCCCCAGTTGCTAAGCTAAACTCCATAAGAGTTCTTTTGTCTCTTGCAACTAATCTCAAATGGTCCTTACAACAGTTGGATGTAAAAAATGCATTTCTCAATGGAAATTTGGAGGAAGAAGTGTACATGGATGCACCCTAGGATTCCATGAAAAGTTCGTACAGCGCTCTGTAAATTGAAGAAGTCCTTATATGGATTGAAACAGTCACCAAGAGCCTGGTTTGAGAAATTTACTCAATTTGTTAAAAGTCAAGGGTACTCTCAAAGGCAAGGTGATCATACAATGTATTTTAAACATTCACAAGATGGGAAGATTTCCATACTAATTGTGTATGTTGGTGACATAATTCTCAATGGAGATGATGTACGTGAGATGAACCGATTGAAGACTTCCATCTCATCAACATTTGAGATCAAGGACTTAGGACCTTTGAGGTATTTTCTTGGCATGGAGGTTGCTAGGTCGAAAAAAAGGATTGTTGTCTCCCAACGAAAGTATGTTCGATTCTCAAGGAGACTGACATGAGGTTAGCCACGATATTCCAATCGATCCCAATCAAAAACTTGGAGATGACAAGGAAGGTGACATGGTGAATACAACTCGATATCAAAAGTTAGTGGGAAAGTTGATTTACCTATCACACACACAACCAAATATTGCATTTGTTGTAAGTTTGGTAAGCCAATTTATGCATTCACCCTACAAGAAACATCTTGAAGCAGTGTATCGAATTCTTAGATGATTAAAAGGTACACCAGGCAAGGGCTTGCTCTTCTAAGACCACAACAGAACATGAGGCATACACCGATGCAGATCGGGTAGGTCTATTATTACGAGATCCACTTCAGGATACTATACTGATGTTTGGGGAAATCTAGTCAAATGGTGAAGCAAGAAAACAAAAATGTAAGAGTAAGGAGCGTTGTCGAGGAAAATATAAGTGCTTACGGCTACGGAAGTCCAGAGATGCTTTGGTTGAGGAGAATTCTTGAAGAGCTTTGAATGCCAATACATATGCCAATGAAGTTGTACTGTGACAATAAAGTTGCGATATGTATTGCACAAAATCCAGTACAACATGATCGCACGAAGCATGTGGAGATTAACAAACACTTCATAAAGGAGAAGATTGATTGCGGAGCTATTTGCATGCCCTTTGTTCCTTCTACGCAGCAAATAGCTGATATCTTCATCAAAGGAGTTTTCAAAATCAGCTGGAGTCAAGAGGCTAAGTCAGTACTTAGCTGCATCTACGCCCAACTCGAGGTTGTAAGATTTTAGGAAATAAATTAGAATTTTATCCGAAATTACTATTTCAGGTTTGATTAGCTATCGTTTCAAATTTCTAGCTCGAGATTGGTATCATACAATTTCAGATTTGATTAGCAATCAATTTTCAGATCTTGGAGATTAATTGATTGGAGTTTTTTTCCTTCTTACTATTTTTCCTGATATGGGATTTTACCTACTATTTATTTGTACCAGTTTTTGATGAAAAATAAGACAAATATGAATGAGAGTGTTTTCTTCTAAAAAAACTTTCAAATATTAACTTTGCGACATCCTTAGCAGAAACCTAAGAAAAAAGCATGCCCTAGACCAAGACATTAGATTCAATCATCATAATTCTAAGGACATGTATATATCTTCCAAGGAAACCATGTTTCACCTAACTTGACTTAGCCAAGTCCATTACATATTAGGTCCTAACTTGAAGTATTTTTAGTTCCCGACAAACCAAAATTTGAACTTAATCAAAACCAATAAAAGAATTTGGGAGAATTATATTTCAAGGATTGCTAACCATTAAAATTCACAAACAATCCACAAAACCTCCAAATTACTTATAAAGGATATAAGACTATAAGAGACAAATATATCCTTAAAAGATGCCAGATAATTTTTTTAATAAAAAATGAGGAACTTCTTATGTGGCAATTACCTGGAAAAAACTTTAAATAAAAAAACCTTAAAATTGATTCAGAAAATTATTCCCAAGTTTTTTAGATTTTTTTTAAATAATAATATAAATATAAAAATGATTAAAAATAAACTATTATCTTCACCTATTTTTTAGATTTATCTCAAAAAGATAATATAAATATAAAAATGATCAAAAATAAAGTATTACAAATAGGAGTTATTTTTAAAACATGTTTTAAAATATAAAAAATTACATCAAATTACGAAAATTTCAAAATGCAAACAAATTTTTATTTTATCAACATCAAATTGCTTTACAACTTTTTAAAAAATGTTTTTAAAACAAAACTTATTATTTCCATAAAGTTATTGTAAATCATCACCTAATCTTTGTTTGTTTATTTATTTTTAAATTTAAACATTTAATAATAGAAGAAGTAGAAGTAAAATTAATATAGCAAGTATAACGCAAAATTTTTAATTAAAATTTTAAACCCGCAAAGGATATTTCTGGCCTTTTCGAATATCATTGTCTTCTGTGATAATTTTTAAAACTTTGATGGGTGTTGGGCCGAATTTTGGAGATTACGTGGCCTGGTTCTGAATTTTGAAACTCAACTACCCCTAAAATACTTTCTAATATCAATGTCCTTTGTGTTCATTTTTAAAACTTTGATGGGTGTTAGGCCAAATATTGGAGATTATGTGGCCTGGTTCTGAATTTTGAAACTCAACTACCCCTAAAACATAATTCTACCAAATTTTTACCAATCATTTAGCTCACTATTGCATTTTTGTTGGTTCTACATTTTGCTTTGATGAGAATCAAAGCACAAATGATCCTCTTCAATTGTCGATTGGGCCAATCACAAGAGCAAGGACCAAAAAGCTTCAAAAGGCTTTCAATGGCCTTGCAAAGGAGTTTATTTGGATCAACTCAGCCTTTAAAGAAGAGCCCAAGTCAAATAAAGTCTTTTAAGGAATTTGAGTCAACAAGGAAGTTCAAAAGTCCATAAACGTGATCATCGCTATTGATGGTAATAACTCACATGATTTTGGCATCTAAGAGGATCAAAAAATCAAAGGAAAATTGTGCTCCAAATTGGCTCCATAATTTGTGCATAATCAAATACCTATTTTAGAGAGTTTTTAGTCTTGCAAGTTGTATGACCAAACTTGCCAACTCTTGTGCAAATCATTAGTTGTAGATTTGCATATTATGGTCAAAATATTGCTGATAGGCATCCAATAAGGAAAGAAACAATTATTTTCATGTTGCTTTGGTAGTTTTCCAATTTCAGTTTTGGTAATTTGTGTGTCAAGGCTGAATTTCAACAACTTTTCCTTTTCTTTCTTAGTCAATAGGGATGTCCTAAGCTCTTTATAAGAGCCCTTTGATGTATTTGTTCAGAAGACATTGATGAATAACAATTCTTTTGTGAGGTTTTCTTCACTTTATTGTTCTTATGAGAACTTTCAGCCTATCACACTCCCATAGTGTTCAAATTTACGGCTCTTGGTTCTTTTATAATTTTTATAGTGTATATCTACTTTACATATAGATTTGTATCCTATTAGGAAACTTGTCTTATAGAGTTGTAATCTATTAGGAAGGTTAGATTGACTTTTGTATATATATATATTCATAATGGATCAATGAACAAGTACAAGGAATTCATTCCTCCAATTCTTTTGTCTTGCTTACACAATAATCAAGGGAACAGGTTATTTTCCTCGTTTCCACAGTTTTGGTTCCATAAACCAAGAAGACTGAGACGCAACATCTTGCTTACGCTCTTGATCCAATATAGTCAAGGGGACAGAGTCACTATTCTAGATCGTGTTTGAAGATCCTGGAGGATTCGCACAATCAAAGGGATCTCGGCTAAAACGCAGCGGGGTTCGCATCGCAAACCTATTTCAAAATTCCAGTGGAATTAAACCATTTCCATCTTAGATATTTGTGTCTCCAACACAATAGATGTCATTCAACTCAGATCTATATATATCCAAATCAAAATATTTCCTAGCTTTTTAATTAGAGAGCTAAGAATGTTGATAATTCACATAAGGCTCAAAATAAAGAAAACCTAAATCATTTCACATATAAAAAGTGTTATCTTCATTCAGTTGGATCAAGATTGTGTGATCTATTAGGAAACCAAAATTGTAAAATTTTTGTGACTTCTCAATTTTAGTTTCAACGGGTTTAGGAAAACCTCTACTAAAAGAGCTGGTTTCGAGGAGATCTGTAATCACCCTCAATAGTTTTTGTAGCCATAAATCCTATTGTATTCCGATAAGAATGGAGAATTTCTATTCTAGTTTCTCAGCAACCACTCACACAAACAGAGTTCAAGAAAATAGAGACAGAATGAAGAAACAAAACTTGTATTAGCTATTCTAGGAAAGGAGAAATCAACAGCAATCAGAATATCACAATGGAGGCTAAACACCAAAAGGAAAATAACATAAAAGAAATCTTTGTGCATGCAACACAACCTAGGGAATATCCCCTTTTTGTTGTCCACCATCCCTCCCTTCCAACACCGAAAACTCCCTTTTTGTAGAACTAATTTTGTCCTCTTACTATCCAGCTGGCCCCTCTCCTCTTTCTGCACGTGTCCCTTTTCTTCTTCTTGAATACACATGCCAAAAATGCTGATTATGCTTGGGCTCTTCAGGGGTTTTATGCTCCTTTATCATATTCATTGAGATATGTGACTTTGTATACCATTCTATTGTAAATAAACGAGCTTATCATAAATCCATTGTGGTCTTTGTTAGGAAGCATGATGTTCATATCAAACCCAAATCCTACAAGCTTGAGCTTTTAGGAGAATTGGTCCTTTAACATGGTATCAAAGCTTGGTTTGGCAAGAGGTAATGGATTCGAGCCATCTCTCTGCAATTTGAATATTTAATCACCATTTGTGCATTTGAAAGTTCATAATGGACTTTGTGGTTTGCTCGACTCTCTAGATGTGCCGCATGAGCCGCATGCAAGCGTGTGCTGATATAAAGATAATATTCATATTAAACCCTAATCCTACAAGCTTTGAGCTTTTATGAGAGTTTAACAAACTTGAAATATCAATAATAGATATGATTAACTGATTGTTGATTATCTCCGTGATTTTTATTCTCTATTATTCTTTTCCATTTTTATTTTTATTTTTATTTTTATTTTTATTTTATCCTTATTTTGTTTCCTTTTCTATTTTCTTCTTCATGTATAAATATTGTATAGACATGTAATGTGATATAAAGAAAATACAAGAACTCCTTTCCTCTTCACATGATATCAGAGTTATGGCTTTGGCGACATGTGAACTCATGGCTAAAACATCGTCTTTGGGAGCTAAGATTTAGGAAGGATGAACAGATTAAGCTCATTTTCTATAATTGAGCAACCTTACATATTGCATCCAACCCAGTCTTCCAAGAAAGGACCAAGCACATTGAAGTGGACTATCATTTCATTAGAGAGAAGATTGCATCAAGATATGCGGCTACTAGTTTTGTCAATTCTAATAACCAGCTAAGACATTTTCACCAAGTCTCTCAGAAGTCCTAGGATTAAGTACATATGTAACAAGTTTGGTACATATGACCTATATGCTCCAGTTTAAGGGGGAGTGTTAAGTGTCATAAATTATTTTTTTTCCTTTTTTATTTTTATTTTATCCTTATTTTATTTCCTTTTCTATTCTCTTATTCAAGTATAAATATGCATATAGACGACGTGTATTGTGATACAATGAAAATATGAGAATTCCTTTTCTCTTCACACTGATAAATCATTGAAGGAGCATTTTAACAAAGTATTTTTGCAAATGTTTTAGTTTATTTATTAACTCGCAAATAATTAGTCAAATGCTTTCATCACAAAGAATTTACAAACTCATAAATATAATTGGGCACCAATTATCTAGGCTAACTTTCTAAGCAGCTGATTGCTATTAGAGGCAACCAGAGCAGAGCATTCTCCTACATCTACCCACAATCCCCCAACCTCAACACCCCTTCCCCACCCAAAAGGGAACAAAACCACATCCATCTGATTCACACTTAAAAACCCGTGATTGCATGTTCACTCGAGTAGCTCATGATTTATCTAATCCTTCAACCATCCTACGGTGTTCACAAGTAGCTTTAAGGATTTGTCTAATCCTTTCAACCATCCTACCGTTTTCTCCCTCAACAAAGCCTATAATCCCAACCATATGAGGAAAGTCACCATCTCCATTGTGCACACTTCCGTCCATGTCCAAACCCAGAATTTCAATACATGGAACTTCAAAATAAAAAGTCATTCTAAATAATTGCAAAGACACAGCCAGAGTGGCGCTTCTAAGAGCACTAGCTCTAAAAAATGCTAGAAAATACATGACACATTCACTCAGATTATCATATTTTGTTCAAGCACATGGGTTTGAGATAAATGGGATGGGCCTCGTGTTCACTGGGAGTATATGAGAGATATTGGCTAGAGAGATCCCTATATGTCCTTTTACATCATAAAATGAAGGAGCATGGAGGTTTCTCCTTTCAGCAGGTCGCTTTACTCATTGCCAGGCACAGATATCACTGAGGGCTCTGAGGTGCAGTTGAGGAAAGGAGACAGGGAAGAGCATAACATATCTGCTGTATGAGGATGATAGCATATGGGTCACCTCACACAATGCTAAGCCTGTGTCATATTCATATCATCCCACAAGGTCCATAAATGCAATTGCATAATTTTTCATAAACCCTTATTGTGAACAGAGCATCTGCCAGGAAAAATCAGCCCCTAATTGCTCTTTCTTACAAAACACAACCTTGGATCAAGCACATAAAGGATGTTCTTTATCATACAACAGGAAAATAGACACAACGTTATAACCTTTATCAACAGCCAATCCTTCTACACTGTCATGTTTGCTTGTTTATATGACACTGTTTCTCTTCCAGATTCTAGTTACACATAAGGTTCCAAGCAAAAAAAAAAACTTAAATTTACCCATAGACTACAGTTCCTACATTCCTGATGCATGAGTAATCACAAATAGGTATGCCAGACAATAGGCTTGCACATTTGAACATAAATCACAAACATTAATGACCCTACAGAAAAATGCACATAGATTCAGAACTATTGACATCACCTCCAGTTGTCACGTATGCAACAGTTCCAGGAGTCACAAGCACACCAACTCCATCATTTCCAGCTCTCGATTCAGTAATTATGGGGTATTCACCAGGCCCATCTGAAGCAATCACAGCATAACCATCCTACATAACCCAGTTTGAACTGTGAGTATCACTAGCCAAGGAATCAAGTTAAGACATGCGCGAGAGCATCCAAAACTTCTAGTGATTCAGCACATATTTAATTGAGATAAATTTGACATACATTGCCTGGTCAACATAAGTTTATGGTGAAAACAGGTGTCGTAAATAAGTGTAGGCACGATGAAGAATGATCGCATCTTTATCTTTAATGCAGAAAATCACAGTAAGCAATCCATGGAAGAACTTACAAAAAGAAACAGATACTATAAAGTGCCTCACAAAAACTTCAAAGATGATGTAACAATTTGCATTCTGCTATAGAATGAGCATCAAGAAGCTCTCACAACCAAGTGTTTTAGTTTACTCCCCCTTCAAAAGTGTTTTATGAATTTTGGCATGTTTGCAGCAATACTTTTCTAAGCCTAAGATGAAGGAGGATGAAAATACCACCACATCTATCATGCACCAAACTAGCAAAGCAAGGAGCACTTCACCCACTTATTCCGCTTAAAGAAGAAGCTTAGCTTAAAATGTTAAAATGGAATAAAGCTGCACTGAGCTTGAGATCAACTTTGTCCAAGCATCCATCTATTTTGATCGGTTTAGTTATTAAGGTAAGCATGCAAAACACCATAGCCAGGCAAACCTGCAGCAACTTCACCTGCCTTATGTCCATCTAAGTGAATTGAACCATCACAAAGGGGAGAATGTTCACCCACTTCACCATGTTTCCCAAGCCAATGCAGCATTTAATTGAGAAAAGCCAGACCTATACTGCTCACTGCACATCCCATCTTCTACAACTCAGATAGCTGATTGCTGCACCAATCAGATTCATTGCAGCAAGTGAGGAAACAATTACATCTCCCATTTAAGTCTCACCCATTACGTAACTAGTTCATTCACGGTGAAGTCTTTCTTCATAGCATTGTCCAAACCTTCTAATCCAATTCCTTTTCTTTCGCCAATTTTGTTAGCGAATCAAAAGCCTCATCAGGGTAAAGGCCTCTGCATAGTTTGTGATACATAAGAAGGTAGATGCCAATGACTTGATACAAGCGAGAAAAAACCCTTAATCCCATTGTGTATTCTATGCAAAGGGAGTGGAGAATCAACTGATCATCTTTTTCTACATAGCTCAATAATTGGGTACTAATTTGATACTACTCAAAGGAGTACAAGGTTTGTATACATATGTCTCACTATCTTATGGATTGTGTGACAAGGATTTTTCAGGAAAAAAGCAAAACAAAAGCGATGTTATGGGATTTTATTCATTTCTACTCCTCTCTTCAAGCTTCTTGTATTACCCCTTTTAGAGGAGTCTTACTCAATGCTATTTTAGTTAGTTGGCTCTCGGTTTGTAATTGGAAGAGGTGGATAACTTGGAGAGCTTCTGCTTTATATCCATATTAAGAATGTCTTCAGTCTTTTCACCAGATATAGATGTAATATGTTACTTTAATCAGGTTTGTGCTTAGTGGAAAGGATTTCATCCTTTTACTTTTTACTATTAGTGCATGACATAGTTTTAAAATATGCAAGACGCACCTAGGCACAAAAGTTCTATAACGCAAACATAAGGTACAAGGCGTGGCACCTAAGTGTAATATGACCTTAGATGCATCCATTTTCGAAAAATATAATTAAAAAACCTAATAATTAATAATAAACAAGAGATTCTAATACTCAAAAGAAATATTCAAAGAAAAATAATGAAATTATATATAATATTCAACATACAATTAGAAATTTCAAAAGAAAAGTGTTTAGAAAGGAAAATAGTGCCCAAGGCATGTCTCTTCAATAATATGGGCCATATGAAGATATCTGGCAAGTGAGGCGCTATAACTAAGTGGTGGTTCATGGTTGCGCCTTGAGAAGTGTGTAATTTTAACATTAGCATATATGATTTGTTTCTCGCCATTTTTTTAAAGGTCTCACCTATAGACAAAAGAGGTTGACCCTCTTTCCCTACATAAAGGGATGGAAGTTGTTGAGAATGATAGGATATTCTTAGAATATCCTCTGATTTATTCTCTTCATTTCTTGTACAATATTGTTCCTTCCTTTTTGTACTTGATTTGTTTCCTTTTTATTTCTTCTTGATGTATACAAGTAGGTAGGACTTGTACTGTTCTAATCATCCAATCAATAAGAAAAGCATCATTTTCTTATATTTCTTCACATGGTATCAGAGTCATGGAACGGGTTAGGGTTTTGCCATAGTTCCAACTCCGGTAACCCATATAGTGGTCATATCACAGTCTGACCACCCCACCTTCATCTATGGAATCCTTTGCCGCCATCAGACCACCTCGACTATTAGAAAAATATTTCGACGACGCTATTTTCGACTGGCGACCCCACTTTTGGAATTGCCTCGGCCTGATCTACCCATTGGAGGAAACATATCCAGCAAAAGGTCACCCACGCGCCCACACGCGTGATTTCCTCTCCGTGGCAGCCACCACGAGCCAGCACGTTGCCAACTTTCCGACCACCCTTTCCCAAATTCTTAGTCAGTCTTCCTAATAATACCCCACTAAGCCTTAATACTTAAGGCTCAGATTTGTAACTTTTTCCTCTTTCTCTCCGATGCTTCGTGCGGAACCCTAGATTTCGCAAATTCGTGAGTCACCAACTACTACCATGATTGTTCTCTAACTTTCTCGAGCCTGAGCACCATCCATAGGCTTCTCTCACCTTGAGCAGTTGCATTTTGCCTTGGTACTTTTGTCCTCTTTGCTGATTTTATTGTTTTTTCCCACTATGGTTGACAAAGGTTTGAGCTTTTCTTCGTATCTATCTGGAACTCCCATGATAACTATGAATAGACTCAAGGGAAGTAACAACTATCAGTCATGGGCCACCTCTGTCAAATTATAGCTTACTGGAAATGGTGTTGAAGACCATTTGACCTCCACGAAGTCTAGAGTTGCTAAAGATAAACGTCCTCGCAAAAATAGACGCCAGATTCAGAATATTCTCCAACAATCCATGTGAGCCCAAAGCACTCGACAACCTCGGGCATTATCGCACATGTCAACCTCTTTGACTCAAGCAAAGAATTTGTAAAATTAAATGATATTCAACACCTCTACCGCTGGCCATCTCCTATGTTGACAATCTCGGAAAGTAATCCGGTATGGAATTATCTTCCTTGTTAGCAACATTCGCATTGAAATGAGTTTATCTGGTCCCGCCCAAAGCTACTGATGCCGAGACCTACTTGTCCAACATGGATCAAATCTTTATGATCCTTACTCTTATTAAACTTGGCACAGAGTTTGACAACATTCGAGAACATATCCTCACTAGCTCCGTCATCCCAACCTTTGATGACATTTTGCCTGCCATCGCTGGGCCATTCATCCACTACGACTCTGGGCCTCTGGTGACCTAAGGCTCTTACAGACACTCGGTGATGCTTGTTCCATCCTCACCCCTCACCTGATTCCTGAAAGTTTGTGGTGGCCACCGACACAGCAGGCCAACAACCCTATCAGACTTTATCAAGAATCACTCGAATCACATTCGAGACCGGTGTTATCAGTTATATGGTCGTCCAACTCGCAATGCTCATGGGGCCCAGTCTTCTAAACCACCTCCACCTCAGGGAGTGACTATTACGCCTAGTGAATACAAGGAGTTTATTCGCCTCACTCATGCCGCCAAATCTACCTCCATTGCTTTTGTTACCCAAACCGGTAATGCCTTTGCCTATCTTACACACTCTCTTGGTCCATGGTCTTGATTCCGATGCATCAGATCATCTATCTGGTAATAAGGATCTCTTCTCTTCCCTTACTATCACTTCACCCTTACCTATGATTACTTTGGCTAACGGACTCCAAACCATGACTAAAGGAATCAGTCCGCATGTCCCTTCCATCTTTAATTCTACTTTGTTCTCTATACCTCGATTCTCCATTTAATCTTATCTCTATCAAGAAATTAATCCATGACCTTAATTGTTCGGTTACCTTTTCTCACTTTTCTATCATCTTGTGAACAAAGTACTCTGGGAGGACGATTACATAAGGCATGAGTCTCTGGGCCTTTTTATCATCTCGCCAACCCCATCTTCCACTGTCTCAGACTTCAACCCGATGAACCTCTTCTCGGGCCCAATCACATCTCACTATCCGAACATTTCCAAGCCCTAAGATGGTTTCCCGCTTCAACTTATCTTCGCCAGAGCGAGTCGTGTCGCCTAGAAACATACTGCGTTTCGCTCCCTAAGCACTCCTGGGAGTCCTAGACGAAGTCTCCTTTTGAGCTCGTCCACACTAAAGTTTGGGGTCCGTCCCAAACTGCGTCTACTTTAGGTTTCCGGTATTTTGTTACATTTATTGATGATTTTTACCGTTGTACTTGGATATTTTTAATGAAGAGTCGAGCTGAGCCATTTTCTGTATTCCAAAAATTCTTTACTGAGATGTGCAATCAATTTAACACTTCTATCCACATCTTACGCAGTGATAATGCCTTGGAATACCTCTCAGCCCCTTTCTCTACCTTTTTATCCTCTCATGGGATTCGTCATCAGTCTTCTTATGCTTACACTCCACAACAAAACGGGTATCGAAATCAAAGAACAGTCACTTAGCTTAAGACAACTCGCGACCTTTCTTCCAACATACACCCTTTAACGCTTTCGGGGAATGCTATCTTAACCGCCTACTATTCGATCAATCGTGATGCCCTCTTCTCGTACTCGGTGATCAGGTTCTCATTCTCTTCTCTTCTTAATCAACCCTTTTTGTCTCCCTCCGATGTTTTCTCGCTGCACTTGTTTTGTCCATATACTCACTTCAAGCCAAGAGAAACCTTTGCTGGTGTGGCCACAAAGTATCTTCCTCGGGTTATTCCCACCCTTTAACGAGGTTATCAATGCTACCTCTCGATACACATCATACTGCTCGCCGATGTCACCTTTTCTGAACATTCTTCTATCTTCTCTACCCCACCTCCTTCTAGTCCCGAGGTCTTATCGCTACCTCTCATCTTTCCCATTCCGGCTTTACCATCTGAGTCCCCAACATTCCACCTCGACCGCTGTTGTGTTTATACTGCGCCCGCATCGACATTCCAAGCCTAAATGACTCACATCTCCTATGGCACTCGCCTCCACGACGCCGGGTTCTAAGCATTCCGCCGATCCTCCCCATCCCCATTCGGAAAGGTACTTGTTCCTCTCATAATCCTCATCCTATTTATAATTTCATGTCTTATCATCGTTAATCTTCGCCATATTCTGCTTTTATTTCCACCTTGTCTTTTGTTTCTCTTCCTAACACTGTCCATGAGGCCCTCTCTCATCCGAGCTGGAAACAGTCAATGGTTGAAGTAATGGTTGCTCAAGATTCTACTAGCGATAGACCTAGTCCCCTTATCTCGTTACAAGTCCCCCTACGGTCATTATCGCTTATACTGTTAAGATTGGTCTGGATGACCGAGTGGACTGTCTTAAGGCTCATTTGGTTACCAAGGGGTATACTCAGATATATGGCTCCGATTACTATGACACTTTTTCTCCTATTTCCAAGATAGCTTCCGTTTGTCTTCTATCATCTATGGCTACTATGAGCTCTTGGCCCCAATATCAATTGGACATCAAGAATGCATTTCTCCATGGTGACCTCACGATAGATATACGAGCAACCACTCGATTTGTCACGGCCGAGTCTTGTTTGCAGTGTGCTATGTCGCCTTTATATGGCCCAGCAGCCCCTCGAGCCCGGTTTAGCCGCTTTTAGCCTATGGTATAGGAGCCCGCATGACTGGTGCACATCGACCACTGCCTTCTATCATCATACATAATCGTGTAAGGCATCTATCTAACCGTTTATGTGGACTACATCATATAGTGCCATAAGGATCACAGATTCGAAATTTAAACAACATCTCTTCTCGTGTACTTTGTGACAAAAGACTTGGTGAAACTCAAGTACTTTTCGGGGCATCGAGATAAATGCCAATTAATTCAGGTGGTTATATCCTTATAAAATATTGTTCCTGATATATCAAGAAACCATGCTAGATCAGAACTTGTAGACACTCCTATGTATCTGAATGTCAAGCACCTGGACATAGTTTGAGATCAATTTTTTTTTTTTTTTTTGATAGGTAAGAAAGATAATTACAAAACAGCATCAACGTATATAGGAAGTATACAGGCAGCCAACAAACAAAAAGACAAGGAAAGCAAAAAACCTCACCAACCCTCAACTTGAGGCCATCCACTCCAAAAAAACCTATAAGTGAAAAGGCATCTTCTCCTATCCGATCAAAAAAAAAAAAGCATCTTCTCCTAAGTACACCCTATTCCAACTCCACAAGTTATTGACAAAAGAATACTTTCATCTCTATACAACTATGGACCCATCTTTAAAAGCTATACGGTTTATCTCCTTCCAAACTGTCCAAAAAGTACACAAGGGAACGGAATTCCAAATCTTTTTCCTCTTCTAGCCCACAAAAGGAACCCTTCCAGCTGAGAAGCACCTCCTTGACCGTTTTAAGGAAAGCCCAACAGACTCCTACTAAGGAGAATATGATCTCCCACAAGGAACTAACCACAAAACAATGTAGCAAAATGAGGTGAACTATCTCTTCTGTGCAACCACAGATATATTCTTTGTAACTTATCCAGGGTTAAAACCTTACCCTAAGCTGCTTCCCATGCAAAAAAAAGCTGATATCTTTGTGGCATGTTTTGCAGTGTTATTTACAGTTTAGTTCTCTTCCATTTTTGAATCAGCGTGTATTACAGCCAAGAGTGGCTAAAGTATTCAAGTGAATTTTTTATAGGTAATAGACAAAATATATTATAAAAGTGCTAATTAAAGGTGCACCAAGACGACATAGCATTCACATCAAGACTAAAATGTACAAAGGAAAAGAGAAACAAATCACGGCCCAATACAAAGCAACGCCCTGGGCAAAAGTTTTAGAAAAACAGAAGGGCACCACTACAACTAACTGTCACAAGGAAGTCTGTTATCTGAACAAGCTCATGCCACCCTGAACAGGGTAAAATATTCAACTCAATTTGAAGACACCACTGCCTCTCTGCTCAAAATGAGCAAAAACAAGAAAACCTTAGGGGCATAATTCCTGATTTAACTCTCTCAAGAACCTTTGTTCTTGGAAAATAACTGCATGAACATATTTTACATCGATTTCATAGTATCACTGCTGCTAAGGGATGCCTTCAAGTTGGATACTAGTGTTGGCCCTGTTGGGGTGATAAATAATTGTTCAGTGAGCCTGTGCATAGTGTGTCTTGGGTTAGCCTGTTAAGGAGAAAAACCAGGTAGTTGTGTTTCTGGGTCAGACTTCAAATGTGAACACTTCTGCACCTTAGCTGGTTCTTTGTATTGCAAGACAGCTGAAGGGGAGAGAAAATAGCTTGGTTGGAGACACACCTAAGGTAATTTCCACCTTGAAAAAACAATCAAATTCACATTCCTTAGTTCATTATTCCTCACGAGATCAAAAAACAAAATATTTGGTCTGAAAACTTAGCCCGTCTAAATGCTTGCGTTTGCAAGTGGATATCATTAGTATTTACCCCTTAAAGAAGATGAATGCATCACTGAAATTATTTGCCTACATCCAAGTACTAATAAACTTCCTCGAACCCAAAAAAAAAGAAAAAGAAAAATAGAAATAGAAATCATAACCCTATTGATCATGGAAACTTTGAAGAAACACAATAAAAAACAAATCGGGATGGAAAAACAAGGCTCATTCTCTTTTACAAACATATAGATTGAAAAACAAAAACCTTTTTATTTTATATTTCTTGGTATTTTCCATCATAAACCAACCTAAAGGACTTTGGATTTTTTGTCTTTTTCTTCCTCGAGAGAAAACAAGAAAGAGAGGAAAGCAAGGAGAATGAGCAAATCAAAAGAAAAAGAAAAAAACAAATTAACAAATTTAAATTAAAAAAATTTAAATTTTATAATATGATGATGATGATGACAATAATAATCATAAATAAATAAATAAACATGTATTGAAAAAAATATATAGTGCACCTAAAAGGAAACAAAATCAAAATAAACTGCATCATTCAGTCCATCCCTCCTTAAACCTCCTAAGGTTGCCTGGAAGCTTCAGTTCTTGACAGTATGATTTCACAATCACAGAAAATTCAGTTTTTTATATTCCAGATAATCAAAACAATTCCAACGAACTCAAAGTCGAGGCTACCCGATACAACCGAAGATTCAATTTTCTAAAACTGCATTCCCAACCTTTCAACTGTGGGAGATACCATAACAAACAAAAGCCCAGTACCCCAGTTACTCACTAAACCTCTCGCCAATTATGAATTAGCCATAAAAGAAACAAAATTTCTTGAAAAAAAAATAATCAAATTTTAATTACTATGAACTAAAATCCGAGTTGATGATAGAAAAGAAGAAAATGACCTTCACAGAAGCGGTAAAAGGTGGCAAAGGGTCAGGAGCACGAATGTCTTGAGCCAATACTTTGCCAAGGGCTTCATGAATTGGAACTATCACTGGTGAAAGCCGCGCAGACACAGTTTTCAATATATGGAGAGCATCTTCCACTGATAACATCTCACCCTTTTCACACATTTCCAATCTTCTTAGCAATTGCAGAGAAACCGTGAGTGAATTTTGGGGGAGAAACAACTTGCAATGTGAAGGATTATAGTCTGTAAAGCATTAGGACTTGGATTCTGAAATTGAACAACAAAATGAATATTGGGAAAGTGTATTTATCCCATCTGTAGATAACATGTGGCGGCACTCCCTAAGGCCAGATTTTTTTTTAAATCTTTTTATTTATGGAAATTGGAATTAAAAGAAAAAAGGGCTTATATTGTGGAGTTTGGGTTCAAAATAACCCTTTTATAAAAAAAATATTCATTCTAGTTACTTTAAAATTTTGTCCAAATGACCTTTATACCAAATACGGTGACGTTTGCTCGTTAAGAGAAAATTTTACGCTTCTCATTCAAACTTTTCAAAATAAACATATTTGGGCATTTAAAATCAGATAAAAACAAATTTCAAAACAAAGAAAAACGACCACTATTTCAACATTTTATATACGAATCAGAAATCGTTTCAGATCAAGTTTCCTTATGTGTGTAAAAAGTTTCGAATTAAATCAAATACCTTATCTTGGCCGACGTGATAAAACGAAAAATGACGGATTGCACTTATTTTCTCTTCTTTTTCTTCCCTTTCGCCTTCCACTCGATTTTCTTCTCAATGCGCTCACGAAAAACACCTTATCGCGAATAAGAACTCTATATTTTAAACATTTTCATTATTTATTAACTTCATTTTCTCAAGAAATCGTTTACAAAACTGATTTTCTTATTCTTTATTTTCAACCAAATCGTTATCAAACGATTTTACTTAAAACGAAAACTTAAAGATTAAATACATCAAAATTCTATATTCGAATTTTTGACATAGCTTAAAAATTTTCAACTAAACATTTCAGACTTTTATTTTTTCAATCTAATTTAGAAGCTTATAGTTGTACCAGTTTACTTTTAATTAAAGTCGTAATTTGCAGTTAAAAACTGTGGTTTTAGTTCAATAATGAAATCGCAGTTTTTAATTATAGATTCAATTTAAAAATAAAACTACAATTTCTAACTATGACTTTAATTTAAAAATAAAACCACAGTTTCTAATTGGGGAGTTTCTAACTTATATTAAAAAAAAATTTAAAACTTTAACACTTTCCTAGGTGGTATAAGAAGGATATATTGAACAATATACAATAGTTTCAATTTTGGTTTAAAATCAATAATTTATTTTAATAAAAGGTAATTTTGACCCCAAACTTTATATTGTGTAAATAAATTTTGAAATAAATTGCTTAAGTTCGATTGATAATTCATGAAGGCAATATGTAATATATATATATATATATTTATTAACAAATTATCAAATGTTATAAATGTAGTGAATGACCACGTTCATGTCTGGTCAGTATAAAGTTCATTTATGAATCATGGAATTCATTTAAGAACCTAATGTATTTGGGAAGCCTATAAGGGCTTCTCATTTTTTTTTTTTTTTTTTTTTTTAAATCAAGGGCTTCGCATTCTTTCTATAAGTGGATTCAAGAGAAAAGGATTGGGAAAACTATGTTGTATGTCCTCATGGCCTTTTAATTGAAAAATTAGGTCCAAAATAGTTAAAACTTATGCCTAGTCCCTTATGTTAAAAATAACTGATAAAGAGTTCACAATAATTAATAAAGAGTCCTGGGTAATGTGCGATAAATGACTATCTTCCAAACTTGCCCTTTTGGGTATAGCTTTTTATCATATTCAAAAAAAACCAAAGAGAACTTAAGTTAATAGCCAAAATACTCAAAAGACTCGTTCTCTTATTTCAACTTTTTCCCCCCATAAAAAGTCATGGGAAGAGGTACCGCCTAAAATTAGGGCAAGCAGCTTCAAAAGAAAGGGTTGACCTCTTCGTTTCCGCTCATATATCGAAATTGTCGTTAATTGGAGGTCGATCTTCATACATTCTCAAACTTCAAGTGGTGTGTTTGTCCCCAAACATAGTCATTGTAGGTATACTCGTCTCTCTTTTTCTATCGAACATTGTATATCTATGTCCATACATATTTGTCTCTATTAGGCTATATGTTTTGTAGTTGATTTGTATGAGAGACGAATGAATACAGTCAATGTGGGTTACCATGGGTGTCCTAAGGTATGGGTATGAAGAGGGGAAATGGATAAATATTTCAAGTGATAGCATACAGAACTGATCAGATTTTATTCGCCAAATTAGCAAGAAATGGTGGAGGACCCAGGCTACGCCCATGTCCTTCCATAATGTACTCTAACAAAGGCCCAGTACTGCTAGCCCGTAACATGGATTTGGAAGAACAAGGGCGCCCATACACTACAAATAAACCACATATCTTACAAATAATGTACATGTAATATTCCTCAAAAGACGCCCTATTCGGCCCAATCAAGTCCTATTATAAATAAGTGAAGAACAAGATCATACTTGGATACTCCCAATAGTTGGGGCGATGATTACTCCAAATAAACTCCTTCGACTAATCCATTGCTAAATCTAAGGCCGACTACATGAGGAAACCTTATCCTCCAAAGGGAAGAACCCCTTAATCATCGGTCCAAATCGACGAATATCCATTATAAATACAAGGCCGCTCCAACACCAAAAGGTACGCCAATACTAAGCAATCAAAACATTCTCTCTTTTCTCTCAGAAAGAATCTGACTTAGGCATCTGAGTCGGGCCCCCGGCGGCCCCGCCTACCTCTTCGCTCGTTCTTCTCAGAACGTGCCGCATCCGCAGAGCCCTCAGAGATCGACATTGCAAGAACCCACCCCAACCTAAACGATCCAAGATCCTTCGGGCCACTCTCGCCAGCCTCGTCCAACACAACGACCGAACACGCTCCACCCGCCCATGAAAAAGGCATCACTGGCCGGGCGCCATGGGAACGACAATTCCTTCATAAACATAACCGATTCTCGCCATCGGAATGGTATCAACAAGTGAAACACAAGCGTGAGTAACACTAATCCACCAAGGACACTAATCCACCGTGATATATTGTTGCACCTTTCGGGACTGGAAACGAGCGTAAGCCAATACAAACGGCTAAGGCCGCCGCCAACCAAATACAAATAAGAAATTCGAGCACTTACCAGCAAGATACAACATCAACAGTGAGATACCACAAACCCAGAAGGCCATAACCTCCTCCCCGAAGAACCATGGTCGCGACATCTCCAGGCATCGGCGGCTGCAGTCTAGTCAAGCCAGGGGAATGGACCACCATCGTCCCAACCGAGGGGAAACTGGTTGCGCCTGTGGAGGCACTGTGGACGAAGCGCCCAAATCACCTCGCCTAAGCAAGGGAACAAATGGAGCAGAGGTTCAAAACTTTCAACAAGCTCATCCGCAAGAAGAGTGGAAGAAGGGCGAGCCCCCATACTGCGGATACCGCGCAAAGAACAGATCTCCTTCACAACCGAGGTGCCGCACTTTCCCTTCCAACGAAATCCAGAATGCCTCAGAAACATTCACGGAACCACAACGATCCCGCCGATCACCTCAATACTTACAAAATCGATGGAGTCGCATGGGTATCAAAGATCCAGGCGCGTAGGTTTCGCCACTACGCTCAAAGCGGCCGCCGCCGGTTCAATGTAATCCCTTCATCAACTTCGTCGGTCAGGAACTAGTCGCCATGTCGTCTCCACTTCCATTCGAGCTAGATGAACAGAAACATTACCACCACATCACCAAAATGGTGATTCACAGAAGCTTTCGAAACTCATATAATAAAGATTCAACTGAGTCCCCAGATGATAGATCGTATTCTCACTGGTAAAAATTTACCAAGCCACAGCTTTCATCGCTGGTCATTTACAATCAAAGGACTGGCGTTCTCTATCTCAAGAACCTCGCTTTCAGTCACGGCCGTGGTCCCTCACTAAAGGTGAAAAGTATACAAACCAGAGAGAGGCCCTCATATCAAAGAAGGAGAGCTCTCCACTCGCAAAGAAAAGGGACACGACAGACGACGCAGGGGCGTGAGCCCCAAGAGACAAGACGACTGCAGGAAAAACCCAAAGCACACAACTGGTTTGTCCCCTGCGCTGGAGTCTCAGAGACCGGCCCGTCCACTTTGAACCGAAGGACGACGACACATTCCACACAACGCTTCACTCCACTAACAAACAGACGCAAGTCCCGTATGAGATGCGAAACGAGCTGATTCTCGAGATGGCCGACGCAGATGAAATCGATCCCGCGACAAGGATAACACTGGGCATCAGTTCCATTAGTGGATCTATGGACATCGACGACAACTATATACAACTAAGAAGAGAAATATAATATATTTGATACAGTCATGATATCTTCGGCGTTTACACCTGTGGGAACCAAGCTCATAATCAAACCCAAAGTCAAAGCCCAAAAACCATAACCCTACGGCCAAGAAATTCATCTCGACAAAGTAATCGTTCACGACTAACACTCGAGAATCCATGGATCTCGTGGAGGATTTGTCGGAGGAGGAGGACCCAGTCTCTGGGCCGAAAAGCCCACCTACTGAGCATAAGATCGCCAGACATGGGGAAATACAAGCAAAGATCTAAATCAGCCGCGAATCGACACTACCATCACGTTCTCCGACTCGTGACTGAAGGGGTGCCAAAGACTCCCATGACGACCAGAACCGCGCAATTGTGGCCAAATAACTACGCCACGTGGTTTTAATTGATAATGGAGTTCTACCGACGTCATCTTCGCTTCGCTCGGCTACAAGACGGGTATTGGAAGCAGAGGTGCTAGATCCCACAAGACACATCCGCTGGGATTTTCAGGAGAGAAGGTAATACCGCTGGTCGATTCAACTCGGTAACACCCCGGAGAACCTCTCACGTGCAACGACGACAAAGAAGGTTCCTTATAGTGGACGCCTGGCCACTTATAATATTTATAGTCGCTAGGCGTACTCCTCCTCAACGCACAAAAGCCATCCCCTCAAAGATATCATGATAATCAAATTCCGATGCGGAACGGAGCCTGACTGGCCCGAAAATCGGCGGCCGAGTGTTATACGTGCCTCCATGAAACAAAAGCGGTCGACTCACGTGAACGCCGACGAGCTTGATATGCGCCACGAGGTGCTCACCCGACCAGCCCTCGTGAGGAACTAGAACCTCGTAAGGCTACCGGATGACAACCTAGAACATCTAGCCCACATCGCTCCAAACTACCAAAGACCAAAGGCCTCTCACTCGGGCTTTTGAGACGGAATAGAGACGTTTTTGCATGGACGCAGGCAGACATGGGAGGAATCGACCCTGCAATAATCACCCATAAACTGAACACCAACCCGTCCTTCAAACCAGTTAAACAAAAACGCAGGAGTTTCGCACCGGAAAGACAAAAAGCTATCAACGAGGAAGTCGGTAAACTCTTCCAAGCAGGAGCGATAAGAGAAGTAGAATACCCCGAGTGGCTAGCTAACGTTGTACTCCGCCAAGAAAGTTAACTGGCAAGTGGTGACTCCGCATCAATTCACCGACACATAAACAAAGCATGCTCGAAGGACGCCTTCCCTCTACCGAGAATCGACCTCATCGTGATGCCACGCGTGCCACGAACTACTCCGCCTTTATGGATGCGTTTCTCGCTTATAACCAGATCGCGATGGACCCCGCGACTGTGAAAGACTTCGTCATCACGGCACAAGGAACCTAACAAGTATCTGCACGTCAGTTTGACTCAAGAATGCAGGAGCAACCTACCAGAGACTAGTGAACCGGATGTTCCAAAAGCATATTGGTGCAACAATGGAGGTATACATAGACTACATGTTGGTAAAGTCCACTAAGTTCGATCTCCATATCACCCATCTCTCTGAGGCATTCCAGATCCTGATGAATTATAACATGAAGCTTAACCCAGCCAAATGCGCCTTCGATGTATCAGCCGGAAAATTTCTGGGTTTCATAGTTAACCACAGGAATCTGAGGCAACCCGCATAAAATAAAAGCATCAGCTGACATGTCGCCCTCAGAATAAAGGAGGTCCAAATGACCGACAGAGCGGCTGGTGTTTTGCCGCTTTCGTATCCAGAGCTTAGTGATAAATGCCGCAATTTTCTCTTTCCAAGTTCTCAAGAAAGCCTTTCAAGTGATTTAAAATGTGAAGTTAAGACCACAGATTAAAAACATACCCGAGTTCTCCCATTCTAGTAAGTCCCGTCAAGGAGAACTCCCCACTTTGTACTTAGCCGTATCGGGATTTTGAACCGCTGGCAAGACTCGTCAGAGACAAAGAAATGAGTCCAAAGACTCCGCTTACTACCTGCAACAGAGCCTTGAGAGGAGCGGAGGAGAGGCACCCGAGAATGGAAAAGCTGATACTTGGGGCATCAGACTCCGCAAAGACTAAGTCTGGTCCCTATTTTCAGCTCACACCATAGAAGTCCCAACTGAGTACCCAATGAAGGTGTATTACACAAACCAGAAGTCTCCGGAAGGTTGATGAAGTGGGCCATAGAGCTAAGCGAGTTCGACATCAGGTACAAGCCGAAAACTGCTATAAAGGGACAGGTCCTAGCCGACTTCGTCATGGAATTCGCTCCGATAGAGCTTGCTGAGCCCACACAGCCAGAGGACGACCTCCCCATATGGAAACTCTCTGTAGATGGAGCCTCAAACGCACAGGGGAGCGGAGCAGGCTTAATCCTCACCTCACCGTATGATGTATATTGAATATGCACTTAGGTTTGGGTTCCATGTTTCCAATAACGGCATGAGTATGAGGTCACATAAGAGCCTCACCCGCCACTCATTAGAGGCCGACTCAGCTAGGAGGTCCACAAAGGATTCCCAACCGTGGTCGCAGATCGAAGATACATACGAGGCCAAAGTGAGACGATGGTTCTATATCTCCCAAAAAGGTCCGTGATTCGCTAAAAAGTTTCGTATTGGTTCTGGTCGCACGTCCCTGCAATGTAGAATACCCGAGCCGACGCCTCGCAAAACTAGCCACTCGCCAGAAGAAGATCTCGCGGTCAACGCCATCGAATACCCAGCGTAACCCTCTCAGACCCTTACAAGATGGTGGTCGCCCTGAAGAGGATCCGTGCCGAACCCGATGGACCCTATTTGAGATTATATTAATGACTTTCCTACCGCATCCAATTCGAAAGAAGCGGCTAAGATAAGAGTAAGGTCTTCCAGGTTTACCAATCACAAGGGTAGCCTTTATGTTTAGGATTCTTCTTACACCTTTCCCGAAATGCATAAATGAAAAGACACCGAGTATGTACTAAGGGAAGTACACTTGGCAAGATATGCTGAACTATATCTGAGCTCAAACGTTAGCAGAAAAGCCAGGCAGGATACTATCGCCTACGATACTTAAAGATGCGACCGAATCTAGTCAAAAAGACGCAGTAATCTTCCAGAACGCCTCCGTCAGCCCCTAACATCAATTACCAGCCCCTGGCCCTTCCAGCAGTGGGGGTTGGACATATTGGGGCCTTTGCCCATTGGCAAGGGCCAATATAAATTTATAATCATCGCAGTAGATTATTTCACCACGCTTTTGGTAGCCGAGCCCTTAGCCACGACATGCACGTATGATACACAACCAGGTGGCGAGCCATCATATGCGTGCTCCTAGATCCCAAGAGCCTAGTACTGATAATGGAAAATCTGACAACACCAAATTCAGTGGATTTTTGTGCCGAGCTCTAATTAAAAATTATTAATTGGCCACTAGCACACCCGCAATCAACTGACAGTCGAAGTCACCATCGAACTCCTTAAAGCCGCCTTAAAGACCAAGCCAGAAGATCTTAAAGGAAGGTAGAATACCTCCCGAGCTATGGGCCTGGGCGGTGATTCACACACGGTCAAGAACTCAGAGACCCCATTTGCCCTAGCTCTCGCTACGTATGTGAAATTAATGAGGTTGGAATAAAATCTCTAGCCGAGTTAAGATCGAGGAACAAATGACGAGGCCCCCGTCTCGAACTTGGAACTCCTTCTGATGAAAAACGTGAACAGTTCAACAAGCATTTAAGAGGTCAAAGAAAGACAAACAGTACTACAACTGTGAGTCAGTTTCCAGAAGTTACATAACGGGGATTCGTCTTAAAAAGCTTCTCGTCAAAGAAGGAAGAATCCAACGACGGAAACTAGGCCCCAATCAAGGTCTCATATAATAACCCGAGTCAGTCGAATGCGCAATTATGAGCTCCAAACAGAGGAGGGAAAAATCTTACAACATATGGAACGCACCACCTGCTGCTTAACAAGAGCACCAAATAGAATAAAACCTTACCAATTTGTGTGACTAGCTCTGGGCACACGCTGCAATTTAGTATCTCAAACGCCCGATATATAAAGAAATATATTAATAATGAGAAAATTCATAAAAATAAAAGTCCCTCTTTTTACATCTAAATGAATCATATTCTACATAACTGCAGGTCCCTTGACACATCTCAAAACACTCCAAGACAAGCACTTCGCAAAAAAAAAAAAGAGGAGACAAAGGAGAAAGACAGTATCACGAAAGAGGGGTGTGGATAGGAGAAAAGAAAAGAGGGAAAAGATGGAGACAAAGGAGAAAAAGAAAAAGAAGCGGAAAAGATGGAGACAAAGGAGAAAGAAAGAAAAGAGGGAAGAAGAGTGAGAGCGAGGAGGAAGAAGATAAAAGAAAACAGAGAGCAACACAAAAGATGCGCCCACTTCTCCGACGCACTCCCACCGAAAGCTTAGGAATAACATGACTCCCATAAAGGGGAGACTAGGGAAAAACACAACTCCCACACATGAAGACCCAGAAAGGCTGATCCAAAGGCGTCAGAGGAACTCCAGTGAAGGCAGCCGAACATCGAGCATCCATCCCAGGCGAACTTCATCCACCCACTGTGAAAAGCAGAATCTCCAAAAGCATAAGATACAGAGGCAACAGAGCCACCATTTATAAGGAGGTCAAAGCGCTCGAAAATTCACGCAATCGTTCCAGATTCTCCATAAATCAACATTAATGTGACGTCACTCTCTTTCGAGAGGACACGCGAGGCGCCAAACACCAAAGCTTTCACATACCAAAATCATGCGAGGCGGCTCGCTTCACCAAAGCCCCTCAAGAGACACCGGGAAGTCACGCATAACGCACCACTTTGACGAGCCTATCTACTCAGACAGCCACACCGCTCTCAAGAGTCGCACTCGCCTCAGTTAAGATCGCCACCCTGGCCAACGCCAATTAAGGCCACAACGCCAGGAGCCCAGTTGCTCACTTTGACGAGCTCCACTGCGACAAGCCACGCCGCTCAAGAGTCGCACCACCAGTTACATCGCCTATCTCTGGCCAACGCCACTCAAGAAGCCACAGCCGCCAGAGCCCGCTTGCTCACTTTGACGAGCCTCTACTCCGCACAGCCACGCCGCTCAAGAGTCGACCACCAGCCACATCGCCACCCACAACGCCACTAAGGCCACGCCAGAGCCCGGGGCTTGCTCACTCGACGAGCTCTACTCAGACAGCCACGTCAAGAGTCGATCACCAGTTACACGCCATTCTGGGCCAACACCACCGCGCTACGGGCCAGAGCTCCGCTTGCTCACTTTGACGAGCTCCTCTACTCGCACAGCCACGCCGCTCAAGAGTCATCAGCCGCGCTACACGCCATTCCTGGGCCAACGCCACTGGTACACAAAGGCCAGAGCCCAAATAAGCCACTTGACGAGCTTTCATCAAGACAGCCGCCCGCCCCTCAAGAGTCGACCAGCCTTCAAAGTTACACGCTATCTCGGCCACCGCCACCAAGGCCACAAAGGTCAGGAGCCCAGCTGCTCACTTTGACAAGCCCGGGCCGCACCTTACAGATTCGCTCATACGACAATTCACCGACGAGGCTCCATCCTCAACTCGATGGACGAGCCCCTACTATTCACATCGACGAGCCCTTCACAGACTCCGCATTGCACGCCCATCGTACAATTCATATTGACAAGGCTCATCCCTCAACTCAGATGGACGAGCCCCTACTATACTCAGATGGACGAGCCCCTACTATTCACATTGACGAGCCCTTCACGCACCCAGATGTGACTCCGCCCATCAGACAATTCATATCGACGAGGCTCATCCCCCTCAACTCGTATGGACGAGTCCCTACTATTTTCATACCGACGAAAGCCCTTCACTTGACTTCAAACAGACGGGGTCCTCCTACTATTTACGAGCCCCTCACACAGACTCTGGGACAGATCGCCCTTCAGATAATTCATTGACGAGGCTCATCCCTCAACTCGATGGACGAGCCCCTACCATTCACATCGGACGAGCCCTTCACGCACCCCATTGCACTGCCTAATTTATTGACTATATCGACGAGGCTCATCCCCTAACTCCGGGACATGGACGAGCCCCTACTATTCCTGCAGTGATCGAGCCCTTCACGCACCCGCATGCACGTGGCTCATGCCACAATTCATAATCGACGAGGCTCATCCCTCAACCCTCGTATGATCAGCCCCTACTATTCATATTGACGAGCCCTTCACCGCACCCGCATTGCATCGGCTCCATCGCATAATTCATATCGACGAGGCTCCATCCCTCAACCTCGTATGGACGAGCCCCACATTCACCGACGAGCCCTCTCGCCGCACCTGCATAAACCGCCCTTCGCACAATTCATATCGACGAGGCTCATCCCTCAACCTCGATGGACGAGCCTCACTATCATTACTGACGAGCCCTTCACCGGACTCCAAAACAACCCGCTCCTTCCTACTATTTACATCAACGAGCTCTTCCCAGCAGCTCTATTCAACCACACTCTGACGAGCCTCCATCAACAAATTTCAAAGATGAGCTTGACTCACTTCCAAGCATTGACGACCAAACACAAAACTGTGCTAACACCCCCGCCGTCGATGACGCATACATGCCCAATCCGACGAGCCCACCCACTCCAACCATATAAGTGGGGAACCAAGCCGCCTCAAAATGTGATAGTATGCAAAATTTCAAATGATACAAATTTAAATTATCGAGACCTTCAAATCGGGTCTCAAATCGGTTACACAGTTCAGGAAAAAGAATAAAGATATCTCGCCACACAAGTTTTCAAAATATGGGTATTTATTGAAAGGAATATTGTATCGTTCCGTGCCCAACAAAAAGGGGGGAGAGGTCGACATCAGGAAAGCATAAATGAGTCCAAGAATTTAGGCATCAGATTTATGAAGAATGAGAAGCGGATCTCGCAGGAGCATAGGCCTCAACACTAGATCTGGAAGACCCTCCGCCTCACTGGGAGGTCAAAGTTAGAAATCTAGATCCAGCACGCTCAACGGCCTTCCGTTGAAAAGCGAGCCACCTAAAAGCCCACTGAGCCCCAGATGATCTCGCAATTGTTTGATAACCTCATCCCTCTGAGCAACCATGCTGATTTGCTGATGAAGATCTGCGCGCAAACCACTACATTCATCGTCACCTGCCTGATAAATTTGATAAACTAAGACTCACGACGAGCGCTTCCAACAACACCTTGCCCTCCTCAAGCCTCGCGACGCAATTTCGGAAGTTGTTTTTCTTGACGCCAAATCACCGGAACCCCACGCAGCCTCCACCTCAAGATCCCCACAGACGCCCGGAGGCGATGAGCTCCTCCCAACCATTTGAAGCCCATTCGACAGATCTCAACCCTCCCGAGTCTCACCATCCCCACCGCGCAGCACTGAGGCCTCACCCCAACCTCCCGAGACTACCCTCAAATTCTTCACAACCTGTCCGACCTCGCTCTCTCTATTTCGCCCGAGCACGAGAGCCGATGAAGTGTGCTTAAGATCAAACTTGTCGCCTATTTCTTCTAATAAATGTCGCGCCGCTCGCAGGTACCCTACTTCGCCGTGGCGAGAAGCCACCTCGCTTTATAAATCATGGCGATCTTCACATGTTTTTCATTCAAGCCAGCCTTATCTACTAAGCCCTTCAAATGGTAGGCGTACCCGCATGTCGACACGTGACATAGTGTTCAAAGAAAGAACAAGCATGGAATAAACACAATTACAGACTCTATCGAAGCAACTTCAAAGACAACGCCAAAGCTTCATCAACCGGTACCTTTTCCGATCCCCCAAATGACTCGAGGAATGATGATACTTTACATTTGCCGCAAGTTCGCACTAGGAGAGCAAAGAAGCCCCTGATTGCACTGTGTTTTTTGGGCTTTCGATTTCTTTTCTTTCGCCCAGCCATCCCCGAGGAGATGACTTGGCATTGTCGTAAGGCTGGATTCCATACTAAGATAGGCAGAGTCACAAGGGGCGACTCTGCCAGAATTTGAAAGACCTCTTCACAGACAGTTTAGGAGAAGACAAGAAGGTCAAAGCCAGGGCGACGACCCGCCTCCACCGTGGACGGGAGAAGAGGGGGACGCCCGTATTCTCGAGCCTCGGCATACGATGAACCTCTCCCGGCTCCCGAACAGAGAAGAAGGACACCCCAACTTCTAAACTCGCCTGAACCGGCCTAGCCCTTTCAGAGGAGTCCACTTTTTTTCTCACACTGGGCTTCCGAGACGTCGCCCCAAATGAATCCAAAATCTCTCCCCCCGGTAGGAGTGGCAGCAAAGTAATAAAGGAAAAACTCCAAGGGTAGAAAGAGGCGGGCCTCAAGCTTGATGGAAACGTCTGACCCAGCAAATTAGAGGAACTAGGAATGTTCGAACTTTGTCATTGCGCCAAGGCAAAGCAGGCATTCCTCAGCGCTAGAGCCACGCTGACATCTTCGTCCACAGAATTTGAGACAAGCATCTTAGGAAGCTATAAGGGGAAAGCTTAAGGTGAGAGGAAGTATTTAGTCGTCTTTAGATAAATCAAACCAAAGTAATGCAAACACTCACGAAGGTTATCGGGCGCTCCGTCTGGGCACACCCAGGGGTATCATCCTGTCACGAGTCATACTCCCGATTGGAACCCTTTATGAAGAAATATAGGTCTTTTTTTTTTTTTCTCTGCTTTTTTTTTTTTTTTTTTTTTTTTTTTTCCGTGATAGGTGCGAAGAAGGAAGGTCGAGATCCTGGAGGACCGGACGTCTAGAAAAATAAATAAACCCTCTTGTGGTAGCCATCGGTGAAAGAGATGGAGGCAGAGCCCCACGGTGGGGGCCATGAGCCCTCTTGTCATAAAAACCAATAAACCCGATAAAATGCCCCCGACCATTGGGAGCCGAGGCGGGAAGGCGGATGTTGAAATATTGAAGAACTTCTTTTATGAAGGATGTAAAGGAAAGTGGCCAGATTATTAAAGCGACTTCAGCGAGACCATACCAGGCACGGAGCGGTGTAAGGTCAAACATCAGAGGACCATATTGGACCACGGGGAGAGGCGATGCCTTCGGCAAAGTAGACTCATATGAAGGACCAGCCACCCCTACCCAGGGCCTGCCAGCGGCATGTGGCAATGGTCACGAGGAAGTGACCTTAGGATATTTGATCGGGTTCATCTTCTTTACCACCCCACCTAAGGGAAGGGGCGCCTCGGGAGCGGGTGAGGCTGGCAGTATCGGAAGAACAAATGGGCATGACCATTTGCCGGGACCGCATCAGCGAAGATCATCGTGAATGCGCCGGAAGAACGATTTGGACCCATGGCGTAAGCAAGCAGAATTATAACGAAATCCGACGGCGAACCACAGAGCCTGTCGTATCAATCAGAAAAACCACGACGGGGCGGGGGCCTTGCGGGCCCGGGAATGAAGGAACGCGAAAGGACCCGACACTAAGCGGACAGAGAAAAATCGAGCGAATACAAGAACGCCAAGAAATATAAAGACAAAAATTAGGAAGTTATGAGGTGAAGGGGCTGGGAAGGCCGTGAACGAGGGGAAAACAAAGTACTGAAAAACAAGCGCGAAACTGAAGAGCCATCGTACCAACACACGTATGGCCCGGCCCGGTCGGGTTAATTAATCCACATCAAGCGAACCACGGGAAATAACAACGTCGGCGAGTTAATCCGCGACCCTTGCCGCGGTCCGTTACCTGGTGAGCGTGATAGGGATCGAGCCCGGGCGGGCATTTCATTCGCCCGGTAAAAGCGGTGAGGCGGTACCACGTCCATGCTCCTTCCGCCCGCGGCCCGAACAAAGGCCCGACTGTGCGACCCAAACATGGATTTGGAACGGAAGGCCCGTACACGACCCGATCGAGCCATGTCTTTACAAATAACGAGGAAGATAGAATATTCCACTAAGGCGTCTATTCGTCCAATCCAAGTGCATATTATAAAGGGAAGGAAAATAAATGAAAGGCAGATTGGTAGGATACCCCCGATAGGAAGGAGGATTCTCCAAATAAGCTCCTTTGACTAATCCAAAGTGCCCACTAAAATCTAGGTGACTACGTGACTATCACTCGAAGAAGAACCCTAATCATCGTCGAATTGGATGAATATCCATTATAAGATATTAAAGTAGCTCAATACACTTGAAAGAAGATGCCTTGATACTAGCGATCAAAACATTCTCTCTTCTCTCGGGAAGAATCGACAGGCATCGGGTGGCCCGGCAAGCCCTCGTGGAAGCCTCTTCGTTCTGGTTCTTAACTTGTAGGAGCGTCACGCATCGAGGCACGTAGATCGGCGTTGCGGCAATCACCTGGCGAACGGTCAGGCATCCTTGATTTGGCCCTCGGCGGTCTTGGTCATTACTTGACCCAACACGCTCCAACCCAGTTCCGGTTGAAAAAGGCATCATCAGTTTGAAAATTATGAAAGCCCAATGATAAAATGGTTGTTTGTTTCATATTGTGTTTAGACTTCGATATTCGAGGTTATTTAAGTATACCCGATCAAACCTTGAGCCTGAGGACATAATGTACTGCCCGATTGTCACACCTACGAAGGCATACTCTGAAAATTTTCTAGTTATGAGTGTGCGGTGCTAAGTCTCGACTAAGTCAACCTTCTCTTCCAGGTCTCTCGAAAGCGATGTAGCGAACAACAACCTTTACATGAGAAACTCTTCGAATTTAGTATTCTTATGACTATAAAATACAAAAATTCCCAAGTGTCTTAACACTTGTTACAACCACAAAATATATACAACACTTTGCCTCCAACATTCTCCAACAACAAGAGGGGTAGAGGTTTTATATAGGAATCTAGACATCCCATTTGAACAGTCACGTTCCATTAAACAAGCGCCTCTCTTCCTAGTAGATGTAAGCTCATGGCTCTTTGGGCTTGGTCCATAAGGTGCACCAACTGCTACATTTTTCTAATCAATCGCATCCTTTCCTGAATAGGTGTCAGTCCATGAGTATCCAAGTTTCCTCCTATGCCTACCCCCTGGTCCATCCTTAAAGAGTTGTGTCAATTGCTACCTTCTCTAATAGGTGCAAGCCACACTAGAGACTCGCCCAAGCATCAGTCAATTGCTTTGGTCCGTTTTTTGCTAAGCCATCTTCAATCAAGCATTCTACTGTGCACTTGGTGTGTCATCCTTGCCTTAGCCATTTCAAGGTGTCATCCCACTATTGCAAAGTCTTCATGCATCTTGCTCACCAGCCATACTTTCTGACATCGATATGGTCAGCACGAGCCATGACATTGCGCTTATGGCCATGCATTCGATTGCATAGGCTTTGAAGTGCCCTCATCCCGAGACTAAGGGAGAGGCAATCTCATCTCATCTAATGCATGCCGTGGAGCTCATACAAGCCATGTTACGGGTCATCTCACGTGCTAGGCTTGCCCCAAGTCCACGGCGAGGCACACCCAATGCCTCGACCTTAGCGCATCTCTTTTATTTAGCATTCGCCCCACCCCCGCCCCCATCGTAAAGGGCTTTTAAGCCTTTCTCATTCTTGAAACTTGAGGAGACATTAGTGATTTGTTACATATAATACAATATTTTGAATAATCATTTATCAAATTACATAATTGTCCCGTATTTCCCTCTTTATTCCTTCATACAAGTTTATGAGCCTTAGTCTATGCCCACAGAGTCTTCAGATTGCACTAATGCCTTAAGACGCACATTGTGTCAAGCATAGCTAGCGCGCGACCCTTCCCATTTCTTTTGAAGCCATGCCTGCAACACACTATTTCTCCACTAATCTGCTTGCCTTCCTTCAAGTCAAGTGTCCTCATGGGTGTAAGCATACCTATGAGGCCCTTATGCTCAGTCATTGTCTCAAGTTGTCGAGGGGCTAACAAGTGCCATCCTTGTACACGTTAGGTACTACCCCAGTAAATGTCAAGTACTAGCTCAATAATGCTTGGGCACAACCATAATGTACTATGGGTATAACCCATGTAATCATTAGTAACCTTTGTGGACAATAGGTAAAATCTTAGTATATTTTAGGTATTGCCTCAATAAACCTTAGGCACTAACATATTGTATTATGGGTGCTACCCATGTAATCTTTAGGTACTACCCATGTAATCCTTAGGTACTACCCTAGTAAACCTCATCCACTATCTCAGTAAACCTTAAGTACTACCATTATATACTCTGGGACTACATATGATGCCCCAAAATCCAGGGGTTAAATAATCACTCATCAACCCGCGGAAATCATGCGGATATCGTGTAACCCAACACCACATTATTGTATCCCATTTACTAGGACCCACAAACTTGCAAAAACCGAACAGAGTCCCCTTCGCATGGGGAGTTCCACCACAAGAACCAACTTGCACAATATTCAGCACTGCAAGAAAACAGTGTCTACAGGAAACACCGGATTCGCCTAAGCGAAGCTTACCATCGCTTGGGCGAAGTTTACCTTAGCCTAGGCGAGGTAGAATCAATTTTTAAGATGACCTTGGGCTTGCCTAAGCCAACTTACCTTCACCTAGGCGAGGCAGAGCCTACGATTACAAGACAATTGCATAAAAGAAAGTCCATTTTGAGTTTAATTACACGATTTTACACGAAAATATACATATGAGTTCAATTTCACGCATTTACACATTAATGCATACCAAATGGATTTACTCCAAAAATTTTACAAAAATTATCACAAAGTCACAACAACCATTTCTTCATCTCATGACCTCGGATGAGAGGCGCCATAAGCGCATTTCGCACCTAAAATGTTATCGATTATAAGGTGAGTCATGCCAGGTGATATTGGGTGCCTCTGGGAGAATTTGCTCCCATTATAAGCGCACATGTAAAGCTTACACTTAACAATTTTCACATTCACATCACAATTCTAAGCAAGATATGCAATCCTAGGTTGGAATTCTACATGTCATGCCATGAAATGAGATGCGACTCACTCATGCACCATGCAGGAGTCTATCACGGAAACCCACATCGCACTGAAGTCTTTCTGGGCTCCTTTACCACCGTACAATGCCAATGTGTGGTAAAATCATTGATGGATTACATCCAATGATCATTTTCAAATAAAATTCATTTGTTTATAAACCAAAACTTTTTGGATGTTACACCTCAAATGATCATTTCATTTACAAAACCATGTGTCTTTTGTGGGGTAGCGAATTTTCGGGGTCTCACCGCAGGCTTCACACGTCTTCCAATACTTTTTGGACTTTCACCGTTGGAGTGTCTGAACCAGTCCGGGTATTTCACCCGAGGGAGTATTTAGCCCTTCTTGCTATTACGGGCACAATTTTTTACTAATTTGTTCCTGATTGTAGCTCACGGTGGGCTTTGCCGTGGTATCGAACCCGCGCGATCACCCGGCGAGGTGATTAATTTTAATCATGCACTCACACCCATGTAATACGATGTTTCCCATGCATAATGCAATGTGATGCACCCTTGCATGTCTAATATGGACAATTTATCTCATGCATTTAACCATGCATCATGGACAATTATATTACATGCATATAATTTCCATCACAACATTCATTTCAATGTCAATATATAAGCACACATATATCAACAACTGATAAACCAGTCTAGTTAATACAGAATCAAGTAACCTTACTTTAACCCTCTAGGCTAATTGTGGCATATATAATGCCCTGGCCCTTCACAGTAGCCCCAATTGGCTCTTAAGTGATATAAATAAGCTAAAACAAGCCTTTAACATAGACGCAATCAATGAAGCAATAGGCCACTTAGCGATCCGAATTAATCTTTTAAATCCATGATCCTAACACTTTTTGGGACATATTACACACAATTCACACAATCGGCCACAACCGGGCCACAAAACGGCATTTAAATCCGTTTTGGCACTATCCAAACAGTCCCTAAAGGCAAGGATTTCATCCAAATAGCTCTTAAACCATGCTTTGAGCATGTCATGGACACTTCACAAATTGGATCACAAAATCAACCATAAATAAGCCATAAAACGACTTTAAACAGTTCCTAAATCAGCTAAACAGGGCCTTAGGACCTCTACATCACATTTTCCTTGAAATCAGCCCCTTATGGTGGAAATAAACCAGAGTAGGAAGATCCCTACCTCTTGAAGCTAGTAGCACAAGTAGGAAGCTTCCCTAGCCCGAAATCTTTGATTTCCCGAAATCTTCTCCTTTGGATCTTCTGTGAAACCCCTCCTTTTTTGGTACCTACGCGTAGCCCTCGTCGAGTAGATGAACTTTCACTCTTAGCTCAACGAATTTCGACCGACAGAACTCCGAGGATCGAAGAGAGAAGCTTAGATGCTCTCTTCCTCTCCTCTCTCTCGCGTGCCCAAGAAAGAAAACAGGAAAAGAATGAGATCTTTTTCCTTTTTGTTCCCCCAAGCCCCTCAATTAGGTTTAAGTGGGTGGCTCACTTGGCGCCACGTGTCCATGACCTGTTTGGGTCCGTTTTTGTCCCGAAACGATTTATTTCATCCCGATTTAAGTTCAATTTATTTTAATGAACTTTACTAAATTTATTTTTCACTTTCGAGATTTTTCTTAAAATCCCGTTTTTAGGGTCAGCCGTCTGCCTAACACCTCGAAAATCGTAAAAATCCAACTGTCTTGAAATTCAACGAAATCCGTTTGGGTAATCAGAATAATCTAAATATAATTTAGTCATTTTCTACATGTTTAGGTATTTTTGTAAGATAATTTGATTGTTTCCTGTGAGTTAAATGCAAACACTTTAAACGAGAGACCCTAAAGTTGTTGAAAACTTAAGGACAAAATTGTAATTTGTCCAAAAGGGGCCTAAAAGACATGGATGAAGAAGATTTGAGGCCAAAATGAAATAAAGGAAACTTGGAATACAAATGGCTAAGAGTTGAGGCTTAAAGCAATGATCGAAACTTAACCCAAAATGGGTTGAGTGGCCAAACATGGCCTTAGCAAACATGGGATTTTAAGACCAAATTGGTCTCATGTTTTGGGAGAAGGGAGAAACCGTAGAGAGAGAAGGGGAAAGGAGAGAAGAAGAGAAGAAGAGAAGAGAAGCCAAGCAAGCCAAGGTATGGAACTTTGAATTTTGTATGGAAACTCACCTTGATTATGAATTCTATGAGATTTGGTTGATGGATTTTGGGTTTGCAGGATGATTAACTTGCTCAAACCTAGGGTTTGCAGGTTTCATCTAACCCAAAAAGTATGGAAAGTAAGCTCGTAAAACTTATCACAAGAAACATATGAAATCCTCCCTTCGAGGTTGATTCATAGTTCAATGGCAAGTAATTGAGTTAGGGTTTAGAATAAACCCTAACTATTCTACATGTTAGGGTTATGTATGGATCATAACCCATATTAGAGTGGGTTTGAGAGTAATTCATGAAGGATTTTTGAAATAAGAGAAGTATTGTTAAGAATTGAAGTAAAATTGTGGTTATAGATGGAATTTTGAAATGGCTTGAGGTGTTTATGGAGCATAGGTTGATGTGGGTATCAAAATATGGAAAGGAGAAAAAACACACATTCGGACATTTTGTCATGTGTACCGGCATACCTTGAATGTGTACTGCACACCCTTCCAGATCCAGTGCACCAGACATCTTTAGGGGTGTACCTATGACACCCGTCGCATCGTTCCCAGCTTCACTGGGCATATTTCTACTATAACTTTCATTTCTTATCTGAGCTGAGTGATTCAAGTGGACAATAAAGTAGACTTCAAGGAAAAACCAAACCTAATAAAACCACTAAATTCTGGCTCTAAGTGGTCCAAAATTCACTCAAAGTGGGCCATAAGTTTACCCCGTGATCCGCTTGAATATAGAAGAGTCCGAAGCGTTTCTGACGTATCTTGAGTTCCTATGGTTTCGACTGGGTGATTCCAGTTGAATAGAACCCTTAGCACCTTAGCTTAGCGAGTACAGCATCCAGTGTCAAATATAGAGACAAGGCACTGAAAATAAATATTTCAAATTGTTCTAAAATCCAGAACCGACTAGTTGGCTTTCGAAATGCCATAACTCGAGTTTGTATTTATCCGATCAATATTCCAATTCCTGCAAAGTATCCATACATCAAGAATACATGAATAAGGTGTGATTACATGCTCATCATACCTTACCAAAAGATATGGAATATGATATGTCATGAACGCATACTGTATTAACAATGCCCTATTATAAGATACAAGAAGTTACGAACTCACATAATTGTAAACCACCTAAGACCGCTTATTAAATGACAGCACTACTGTCTCCGAATAGTACTTCTAGCACTCGTTAGTGCTTCTCGCACTCTTGTCCCGACTAGTACTTCAGACTCGATTAGTGCTACGACACTCGATTAAGATTTAAGATTTTCGATAGTTAAGCATAAAGACTCTTGACAAGACAAGATTTGTGATAAGTGCTACTAAGACTCCCGATTAGTACTTCGCAGATTCTCGATAAGTACTACGACACTCCCGATTAGTACTTCGCAGATTAAGGATAAGTGCTACGACACTCCCAATAGTACTTCAGACCCGACACGGTTACCGCACTCCCGTCTCCCTGATTAGGGTGCTACTAAGACCCAGACCGTATAGTATCTTCTAGGTAATTTATCAGGCTGTGGTCCTACTCATTCCGTAGATACTGGTTTAGAAGTCAAACAGCTTATATGAGAAAACTCAAGATAATAAGAGTAAAGATATGAATGTACCTCAGATCTATTCCGTAGGCACCCACGTACTCCGTCTCTCGATTAATCAGAAAATTACGCACTTTGCCTCGATTAATCTCAGTACCCACGTGTACTCCCAGATCCGATAAGTCCCTGTGATCCGAATAAGTCCTTGTCCCGATTAGTTCCTAGTACCTACGCGTACTCCCAGACTGAATAAACCCTGCGGTAGCATCTACGCAATTCCCGCATTCGATAAGCCCAGATCCGATGTCCAGATTCGAATAAGTCCCGTCGATGGCCCTCAGAGTACCCACGTACTCTCAGACCGAATAAGTCCCCAGCACTACTTCGTACTCCCAGATCTCATAAGTCCCAGATTCGAATAAGTCCTCAGAGTACCTACGCATTCTGCATCTCATAAGTCTCAGATCCGGTCAAGTTCACCAGACTGGATTAGTCTCAGAAGACTCCACAAAATTCGCATTCGATGAAGTTCGTAGTACCTACGCACTGCCTCCGAATGTTCTATCCCGTATCCGATTAGTCTCAGAGTACCTAATGGCAATTCCGCATTGAATCTGCCTCCGTCCCGCTTGATTGCCCCGTAAGACTCCACTCGTTACTCCTGATTTGATTGCCCCCTACCAGATCTTATTAAATTTGTAGCATCACTGACATCTGTATCTAATCAGTTTAGTATCACTCCTACTTCGTACTCCCAGACGTAAAACAAGTATAGAGTCCAAAGAGTACCTATGTACCGCATCCGTAAAATAAGTATATGTATCTCGTTTCCGATCCAGACTGCTCCCGACTAATGTCCATAATTCGATATGTATCCGCATACGTCCGATTCGACCAGATGCATAATCAGATCATGATTTATTCCGACTTGTTCCATCGCACCTCTATTGCATTAGATCCGAAGATACATAATCCGTGGTAACGTGATAAAGCCCTGTATAATTAGAGTTCTTAGAATACATATGATCCGAAATACATGTATAAGTTCAGAATACACGTGATAAGATCCGAAACCAAGATGTGTCCAAATACCAGTATAAGTTTTGTAAGACTGTGATATAATTTCGTAGTGTGCAAGCATAAGATAATGGCGTACCAAGATAAGTTTCAGAGTACTTGCAAGTACTTCCGTATAAGAATAAGTTCCGCACACTAAAGACATGCCTCGACCTCCGTGGTACCTACGTACCAACCTAAACTCCGCAGTATAAGCATAAGTCTCAGAATTCCTACTGAGTCCCGACCGAAAATAAGTCCGTTATAAGTAAGTCCTATAAGAATAAGCTCAGAATTCCTAATGGAGTCCCGAATAAACATAAGCCCCTGGCGGTTTCATAGGTACTTGTATGTCCATGATGAATGCCCGACCATTCGGGAAGGCCTCGGCATCGTTATCTCAGATGGCAAGCTCGTGATATAATGTTTCCCACTAAGCCGCAGTTTAGCACTGGGTTTAATTGCAGGTACAGAGAAGATATCAACAAACATCCCAGATACAAATTCGGCCAAACACACTTGTAAGGGTTCACTACATGTAGGTTCCGTGCTCTGATTTGTAAATGTGAAAGTATAGTTTTGTATTTGTAAATGGGACTCAGTTATATGTGTCTAGATTGATGACACCACTCCTAAGGGTAGCTCATCATGTATAAGGATATTCGATTCGTTATAAGATGTGGGCCATACCTACGTGTACCAGACGACTTTAAAAAAAAATCGCAAAGAGTCCTCAGCCTCCGAAGTCCGCACCCCAAACCCTGGTCGATCCGCCATCAGGTCGGACCAGAACTGGCGTGACAAAGAATTGTAGATTTCAGAAGACGAAAGTCTAACGATGAGGTTCGTTTCGTCATCCGAGATCTAGAAAAATTCCAGGTTTGCAACATGTACTATAGTGGCAATTTACCGTTTTGCCCTTATTCAGAAAAATTCAATTTCACCCTGTGTTTCAATGCTACATGTTGTCTCAGCACTATTGCGGACACCTGCTAAAACCTTAGAAAACCATAGGTACTACCTTAGTAAACCTTGGGCACTATCTAAATGTACAATGTACAATGGGTACTACCTAGGTGAACCTTAAATATTAGCTTAGTAAATTTTATATACTTACTTAGTAAACCTTACGTACGATATGATTAAACCTTGGTACCACCATTATGTACTCGAGGTACTACACGTGTTAACCTTATGTACTACCTTTGTGGACACTAGGTAAAACCTTAGGTACTATCTCAGTAAACCTTAGGCACTATCTAAATGTACTATGGGTACTACCCTGGTAAACAATAGGTACTACCATAGTCAATTTTGTATACTCACTTAGTAAACCTAATGTATGATATGAGTAAACCTTGGTACTACCATTATTTACTTTGGGTACTACACATGTTAACCTTAGGTACTGCCTTTGTGGACACTAGGTAAAACCCTAGGTACTAACTCATTAAACCTTTGAAAGTTAATTATCTATACTATGGGTACTACCCAGGTAAACCTTAGGTAGTACCTTAGTCAATTTTGTATACTCACTTAGTAAAACTAATGTACGATATGAGTAAACTTTGGGTATTTACCATTTTGTACTCTAGGTACTACACATGTTAACCTTATGTACTACTGATGAGTCATAAACTCATCTATTTTTATCCATTTTTCTGGCATAATTTTAGAAGTTTATAATTCATGTTAATGCTGATTTATGGAATGTTCACTAACTTTTTGTTTTGCAGATTTTTAATAAAAAAAGAGAGATTCCAAAGACAAGAAAAACATAAAATCAACAGAAAGTAATCATCTGCTATGAAGACGCCACGTTGCAACAGAATCCCAAATGACCAACATAAGTTATGTCGCAACAAGGATCAAGCTGAACTCAAGCTAGAAATGAAGACTGTCACTTATATAATTTTTTCTGATAGACTGAAATTGATTTTTTGGTTTTAATAATGGATTTTTATGTCACATAAAGTCGAGAAACATAAAGAAGAAATGTCGCGACATTCCAACTCATGTCAACACCGATCAAGCATGACAATGAAACCTGCTGTCACACATAAAGACCTAAGATAGCATAAAAGCTCTGTCACGACAAAAGACAACTATGTTCGACATCAAATCCACAGTTAGCTTTGAAGGGTAAGAAGACTCAGTCACAACAGAGAAATTTTATGTCAATGTAAAATAATAAAACAATGAGAGATGATAAAACAAAGTACCCGCGATGCACTTTTCATGTTGCGATAGACATTTCAGCTTATGACAAGACCAAGGTAGATTATATGTCATGACAGAAGAAAACTATGTCGCGACACAACATTTAGAGTCAGCAATGAAAGATAAGAAGACTCTATCGCGATAGATAATTTTTAAGTCGTGACAAACACAACATGAGGCTGAAGTGAAATCTGTTGCGACAAAGACGGCTACTGTAACGACAAAAGTTGAGAAGAAAGACACAGAAACTTATGTTGCGACACAGTAAATAAAACAAGGTAGAAATCTCTATTGCGATAAAAGAAGATTATGTCGCAACAATAAAAATTGTTGAGTAAGAGATTTATGTCGCGACAGAAAAAATTTATGTCGCGACAGGAAATGGAAGAGATATGAGACCGACCAAGATAGATATGTAGTGACAAAGACTTTAATGTTGTAACAAACAGTTCAGCTAGCAACTAGGATCAAAGACGATTAGGTCGCGACAAAGAAAAAGTCTGTCATGACAATGCATCAAGGAAATCGTGAGAAACTCGCCGCAACACAAAATTCTAGCGTCACGCACACAAAGCAAGCAAATGTTAAGAGAAAGCAACTTAGTCGTGACAAAGAATTTGTTATCGTGATATACTATTCAAGTATACAAGCTGCAAGGTATCCAAGAATTGCTGCGACACAAGAAAATATTTGTCGCGACATAAACCAAACAACCTCAACAGAACTATGTCGCAACATTGCCAACTTATGTCGCGACAAAATTTGAGAAGTGAGCATAAAAATATGTCGCGACAGAAACTGCATGCCACGACAAGATGCTGGGTGACAGAGATGGAAACTTTGTCGCAACAGAACTTCCTATGTCGCGACAAAGTTACTAATTGGGCTAGAATTTTTGGGGATCCACAATTAGTGCCTAGAAGTGTGGCCTATCATTTGAAAATCTATAAATAGACGCATCTAGGGCACTATGCGCAGCTTCCACCAAACCAGAAACTTCTGGGTAGTTGGAGACTCTTGTATATTATTTTTCTTTTCTTTTGTTTAGTTCTTAGAGTAGCGTTTTAGCTAGTTCTTTTTGGGATTGAACAACAATCTAGTGTAAAGTTTCGAGCTGGGTTCGCTAAAAATTTTTGTTTTTCATTATTGTCTGATTAAATGAAATTTGAAATTTTATGGAGTTCATTTATTTCAGTTCGTTTGCAATTTCAGTGAATTTACCTTATCAGTTAGTCACTGCTATTTGTGATCCAACTTTAAAAAACTGAGCTCCATCTGGGAATGGATCGATGTTGATTATTATTTTCTGCTCAACTTAAAAGAAGGTCATAGTTCGAATGTTTGGATTTATTTAATTGGTATTGTTCTTGAAGCTACTTGTTCAAAATATTAGTCGCTTGTACCTAGAAAATGACTATATCTTGCTCTGATTTCTAGGAAGCCCTCTGAGTGACATAGAGATGGAGATTCCTAAGAGTGTGGAGCAATTACTTGAGAGTATGTTAGACTAATATTATGGAACAACTAAACTTTGAAAAATCACTTAAATAGATCACTGACTTACTCATAGTGTGAGGATAGTTGGATGATGTATCAACTTAATTGATAAGAGGTTTCTCCTTAATATGACGATTCGATCCCGTGTTAGCATAGATCTAATCAAGGAAATGTAGAAGATCATCAAACACTGATGAGTTACCACTAGATCGAGAAGGCTGCACATCTCGCCATAGGGGCAAGAAGTCTTCATCCCAAGAAATGGGTATGAAGATCGAAAAGGAAAAACACCTGATTTTAGGAAAGAGGTTTTATTCTACAGTAATCGATTAGACCTATGTATCCATAAAAATGGATCTTTAATTAGTGAAATGTATGGTTTATGGAGAAATCCAAACTATACTACATTGCATCTTTGACAAGTTCAAATTTCAAACTAAGGGTTGAAATATGTTATAAAATGATGTAGAAATTCATAATTGCACACTGATCTATTTCCTAGTATTACTTTATCCAGTGAACCCTCCAATCCATTTATTTGAATTCTTTACATTTAGTTATAGAGTTTTATCTAGTTTTTGTTTTTGCTTAAGTTTAGAAATAAACCATTTTTAACTTTGGAGTTCAAGTAGAAAAAGATCTTGAGTAGATGGGGTACTTGATATTTAGATTTATCATCAATCCTCGTGGAAATGATATCTGGACTTAAATCTATTTTATTACTAGAGGACTCTATGCACTTGCAAAGATTTAGACCAAAAATCAATTTACTGATTCTTCAAAAAGGGCTAAACACATATTTTTATCAAAATTTAGTCAATCAAGTTTAAGGCATTCCAGCTGGGGACTGAAAAGTCTTTGGATGGAATTGCTAATTAATTCATCAGATTTGGTCTATGTTTGAAACTCGACAAAATGCTACTCTGACCTTTGTCTCTTCATCCAATCATGCTTCCAAGGCATTAACTCGATCGAATATCAACCCAAAGCTTCAAAGCTTGAACTCGAGACCACAAAATGTCCTCATTGCTTGTCCTCATGCAATTCAAGAGTTGAAGTACTTAAAAAGACCTAAAATCACACCAGAATTCAAGAAAACATTAGTCTGGCGATCATCGTCAACTCAAAATTGGTTAATTATGATAATTTAACACAAAATAGGTTATGGGCACAAAGGTTTACTAGTACAAATGTCCCTTGCTTCATTATCACTTCCTGTATAAGAAAGTACTATAAATTTGAATGCTTGGCATATACAAAAGAGATTTAAACTTTCTATAAGAGTCAAAATCTCAAAATAATTCACATCTTGGTATTGTCATTATATTTTCTACCGATATTGTTTTGCAAACAACTTTTTCATCATTAATTAGTTACTTGATGAACATTCCTCCACTAAGTAATAGTAAGATGCCTCCCAATCACTAAAACTACCATAATTTTCTTTTACTTCCAAACTCTTGAGAGTGAACTTCATATCCATATTTATTTTTTTATTATATGTTATAATGTTATTATCAATGTAGAAAATCACATAATGTTTTTATGTCCTGGAATTAAGGTATAACTTTAAATTCAAAGTGGTCTAATATAATTCAGATATAAACAAGTGTGAGAGCTTGTGTATTGTGTTATATCAAATAAGTGATGAGTTTTACATCGACAAACATAAGTCTCCACTTACAATCTTCATCCCATTTCTTACATCTTACTTATTCATCACTTGGGGCAGGTTTAGAATGCACAAAAATTTATATTATTTAACCTAATTCCACCTTAATGAGTAGTCAGGGCTACTTGTAGGAATAGTGACCAGTGGTCATCCTACACAGCCCTACTCGTTTGATAATTTTAGGTTAATTTTGTGAAACTTCACTGTAAAGCTCTGGTTTTTAGAGAAAATGTGGTTTCTTTTATCAGAACTAAACTATTGCTTTAGGCTTATTTCTCCAAGCAAACACACATGATGGTTCTAAGGGGTGCTTGAGGTCTTCTCTTGTTAGATTTATAACGAAGAACAAGTTCTAGGAGTAGAAAAGAGTAGTGATACCTTATATGGCGTCGGGTAGGCTTTCATCTTGGTTCTTTCATAGCCTAGACAAGATAACTTATCAGCATACGAGAAGATCTTTCAAAACCTTTCCAATATACGGGTTGGACTTGCCAAGTGTTAAGAAAGGCAGTGCTTCGTAGTGATGAAAAATTTCCTTCATCAACTACACCTTCAAGGTCATCTATCGGATTGAGTGTAACCCTCAATCCCTAGAGAGCTCCTTGGACTTGTATCTCCGCTTCTTAAGTGACACGCACACTGGTTCCACTCTCCTCCTTAGGAATTCAACATGCACACCCCTTAGGTTCCATCATGGTGGGGCTTGGATGCACCCAACCTCGAGATTAAGATGACTACTCACTCATGGCTAGTATATTGGTAGCCACAAGAGGAAAAACAAAAAAAATGTGTCCAAAACAAAGAGAACATAGGAAGAAAAGAACTACTTTTTAGAATAAAGCCTCTCTCCAAAATTGCTCACTATTTTTTATCAATCATTATGTATATATAGGATGTTTTACACATTTAAGGGCCCAGTTAGATAAGTGGATTCGATTCACAATCCAAATGTTACAAATAGAGACGTGTGGGATAGAAATAGGAAATAAAATAGTTATCGAGATCACAAGAATTTCAAGACCTAATTAAGCCAGGTGGAATTTCACCCTCACTATGGGAGTGATGAGTCTTAAACTCATCTATTTTTAATCCATTTTTCTGGCTTATTTATTGTATCTTCAGATATGTTTTAATGCTAAATTATGGAATATTTACCAACTTTGTGTTTTGTAGGTTTTAAGTCAAAAAGGAGCAAATTCCAACAAGAAAGAAAAGAAAAAGAGCAATTGCAACAGTCTATATCGCGATAGAGTTTTGTGTGTTGCAACAAACTTCCAAGCAAATGGCAAAGAAACTCTGTCATGATAATATTTCCTTTGTCGCAACACAAAGGTTTGAATATTGACAGATGAGCTCTAGTCGCGACAAAAGACAGTGTGTCGCGACAGAAAATGGGAAGAAAATAACAAGTCAGCTGAGACAAAGGAAGTTTATGTTGCAACATAATGAAGAACAGAAGGCAAAATCTCTGTCGCGACAAAATCCTCTTATGTCGTGACACTGATTATTGCAACATGGAAAAGCTTGTTGAGACAGAAGAAGAGCTTCGAAAAAAGACCTCTATTGCGACAAGGTAATGTATGTCGCGAAACCGAAGTTAAGAAGTTTCGCCGCGATTGGCAGGTAAATAACGACGCTTAAAAGAAGAAGCGATGGTGTCACCCGCCGTGACAACAGAACGAAATACGCGAATACGATGCTTACTGAGTGAATCCATCTGAGCACCACGCGAATCAATGTTGCATGATATACTGCCAAAGAGATGTCGGTCGCCACGATCTACGTCGGCACGCCGATGGTTTCCAATACGCATAAACAAGGTCGACATGTTTTCTATGTCGTGGATAAAGATTCCAACACAAGGAAGAGAAGTCCACGTATTATTAAATAAAACCAGTCGGGCACAAAGATAGATAATATGGTCTCGCCTTGATACGTAATGCGCCAAACCCGTCAACAGCCAAACCATCGATATCCATGTCGCACATCAAACAGTTGTGTAACAAAGTTATGGTCGTCCGCCGCCATAACTTTTTTGAACGCATAATTAATAATATAAAATATCAGCAAAACAAACCTGGTGTTAATGCTGTTTGACGAAACTGGGGAAGACGCTAATTGAAGAAGTTCAAGATAGTCCCATCGCAGCGCACCACGATGCAAATATACCATTAAGAACCACATAAGATCATCACATACAGAATCGCCGTTAATTAGAAAACAAGAGATTTGTTATTATTAAAAGAAAAATTGGTTTACTAACGATATCATACGAAGAATAATACTGTTATATCAGAAATCTACACACTGATGGAACTAACATAGAGTTAATATAATACAGGTCACTTACTTACACTATACGAATTAGACTGGCGATGAAGACTGGAAAACCCTACGATAAAAATCTGTAGTCGCATTAAAGAATGCAATCCCGGCCAAAATTGGGATTCATACTTAGTTTAACTTAGTCTGCACTGTATTCATATAAAGAAACACTTTGATAAAAGTAATGTTATAAAATCGTGGAAGGATTGAGAGTTTGATAATCTTTGTATTATTTTCATTATTTTTTCTTCCTTCGCAGATTTGTATTTGAATGAATTTTACTTACAACGGACTCAAACAGTTGAATTGTTCGTAAGTTTAGAAGCTGAATTTAAATTGTTGAAATTATTTTCTCGACATCGTCTCAATCAAATGGAAAATCTTAATAAAAATGGAATTTTATTTCATTTGATTGTATCTACTGTAGTGGGAATTTTCTTAATCAAGATTTAAGAAACATAGACTAAAGTTAGAAACACAAATGCCAAAAGATCCATGTTAGTTATGTCTTTTCACAACAAAGAGCCTTCTGTGGTTATAATTTAATTTGATTTGATATGATAAACATGGAAGTTAATTGTCCAAATAATATAACAATTGTAATTACCGCTTCCAAGAGAATGCATAATACATGGATCCCAGAGGTGATAAGAAAAACCAAGCGTCATATTGTAATATTTGTGGGAGATGAAATTATGAAATGATAATTTAGTGAACCCTTAATGGTAATAAAAGAAGTGGTAAAGTTGTAAATTCACAAAAAAGGATATGAAAATCATTAAATGAGCAGAGATGGGCCATAAATGTAAATAACAAGAGTCGACGGTAAATATTAAAGTGCTTAAGGACTTATTTGCAATTAAGACAAAGTTTGGCATACAAAAGAGGGGAGACAAAAGCCAAACTCATTTTTTTTTTGGTCTCCAAAGGCTAGCCCAATGCTGGGAGAGGAGAGAATAGAAGAAGGGAGAAAAGAAGAAGAAGAAGAAGAAGAAGAAGGAGATGATAGCAAGATCTAAAATTCGTATGAATCATGTTTAATTTGGGTCTTTTGAATTCCTAAGGTTTTGGTCAGAGAATAGTTGTTCTCGTCTAGGGTTTTGGAAGAGATCACCCAAACTCTAGATTTTGTCAGTTATGAGAGAAACTCAATCAAAAGAAAATAAACATGGAATCATCAAAATTATATGGTTTTTAGAAGAATTGGTGGACCTTTGGTTGAATTCATAAGAGTTCTTGGATTTCACCTGGGATTTTGATGTATGGAGTTTTAAATCACCAATTCAAGTGTTGTAAAGTTGATTTTGGATGATTTCCATGTTGGGTTTTGAGGTATTAAGGAATGGGGAAGTTGTATGAAGAAAATTGGAACAAAAAGTGGCAAAAAGAGGCAATTCTGGGCAAATTTCCGAGGGTGTACCTAAGAGAGGTCAGGTCATAATGGTGACACCACTCAGAAGAACCCGCACCCAGACAAGTCTAACTGTGACTGCACAGCCTGTACGTACACCTGTACCGCACAGTCCAAGGTGTACTTGAGACAAGTGTGCCCAAAATGGCCAAGAATGTCAGGTTTTTGTATAATGTCGCACTGCATAATCGATAGTTTAGGAACCTTATTAAATGATTAAGAGAGATTCAAATAAGATTGGAACTCGATGAAAAACATAGCGTACCTCGCCGCCGAGGCGAAGCGTATTCGTTGAGTGTGATTAAGTCTATGAAGTACATTAAGTTTATACGTTATACATAGGAGATTAATATGTCTTCGTATTCGCTTCGGTGCGTGTAAAGCAAAAGCAAAGGAAACCAGGAATTGTGCTCAAATTCTAAGAAGCGTAAAAGGAGGTTTGAACCTATTTTTCTCAAATACTAGTGTATTATTATTATAAACTATTTTGCACTGGTATTTAAATGGTTTTGATTGTAAACCATATTTAAAGCAAGCAAGAAGTTTCAAAGCAAGTAAGCAAATGGTTTGAAGTATTAAACCATTTTTTAAGCAAGCAATGGTTTTAAATTGTAAAACCATTTTTCAAAGAGCAAGCAAGCAAAGAGAATATTCGTGGAAAAATAGCCTAATCTAAAATCCCTAGTTCTAAGCAAGCAAAACTGGCCGTGAGGTATTCAGACGTACTCCGTGGTGTTGTGGATATCATAAGGCGATTTTAGTTTTGGCCCGGTCGGGCAGATATAGGTCATGCATCATGGCATTGAAGAGAATGCCATCATGTAAGATATAAGGTTAAGAGCTATAACTAAATTATGCGATGGCGACACAAGGTCAATTCCACCATATTTACCTAAAGGTGATGCGGACACAGTCCTTCCACCGCACTGGCCGATGCCTGTGCCCCGTGTTCACTAGGTACAAATAAGCAAGTATAGGCCTCCAAAGGGTTGATGATTTATACATGATCATACGCTTTGAAAATCAACCATTGGGCGCACTCCGCTGAGCACTGTGCTCCCGTGAGATTTGATGTAACGAGAGCCCCGTGCCCCGTGAGAGATTTAAAGCAAACAACTGATAATGTGCCCCGCTTTTGATTTCAAACGATCGGTTGAGCTCAGGCTCCCGTGGTTATTTTAAAAGCACGCGGTTGAGCCCAGGCTCCCGTGTTTATAAAAAGTTTTGGAAACTTTTTTAAAGCAAAAGATTTTGAGAAATGTTTTATACATATTTAAAGCAAGAGGTTTATAAAATGTTTTTATAAACTCTTAAAGCAAGCAAGGTAAAGCAAGCAAAAAATTCGCAGGTAAATTTTATAAGCTTTTAAAGAAAAGCAAAGCAAAGCAAGCAAGCAAGTATTAAAAGTTTTATAAACTTTTAAAAGCAAGCAAAGCTTTTGGAAAATATTCTGTAAAAGAGAGTTTTACAGTTTTGAGTTGTTTTCCGGAAAAGCAAAACCTTTTATAAAAGTATACACTCACCGAGCCTCTATTCATTATTTTCATTTTAAAAAACTATTTTTCAGCACAGTACGCAAGACGCTAGAGCACACAGATTCATTCCGACATCGCATAAGTGTCAGATGACAATATTTGTAAGAATATACTTAAATCAGATTTTGGAACATATGTTTGTACATAATGTATTTTTGTAAAAAATGTTGGGTCATTGGCCGCTATATTAGGAAAAATGTGTAAATTTGTGTATACAAGATTTGAATATCCTATATGCAAACAAGAGGCGCGAGGTTTTTCGCCGCTTAAGATTTACCAAATCCTAAGTTGGAAAGAAAGAAAATTTTGTACATAAGGTTTAAGTAAGAAACGCCAGCTTCATTAGACTTCTACGTTAGAGGTAACGACTGGGGATTTCTGTGGAGTGGCCGGCACACCCGCCGCTGGAAGGGGGTGGGGGTGTGTCACTAATACCCATAAAAGGACTGTTATCTTGCTCTGATTTCCAGGAGGCCCTCCGAAAGGACACGGGAGATGGAGATTCGCGAAAAGGGAGCAAGCATTGGGGGTATGCTAAACTAATATTGAAGAACTAATGAGCTCGAAGATTACTAGATAAATCCTCAATTTACTCATGGTTTGAGAATGAGCTGAGTGATCTAATAACTTAATCAATTAGAGATCTTTCCTTGGTCCGAGGAATGATCTTGATCTCGTGTTAGCTTCTCGATCTTAATCAAGGAAAGCGGAGAACTTTACATCTCAAGGATGAGACATCATTCATCTTGTAGAAATCGGCAATGGCCTTGTCTCGGGAAGCAAAAATTCGTACCATAAGAGAAATGGGTATGAAGTATTGGAAAAGAAAAATACCCAGATCTTATAAAGAAATTATGATTACAAGTAATTGATTAGAAACATGAATCATAAATGAACATGATTCTCTAATCAATGAAAATTATTGTTAAAGGAGAAATCCAAACTATACAACTCAAGTTTCTTTGACAATTTTTATGCCAATTTATAATAGAATCGAATTAGATTATGATGAAGGAATTGATAATTTCACAGCAGTGAAATACCAGTATCCACTTCCAGCAATAATCTGGTTTAGTCCAGTTTATGTTTAGGATTTTAAAATTTTCCTTTATTATAGATGCAGAATCGTATAGTAGAATTTTAGTTCTGCTACTGAATTTCTAAGTGAAATGGAAGTTCAAATAGTGTGAAACTCGAGTAGTTGGGGGTAATTGAATTTAAATTATTTCAATCTCCTGGGTGGGAACGATATCCGGACTTATAGGTCCACTTTATTACTCATAACTTCAGGCACTTCTGCAATATTAAGACTAAAACTAAATCTTTAATGAAATCATTGACAAATCTATTTTTCTTTTGAGTATACAAGTTATTATTGGTCTGAACAAGTTTATGGTGCCTTTATAAGGGATTAGTATATACCGTGGTAATGATTACAAATTTGTACATATATGATTTGGTCTTAACAAGTTTTTGGCGCTGTTGCCGGGGAACGAAGGATTTTAAAAATCAATATTCTGACAAAAGAGAGAAATGAGAATTTGGACATTTTTCTTTTTACAAAATTTTACAAAATTATCAAAACTCAAGCGCTTTAATGTGCCAGTACGAATAAGCTACGATATTTTTGGAAACCTAAATAGATATATAATTTTGATACCACGACTCCATTCGATCTCGTGTGTTTCTACTTTCGTGAAGATTTTAAATGCATAGAGCCTACAGACTGGGCCGCCTCTAGATACTGAAATTGAAAGAACCCTGAAGAATATGAGGAAAGCTACCAGTGCTGAATATAAAAGTATGGCAAATCAAAGAGAAAGATTGCAAACTATTCCAAAAGAAGAAGAAACAGAGAGACCTTAGAGGCCTAACACTATGGAGGACTTTTGGAGGCCTATTATTCACAAGGAGTACTTTGCTGTGAGACAACCTCCCATTAAAGCAAACAATTTTGAGCTGAAACCAGCATTGATTACTATGGTACAACAACACCAGTTCACAGGTCACCCCTCTGAAGATCCCAATGAGCATATGGGGAGATTCATGAGGATGACCAACATAGCCGTTGAATCTGTGGTGAGACTGATGTAATCAGCCGCACTCTTCCACTTTCATTGAGAGACGCGGGCAGCAACATTGTTTGATTCATTGCCAGTGTGAGCAGTGAACACTTAGGAAGAATTGGTGGAGGCCTATTTGAGCAGATTTTTTCCTCCAGCTCTCACTGTTGAGAGAAGAGGAGAAATAATTGTCTTCAAGTAGGGAGAAGAGGAGAGTCTCACATCAGACGGAGATATTCAAGAGACTCCGCAAAAGATGTCTTATGCATGGAATAGATCTAACTACGATGGACATTTTCTATCATGCTATGAATTATACTCCACAGAGGACTGATGATCTGTCAAGTGAGCTTTAAAAGAAGAAGTGCAGAGGAGGCAAGGCATGTGATTGTAGACCTTGCCAAATGCAACTACATGGCTCCATCTGAAGCTTCAAGGAACAGCAGCAGGGTGAGGGGAAGTAGTTTGATTGAGCTGGACCGTATGACTGCCATAGAAGTAAAACTGGATGCAATGATGAACAAACTGGGAAACAATGAAAGAAGAATGCACACTGCACATGAAGAAAGAATTAGAAGATGTGTTGAGGGACTAGTTAGAGAAGAGCCCTACCAAGTTGAGGAGACCAAGTATATGAATGAGCAAAGAAGCTATATCACTCTGCTTCCACCCCAACTTGCCAACACACTATACACCGTATCGAGGAACCATGAAAACTTTTCATATGGTGGAGGAGCACAACAGGCCTCTAGATCAGACACTACCAGCCAGTTTACGCCGTGCCTGTGTTCCAAGAACAACAACAGTAGATAGACAATAGAGGAGATTATCAGGGCAGAAAGGACTCAATCATTTGAAGATCAGATGCTTGATTTCATGTCAGAAAACAAAAGGATTTTGAATTTACATGATTTTTTTTTTTACCTTGAAAATTTCCAAGCAAACACAACTGTGTTTTAGACAAACACCAATGCCTCTTCAAAGAATCTGGAGATACAAATAGGGAAACTGGCTCAAGTTGTGCAGAAAGAGCCTAAGGATTCATTTCCAAGTGACCCTTGAAAGAATCCAAAGGTCTGTATGGTAGTAATTATGAGAAGTGGCAGAGAGCTAGATGAAATGACAGTTGAAAAGAGGGATACTGAGGAAGAGAAACAAGTAGAAATTGGAGAAGAACTTGAGCAACACTGTTTAGAAACTACCGAGAAAGAGAAAACAACATAAATGCAGCCCAAGCAGCAAGGGAAGAAGGAAGAAGGTAAAGCTTACAATCCTCTAGTTCCATTCCCTCAAAGACTACAGAAAGCAAAGCTAGAAGAGCAGTTCTCTAGATTTTTAAACATGTTTAAGAAGATAGAGATCAACATTCCTTTCTCAAAAGCATTAACTCAGATGCCTCAGTACGCAAAATTCATGAAAGATATATTGAGCAAAAAGAGAAAGATTACTGAGGAAGGGATAATGAGCCTAACAAAGAACCCGCAAAGGCAGTTGATTCGTAAGACCTACTGTGAGAAAATTCAGATCCAAGCAGCCTTCCACTATACCCTACAAAATCGGGGGATGCCGATACTGAAAAAAGCATTGTGTGATTCTGTGAGCCAAGATCAACTTGATGCCTTCATTCGTTGCTAAAGATTTAGCCTCGGGGAGCCTCCAATCCCACGGCCATGACCCTCGCAGATATGTACATGACATCGGCTCATCCTGAGGGCATCCTTGAATATGTGCTGATTAAAGTGAGAAAATTTATCTTTCTAGTGGACTTTGTAGTCATTAATATAGAGGAAGACAAACAAGTCCCATTACTGTTAGGAAGACCATTCTTAGCAATAGGAGCAGCATTGATTGATGTGAAAAGGAACCGACTCGTGCTGGTGATGAAGCAAAGGTACTCTCCCAATCTCAATCACGCCTTGAAACAACCAACTCGCAGGCCGATCGGTGAAATTGTAGAAACAAAATTCCCCGTCGCTGCGAACTTACCACTAATTGTAATTTTCATAATTCAATGAATGAGAATGAGATGAATTTCCAGTATCTTGAGCATCTTGAATTTGAAATTATGAACTCCAATATTAAATTAAAAGATTCAAGATTCAAAGGTTGGAGAAAAATACGTAAAATTCCGCAGTTGGTGAAGAAAAAAGGTCAAGAAAACAAAAGTTCAATGGGTTTAATACTCATGAATTTCAAAATTTAAAGTATGCCTTTCGCAACCGTAAAAGGTCGCTTATCATTTCCATTTAGATTAACTAGGGTTGGAAGTGCAAAAATTGCCGGAGACTCTCGTAAAATATATGAAGCAATAGCTTGGCCCATGTAAGATTTTGAAGAATTTGTCCTTCAATCTATATGCACAAGATCTTGTTGGACGAGAATGCTAGAATTTCTATAAAACATCAAAGAAGGCTAAATCCAATAATGAAAGAAGTAGTCAGAAAAGAAGTACTGAAATGGCTAAATACAGGCTTCATATATGCAATCTCAGACAGTCCTTGGGTAAGCCTAGTACATGTGGTTCCAAAGAAGGGAGGATTCACTGTGATCAGAAATGAGAAGAATGAATTGATTCCTATAAGAATCGTGGATGTGATGGAGTGTATGTACTACAGAAACTTAACTCTACTACCAGAAAGGACCATTATCCTTTACCTTTCATTGAACAAATGTTCGGCTGGTGTTACCAAGACACTCCACATCAAGCTGATGGATATTTTCTGGGTTATAACTAGATTGCAATAAATTTCGCAGAATCGTGGAGAAATCAACATTTACATGTCCTTACGGCACCTTCGCTTTTGTGAAGGATGCCATTTAGATTATGTACGTTCCCGCCACCTTTCAAAGATGTAATATGCCGTCCCATATTTTCTGACTTGGTGGAAGAGGTTATGGAAATATTTATGGATGACTTCTCAGTATATGGATCCAATTTTGAAGATTGTTTGAAAAACTTAGAAACAGTACTTCAGAGGTGCCAAGACAAAAATCTAGCTTTAAACTAGGACAAATGCTATTTTATGGTAACTGAAGGTATTGTCTTAGGGCACAAGATTTATGCTGCTGGATTGGAAGTAGACCAAGCAAAGATTGCTGTTATAAAAACTCTCATGTCACTTACAACAGTGAAGGGAATAAGAAGCTTCCCCGGGACATGTTTAAGATTTTACAAGATTCATTAAGGATTTTTCAAAAATCTCCGCACTATCAGGTGTGATCGAATTTTTTTTTTTTTTTGATGAATCATGTAGATCTGCATTTGAGGAAATTAAATCCAGATTAGTATTAGCTCCCATTATGTTGACACCAGACTGGATCAATGAGTTTGAAATTATGTGTGATGCTAGTGATTATGCAATGGGAGTTGTATTGGGACAGAGAACTGAAAATATATTCAAGGCCATATACTATGCAAGCAAAACATTCAATGAGGCATAAGAGAACTACTCCACCATAGAGAAGGAGGTGCTAGCAATGGTGTTTGCTTGTGAAAAATTCAGGCCTTATATATTGGGATCCCATGTTGTAATACACATTGATCATACTGTAATAAATATCTAATGGCAAAGAAGGATGCTGCCAAGATCGACGATGGTGCTACTACTGCAAGAGTTTGATCTTGAAATCAAGGATAAGAAGGGTAGTAACAATGTGATAGCAGATCACTTGTCTATATTGGAGAGAATTACTGGAATAGAAAATGGGACAGAAATAGCAAAATTTTTTCTTGATGAGCAGTTATTGATGTTATCAATACAAACACCCTGGTATGCTGATATTGTCAATTACTTAGCTTGTGGAGTTATGCCATTTGAATTCAGCTACCAGTAGAGGAGGAAATTGAGAACCTAACAGATTGTATATATGGGATGACCCAATACTGTATAGAAGAGGAGCAGACATGATCATAAGGAGATGTGTCCCAGAAACAGAACAGGGTTGTATTATTAAGAAATGTCATGCATCACCATATGGAGGACACTTTGCAGGAGGCAAGACAACCCAGAAAATCCTCCAATCAGGATTTTATTGGCCTACTCTATTCAACGACTATTTTGAATGGGTAAAACATTGTGATGCTTGTCAGAGAATGGGCAACTTAAGCCGAAGAAATGATATGCCCCTGTAAGGAATTCCTCAGGGTGCAGATTTTCATGCATAGGAATGTGACTTTATGGGACCTTTCCCATCATCATTTGACAATATGTACATTCTCCTAGCTGTGGATTATGTATCCAAATAGGTGGAAGCAACAACTTGTCCCAGAAGTGATGCCATCACAGTGATTGGATTTATGGAAAGAAACATTTTGAGCAGATTTGGAGTACCCAGAACAATCATCAGTGATGAGCCATTTTGCAAATAAAGTTTTTGCAAAACTCATGAGTAGATATGGAATCAAACATCTAATGGGATTGGCTTATCACCCTCAATGAAATGGACAAGCCGAAATTTCGAACAGGAGATAAAGAAAATTCCGGAGAAAACAAAGAAATGCAAGCAGAAGGACTGGCCTATAAAATCGATTTATGCATCAGGGGCTTATAGAACTCGCTTACAACCCCATCGAATGTCCCATACATAATTGTATATGGAAAACCTTGTCATCTCCCTTTAGAATTGGAATACAAGGCTAAGTGGGCCATCAAGAAATTGAACTGTGACTTTCAAGCTGCCAAGGAAAAGAGACTACTCCAAATGAATGAACTGGAAGAATTGAGAAATGAAGCTTATGACAATGCCAGAATCTATAAGGAAAAGACCAAGAGGTGGCATGATAAAAAAATCCTAAGGAGGGAATTCACGCGAGAACGTTCTCTTATACAACTCCAGTTCAAGCCATTTCCAGGAAATTGAAGTCAAGATTTGAGTGGTCCATACACGGGTAAATAAGTACACTTTTCGAAAGCGCAATAATCGAAGATCGACCGAAGTGAATTCAGTTAGACGGCCGTAAACTAAAGCTTTATCTCTCGAGGAAGCATAAAGGAGGTAGATCCATTTTGAAAAGGAAAAGAGAATTAACGAAATGAAGACAATATGCAAAGGTCGTGTCTAGCCAGTGGACATTAAACTATACCTTCTGGGGAGGCAACCTAAACATCGTTTATTTTGTTAATCTTTGGATCGATGTTGATTACTTTATGATTTTGAAGCAATTTTGATTTTGTTAGCAGTTTTATTAGGAAGTTTGATCATTTGCTAAAATTTTTCTTTGGGACAAGAAAGATGAACTGGAATAAGATGTTATTATGTGCCATTGACCGCTTCAAACTCGAATTGCGCAGTAAAATAGTTACAAAGGGGAGCATTTCTATTTCTCTTAAATTTGTTTTAGATAATAATGCATAGTTAGCTCGAGAAATTTGATGATTTTAGAGCTCCACCACTCAGGGACAACTTTCAAAGCAATTGCTGAATGCTTGTTGAGTACTTGATGCTGATGAGATTGTTATTCATAATTAAATTGAGAATTTTTGTTGCTATATATGTTTTCACAGGCCTGAATTGTGTAATTGGGTTGAATTGTGGGTTAGCTGAATTGGAAGGCAGTTTAAACTTCCAGAAATTTGGGGAAACAAATATTTGGTAGCGACAATAAAGTCTTTGTCGCGACACTAGAAAGTTCGGCCATGAAGATCACTTACATCAGAAAATGATGGAAACTCATTGCGGACTCGTTTTTCATACAGACTTTGAAATTAAAGTGAATGACAACAGAAATAGTGTCGCGACCAGCTTCAAAAACTGTCGCAACCTACCTTTCAGTTTTCTTAGCCAATTTTTGTTACGAGAATGTTTTTCTTATCGCGATAGGGTTGTAAATCAGAAACATTTAAAGTGTACTCGTGATTTAGCGCCTCAAAAAGTGCTATATTTTCGAAAGCCCTATCCAAGATAGGTTTTGAGTGCTTTTTATGCACTAATCATGTCAATTAAGCCAATTGATGTGTCCAGTCCACTTAGTTCCACCGATGCCATTTCTGAGTTTGTTTTCGTGATTTTGCAGTGGTGTCTTATACTTTAATATTTAGTTCAAGTCCGACGTAAAGATATCGTGGCCGAATGCCGAGGGAATCACGATGTTTTCAGCCATAAAAATGAAGGAATTTGAAGTGGATTTTGAAGGAAGGAGGAATGTATAGATGCGCGAGATGCGTTGGAGCAAAATAGCATCCTGTATTGCTGTGATTGGCGGTGGATTTCACTGGATTTCATAAAATTTCGCACCAGCTTAAAATTTTCAAGAATCAGCGGCTCTGAGAATTTTCGCTAGCTAGCTAAATTCTCAAGAAGAAGAAATCTACCGTGCCTAGCGAAATTTTCACTCTCGCTTATCCTCACACTGCTAGACTAGCTTGGGCCTCTCGTTAGCCAGTTTGGGCCCATCGCTGATAGCCAACTCTCTCACCCCCGCTATCTCCTCGTAGAATCCTCGTCAGCTAGCGAAATTTCGCTAGACTAGCGAAATTTTCGCTATGCTAGCGAAATCCCCCTGCATAGCGAAATTGCTGCCCCTGTGATTTTTGTATATTTGATCCCAAACGACCCCGTTTTGGTGTATTACCATTATATCTCTTATGTAATTTCATATTTTAGGTGTTTTAGTATTTTCACACTTCGGGTTGTACTATATAAACCCCCATAACTTTGTAACCCTAGGCAACTTTTAAGAAAATTTTCATTTTATAAAGTTTCAGCCTTTCATTTTGTGGTTTCACTGCTTCCTCTCTCTCCTCTTTCTTTCATTTTCAGTCGCTAAACACACCCTCGAGGATGACAACTCAAGGGATGTCGGCTAAGCCTCATAGCTTTGAAGAGGAGGGTGGCTAGCTTGGTTTTGGGGCTGCTGCGTGCTGTCCTCATGCTATAAATGATACTGTGCACGTATTTATGGTTCCATACCTTCCAAACTAGGGTTTAATGCCATTTAATGTTGTTCCTTCGGGTCAATACTATGTTAGTGGTCTGCATGCTTAATGCTGGGATGCACTGACATATTTTAGATGCTAATACAGCCACCGAAATGAGGTTAAATGCTAGGGTTTTAAACCGAATGGGACTTTGAATGCTTAAGACTTGGTTCGACCAAATAGAGTTCGCCCTAAGATTAGGGTTTTTATGAAGTGGTCAGATCCTGGGCTGCTTTCTCGACTACAGGTCATTCGCTCTAATGCGAGGAAATAACCCGAGGACACCTTAATACTCCCCATGTTATCAGCTACATCCAAGCCTTCAGTTACTTATTTCATAGCTTCATACTTAAACCATTACAGCTTATTCAAGAAACAAAAACAAAACTCCTCACTCGCTTTGAAACAACCATTAAATCCAAACAAAAGCCTCACCATTTTCCAAACTAGGATGAAAACCTATCCCCGTGTTTGACTCCTAGATCGCTTATGTCAAGAGTTTGACTACTGCGAAGCAGGAGGAACATAGAAATAAACTCGCTGATTCCGCCACCTTATCGTGGCACGAATCAAATGGCGCCACGGGGATGATCTCCAAACTACGCTTGATGAGTTGATGTGTAGCTCTAAAATCCACATTACAAGTGTAGGTGACCTTCACTCCTTTAATTGGCAAAGTGTGGAACGCAAGTTTTTCTTCACTTGGCAAGATCAAGATCGTTTTTTGTTTTTTTACAGCCAGCTTTTTGCTTTAACTAACACGACCTTCAGCAAGTTTGCCAGGTTCTTTTGTTGTGTCTAATTTTGTGTAATGTGTGTGTATGCACCAAAGGGGATAGAGACAATTCATAGACCGCAAAGAATTAGTACACCAAATGAACAGTTGTGAAGTCAATAAGAGATAGTGAAAATATGGATCCCCACCGAAGAACAAGAAAGTCACCGCATCCCTGTGAATCCTAACAAATTACAGTCAACGAGGACCATATACACCCTCCTAGAGCTATGCTCTTTCCCAGATCATACCTCCTCACGAAGATGTGGCAAAGGAGACCCTGGGCCAGCTTTTTCCCGCCTCCCACTTTCATATGATGGAGAATGAAAACCATATTCACATATAATTTTGATTTTGAGGAGGTATAACTACTTTAAGGAAGGTATAAATTGCTATGGATTTGGGTTCAAGTCGAAAAGCATTTCCACCGACACTCAAAGACAAAGGCAAAATTTGGTTCAATCTAATCGAGGCCAAGGACTATTAGAAATCAATGGGATTCAAGCTTAATTTTTGAAGAAATTCTTCAAGGCAACCACACTACCGCCAAGAGGCAAGATCACACTTACCTACCAAGACAATGAGAAATTTACCAATGCCGGGTGAGATTCATGGATACCATCAGTGCTTGTCCGTTATCATGGGTTCGACATCTCGATGTTAGTGGAATCATTTCTATAATGGTATGTCCTCTACTATGAAGCAAATTGTCAAGTCCATGTGGAGGTGACTCGAGCAAACCCGATGAGGCCATGGATTTCTGGGTTATGTGGCTGAAACTTCCAAGGGTTGGGATGAGCCAAACCCGAGAGAGAGGGAGAAATGAGGCCCTCACACACTGGGGCGTGGGAATTTTTACACTTCAAGAGACGGAAATGAAAGCAAAAAATCTCAACCCTAACTAGGGAAGCGGGAGGAGCCAGGAAGGAAAGAGGCTCCACGAAGTGTGCAAGACCCGAACACCGCAGACAGCTAACCTATCTACTCAGCTTGTCAACCCACCGCCAATCCAGGAGAATATCATCCGACTACTCACGGGCTGGCGACTGATGTCTGGCAAATGTCGAGGTCATCATAAGCCACAACCTAATGCCCCATATGGTAATACCTACAATTCCAATTGGAAAAATCACCCTAACCTATCCTGGAAACCTAATCCCCCTGCCTATGTGCCCCCAAGTGCCAAACCACAGTTTGGTTCCTCATCTCAACCACAGCCACCATCATCCACTTCTCCGCTGAACAAGCTTATATCGAATTTGAGCAAGGTGGTGGTAACTTTGTGAAGAACAAAAGGACTGAATGCACAATTGGCACAAAGGATTGATACATCATCGAAAGTATACACATCTTAGGTCACGGGCTTGAGAGCAATCTAATTTAAAATAGACAACTCAAGATTCAATCACAAAGATCAACAATATTCTGGGAGGTACAGGAGAGAGAGGAAGGTTCCTTCCCAAACATTGCCAAATCCAAAAGGAGGCATGAGATAGGGTTCATCCTGGAAGAATTCAAAGAAGGGATGGAGGTCAAGGCTATAATCACCTCAGGGAGGAAAAGAGGTTGATCAGCCAATGCCCAAGCCACTGAGGAAACCAAAAATGAGAAGAATCGGAGCCACACATTTTCCCGAAGGAGGACTCAATGAAGTTAACGCACGCTACCTCCATTTCCCCAAAGTATCATAAGAAGCAAAAGAAGGAAAGATCCCCAAGAGTGTGCATCCTAGAAGTCCTAAGGCGTGAAGGTGAATATACCCCTTTGACATCACATCAAGTCCCCCGCCATGCAAAAGTTTTTAAGGATCTTTATACAAATCAAAAGGGATCGGGTATCGAAAAGGCATTTTAATCGAAAGTCGCTGCCATAAATCCAAAGCAAGAACCCAATCAAATACGAGCATCCGTGATCCCCGCCACCTCGTACCAACATTGGTGGGACTCAGACACAAAGCACCGCCAGATTTAGGAGCCGGCAAACTCAACGCCATACCGTATAAGCATTGGTTCAGAGAGCTCTTCTTAAACCTACCAACATCATCATCATCAGTCGATCGACGCAGAAAGATTCCTAAGGGAATAGTCGTAGGGACGTAGTCGTCGGGTTGCAGATAAATTCTACTACCCAAGACTTTGTAGTGCTCGACACCGGTAGCCATTAGCAACGGGCCCAATCATGTGCCAATTATTCCTGGAAGACCATTTCGCCACGCTAATGCAATCATCAATTATCAAATGGGGTAATGCAAAATTTACATTTGGCAACATGACATCGAGTCGAATATTTTCATTCGAAATCACAAGCAAAAATCATTGGAAGGTGAAGTGGAAGGAAATAATGAAGTCTCGTCGATTTCTGATCGTGAGTTCGTGGGAAGCCAACCATCCATGAATCGCAAAGAAATAGCCAAACTACGCGGAGCAAACTTGTGTGGGAATTTCCATCGCAGACATCGCATTAATTTGGTCACCCCAAATTCAACCAAAGAGAAGCAAATCAACAAATAGGAATCAAGCATTACAAGGCCAACACAGCCACTCACAAGTTAAGGAGCTCCTCCTCCTTGACCTCCCATGAATGAATCATCGGCCGAGTCATTTGGTGTTCACTTAAACCAAATCGGGTAGCCTCCAATATTTTTGCTTTTGTTTTAAGTTGGTTAATTTTAATAGTTACTATTTTAGTAACTTTCTATTTTTAGTAACTTACCCTTTTAAGTAATTTTATTTCTTAATATTATTTAATAATAAATTTTAGATATATTTTAATATGATAATTCTTATTCTTATATTGGTTTTCTATCGAATGTCAAAATTCAATAGCAGTGTGCGCATTCAGTCTTCATTCTCGCTTATAATAAAGAAAAGGTGACTCCTTCTCATCGCCTACTAAATTTTTTATAAAGGGAGAAGGGGAGGGACCATCAACATTCACATCATTTCTCTCCTCCCTCTCCTAGCCAACACCGTTCGTAATCGAGCCCCGGGTTTTGCCTGTACCAGACAAACCGAGCCCCGAGCCTCCTCTAGCCACGCCTCCGCTGTGATTAGCATCGCCAGCACCGGCCATCTGCCACCGCACTACAAGACTTCAACCACCGTCGTCTCTCGTTGGCGCTTTGAGCCGCGTACGCGCCATTCCTCGTACCGCGCCGCCTCACCGTGCCCGCATTCAATACGCTTCACCTGGGCCGTGCCGCAGCCCCGGTCCACCAACAGCCCCTGGGTTCGTTTGTGTCCGTGGTCCACCCGCCTCCTCGCACGCAGTGAGCCCGTTCGCAGAGTTCAAAGCCCTGCCGTGCCCGTGTCCCGGTCCACCTGCCACCGAGCCTCGACCTACCGTCCCGAGCACTCACTCCTACCCCCGCTCCGAGTCCTTCAGACATACCATGGTTCAGATTCAGAGGTGGTCCCGCCGAGGCCCCGAGTCGATTCAAGACTGACGAGAGTGAGCAGCTCCGGGCTCCAAGCCCAGCTCCATTCTGGGAGCTACCCCCGAGTAGCCTCGAGGCAAATTCGAGGAGCCCCAGGATTCAGAGATAACAGACACTGACGGGACCGCCCCTTCACCGGCAAGGCTAAGGAGGAGATCCAGAGGGCCCGCCCCTGTGCCTCAGACTCGACCAAACATCGTCTGCATCGCCCATCGCATCCCCTGCTAGCGTGGAGGGCGACCTCATCGCCCCGCGCATCGCCGCCGAGGATCAGGAGGCCCTTATTCGCCCGCATCCTATCCCTGGGAATGTCTGACCACGCGAGGGATTTTACGGGAGTCAGATACGATGTTCCGCTACCATGGTCAATTCTAGATTCATGGATTCGGTGAGGTCAATTAGCATTACTCATCACGTTGTTCATGACGCTATAAGTTCTATTACTCCCGGGTGGTTCTACAGTCAATAGATTCGCAGACCTCCCGGGGAGCTGAAAGTGATTCGTGCTACTAGAGGGTGATCGAATCAATAAAATTTGTTTCCATGTTCTACCGTCAGAAATGTTTACCGCAAGATAAATGCAATTTCAGTGGCCTAAATACGTGGATGGGTTTTCTTCTGCATAAATTGATTTAAGTGAGTAAAATGGTGAATTAAATTTTACTCTCAAGTTTCATTAAAATGCTGAGGTTTTAATAAAATTGAAAAATAAAATGAAGAAAAAAAAAAAATAAGAAAGAACCCTTGAAGTCCAAACACCGGGTTAGGATTTATAGGGC